>OY855912.1:5805000-6185000 GCA_963693305.1 Meandrina meandrites | reverse complement strand
TTACTACCGATCCGACAAGTGTAGTTGTCGATACACGCGAATGACGACTAACGGCGGATACACGTGAACGACGACAAACGGCGGATACACGTGAATGACGACTAACAAATGTATATTCCTCGTTCTAAAAACACAAAAGGGAGTAGAACAGTTTGTCGAAGCGACCGATAAACGCCGGCGAAAAACGACTAATACAAAAGCTTAAACATTCCTCGATCTAAAACCACAAAAGGCCGGTTAACAGTTTTGTCGAACCAACCGATAAACTAATGCAAAAAGTGGTAATCCATAAACATTCCTCGTTCTAAAAACGGAGGAGGGAGTATAACAGTTTGTGGAACTGAGCGATAGACTAATACAAAAGCCGCTAGTACATAAACATAAACTAATACATAAACATTCCTGGTTTTAAGAACGCATTAGAGGGTAGAAAAGTTCGTATATTTAACAGTCCGGTGGCGTGAGAATTGAGTAATAAACATTCCTTGTTTTAGAAGAACACGGTTTGTCGAATTGACGTATATAATTAATGTAAGCTGGTGCCTGAGTATGGCTCCTGATGTAAGTTACATTCGTGATTCCCCCTTTGCAATAATTGGATGCGTCTTGAAAGCAGATCAGGTCATGGAAATTTGGCATTCGGTGAAAGCGTATATGAATTCGAAGTACGTTTTGTTCACCATAATGAAAATTCACAACTGTGCATGCGGGGGGATTAATCACTTAGCGGTTTCGATTTTTTCTGTGTCCAATGGACTCGAAAACAATAAATTGAATAAGAAACAGAAATTATGTTTTTTTTAAGCGTCCTTAGGAATGATAAAGCATATCAATTTTATCAGAAATATTTTGGATAATTTTTCGTTATTTTTTTCTACCAGAGTTTGACGCATTCACATGTAACACTGATTTTAACTGTCCCTAAAGTTATATCAAACAACCACAACTTTTTTGAAATGTGTGGTTATTGGAAATTAAACCATAATTTTCTCCAAGATGGTTTTTTGCTTGGTCACCCTCCCACCTCTTGTACTTTTCATGTCTGGTACATACTTTCCTTTAATATAACATTATATTATTGGGTGTTTGGATAGCCATGCTCTTTTATTTCAAATGGCCATCCTTGGGGTGGGTATGGATATTTTCTGGAGGTACACAATAATAGAGTATAATTAACATAGAGGCCTCTTAACATATAATTCTTTTATTTTTAACTATCATTACATATTTGTGAAACAATTTCCTTCACTAGAAGTAAAATTAATTATGATGTTCTGAATATTGCAATTATCTACAATTTTAATTATTCAATAAAAAACTGTAACAATTAATTTAATTTGTCCATAAACTGACTTGCAACTGCATTACCTTTTTTTTATGCATACAGTGTCTTTTGAAATGATCCAATTGCAAGGAAATGCCTGTTCTGCATTATTCTACTGCTTAAGCCAATTTTTTGAGCATAAAGAAATTGCCAATCTTAGAGCATTGTATGCCTTAATAACATATTTCAAAATTGGTCCTCAGCATGGAATATGGGGAACTTTTCTTTGACATTCCATGACAAAAAGTAATATTATTAGCATTTGGTGCTCACGTTATGCTACAAACGCACGATGGAATGTCCCCCAGCAGTGTACAGGTTCCCCTGTCACTACACATAGGTTGGCCAGGGCAGACAAGTTTGCTGCAGTCATCGCCATCAAATCCTTGATTGCACAGGCACACGGCCGTAGCAGGGGAGCCTTGCTGTACACAGGCTCCTCGTCCACTGCAGTCTGGTTCTCCAGGGCAGTTTAATGTTTCACAGGTTTGACCTTTCCATCCTGGATCACAGTCACAAACACCTTGTCTACAAGTTCCTCGTCCAGAGCACTCGATGTCACATGCCAGTCCGGTATAACATCGATCACATTGGCAAATAACACTGTTTGGTGGATATTCGTTGCCATGTACACAAGGGAATTCACAGGCAGGACCCATCGTGTTGTTAGTACAGTTTACACAGATGGGTGGATCGACTCCTCCGTAGCAAGTCCCTAGTGCATTGCAATCTGGTACGCCAAGGCAATCGGGGATATCACAGCCTTCTCCTTTCCAACCATTAAAGCAATCGCATTCCTGTGTAACTAGCAAACAAACGCCATGATCACTGCAGTAGTAAAGCCCATTACCCTAGGGTGCACTTAGTATAGGTAATCACATGATTTCGAGTGCAATTAGGAATAAATAAGCACGAGTAAATTTTTCAAAGACTAACAAAATTGCACGAGCCCGAAGGACGAGTGCAATTTGTAGTCTTTGAAAAAATTACAAGTGCTTATTTATTTCTAATTGCACGAGAAAAATCATGTGATTACTTATTAATAATATACATGAAAAAAGGGACAGAGAGAAAAAGAAAACCAGTTGAATTTTGACACCGCGCGCCTTTTCTGATTTTTCATTCAATTGATTGGTTGAAGCACAGCAAACACATGTCAAGTTCAAACTTCACAAGAGCGAAATATTCAGATTCATTCAGTTGTACTGTAAACTTGGGAATTTGTGGTTTTTCAAACGTTTTTGAAGAACAACTCGGTTAACAATAACCGACTAAAGACAACGTACATATTAGACTGTGAAAGCTCGGCTTAACTGAAGAATTGGACGGCGGCCGAAAACCCAAAAAACCGAGAAGTAAGCTTCGAGCGGCCAAAGATGAAAGAAACCTGGCAGTTGATAAATGCAAAAAGCCACCACAAACTACAGATATGTAAGTGCTTCTGGCGTTTTGGCACCAAAAAATTCCTACTGTCATAGCACGTCCACTTCTTCTTCGGTTGAACTTCGCGCTTTTATATTTGGTCGTTTTTCCATGACAGACCGGCGAAGAACTTGGTCGGCGAAGAACTTACTTGCCGGATTGAAAAACTTGTACTTGTATCCTTGTTTATTTATATGCCTGTCGAGTGTAGCTATTATCATTCTGTAAGCTGTCTGGTTCCAAACAAGTCGTCACTATTTTGTCGTTTTACTTTAGAGCAGAACTTTTAGTTCGGCTTGCTCGTTTTCCTCTATTTTGTTGGCGATATTTTTTTTCTCTTCAGAAGACGTTTTCCGTACATTTAGCTTTTAGGTGTTTTACTGTTGTTTACCTAGCGAAAACCCCGGTCGTTGTTTTCGTCCGCGTCTATTTGTAATTTGCACTGGTGTTACACTTTTTGCACTGGTGTTACATCTGAACTGCACTCAGTCTCAGCCAATCAGAATCGAGTAATTTTTTCATGTATATTATTAATATTCAAAATGGCCACCCTAGGACGCACTGAATATTCAAAATGGCCGCCCAAGCTTTACGGCCGCACTTGATATTCAAAATGGTCACTCGAACCCTAGGACGCAATGAATATTCAAAATGGCCACCCGGACCATAAGGTGCACTGAATATTCCAAATGGCAGCCAATCTCAACGGAAAAAAAAATTAAAAGGGGGTTGAGAATGTACAAACGAAACGCGAAAATAATACCTCAAAGACTGACACATAATGATAGTTTAACAACGTTTATTTTACAACAGATTACATTATTAGTCAAACACACTATGAAAAGGACCTTCTGGAATGTCTATGCCTTGTTTCTCTCGTCGTTCAATGCCTAGGACAAAGTCTATATCTTTATCCTCAAGTCCTTTGACTTCATAAACGTATCATGTTCATTGAACACATGTTTGTTTTCTTGCGATGAGACTTGTTTACTTCTTGACTCGTCTTGATCTTTTGTTAGCCATTTCTATCAATGTAGCCAGTGGAATTCTTGAGAATATTGTTGCTAGGGTGGTGTTCATAGCAAGACTACGAATGCTTTCCTTCTTTGCGCGCTTCCTTTTCTTCGTCTTGAGAGTTGATTGTTTCTTTTGTAAAACACCCTTTCTAGCGTTCAGCTTGTGGTTTCTTTTTGTGGAGAAGATCGGGTGAGGATACAGATGAAGATTTGTTTTCCATCTTTACTGTTTCCATCGCTGGGTGCAAGTGATGTGATCTTTCAATGCTAGGTTTATTTTATTGTTAAACTTATTTTACAATTAAGTGTGAGCAACTAAGTAAGAACAGTTTACTCAAAATGAGTGACTCATATCTATAAGTAGGCGCGCAACAAAATATCGTGCTCATTACAAGACGGACGAGTATCGAGTAAACATCTACTAGCGTATGGGTCATTTTTGTCAATTTTGCCAAAGACCATTTAGCCGAAGTTACAACAGAGACCGTCACGAAAGGCAAGGCTGCTTTAAACGTATAGAGGAAAACGCCCATCAGAACACAATGTGCAAAGATTCGCCAGACATTTTTGATGATGTGGAAACAGAGGAAGAAGAATATAATCATGAAGAAGACGAGCAAGAAGATGAAGATGAAGATGTAGGAGAGGACGATGAATACAGCTCTGATGCTAGTGATGCGGAAAATGGCGAGAGACCTTGGAAAAAGCTGCGTTTCGAGGTTATTGATGATCTGAGCTCAAATTATGATGAACAAGTAGAACGGTACCAGGACGAGGGTGCGTCTAAAGAGGTGGCCGAGGCTACGGCCTCCAATTACTTATTACCCGCATATAGAAAAAAGTTGCGAGGCTTGTATTTGCATTATCTAAAGTGGATTCGTAATCTCAAATCTGATCATATACACAAAGAAATCATGGCAACGCTTCGGCGCTATATGGACGACGATGACATGGATTTCGAAGAAGCAACGGAAGCAGCCGTCGATAAACGAAAGTTTTTATTGAACAGAGTTTTTGAGCCAACAGAAGTACCGGACGAATCGTCAAACGAAGAGGCAGGCGACATTAGGCATCATCCACTCGTGACAATGAAATGGTAAACTAGGAACACAAGCCATCTTTAAAGACGACATGAGTCGTTTTACCATGGACTGAACCCTCTGATATTTGCGTAAAGTTTGCAAGATAAATAAAGCAAGTTATAAGAAAATGACGTTAGCTAGAGTGGAACAAGTGAAATGTGTTACTGTGAACAATGAATAAAATAATGTTGATACTATGTTGCTGGTGTATCCTCGGTTTACCAAAATTTACTCTTTATGATTGCTCTGAGTTGCTCCGAGCTTGCTCTGAGTTAGTCTTGAGTTACTCATAACTTGCTCTGAGTTACTCCGAGCTTGCTCTGAGTCGCTCTCAACTTGCTCTGAGTCACTCTCAAGTTGCTCCGAGTTACTCCGAGCTTGCTCCGAGTTACTCTCAAGTTGCTCTGAGTTACTCACAACTTGCTCCGAGTTACCCCGAGCTTGCTCTGAGTTACTCTTGAGTTACTCATAACTTGCTCCGAGTTACTCCGAGCTTGCTCTGAGTTACTCTTGAGTTACTCACAAACTGCTCTGCGTTACTCACAACTTGCTCCGAGTTACTCACAAATTGCTCCGAGTTACTCACAAATTGCTCCGAGTTACTCCCAGCTTGCTCTGAGTCACTCACAAATTGCTCCGAGTTACTCACAACTTGCTCTGAGTCACTCGCAAATTGCTCCGAGTTACTCACAACTTGTTCCGAGTTACTCTCAAGTTGCTCCGAGTCACTCTCAAGTTGCTCCGCGTTGTTCTGAGTCACTCTCAAGTTGCTCTGAGTTACTCCGAGCTTGCTCTGAGTCACTCTCAACTTACCCTGAGTTACTCCGTACTTGTCGTGAGTTACTCTGAGTCAATTCTTAGATTACTCTGAGCTTCTTTTTTTCGATATTGGCATATGTTATTGAGAATAGGCTGGTTCCAACATCTCACGTCCTTGTTCCCAGTTTACGCGTACGCTTAACAGTTAAATTATTGCTTCTTTGCTAAACTCGTTCCCAATCCTTGAAGAAACCCCACACCACGTTTATTCATGGAATCAAAACACTATTTTGACGTTACGTGTGGCCAACGCGTGTCAGCCAAAGGTGAGCCTGCTCGCAGGCTACATGATTCTTGATTTGTTGTATTAAATTATCTACAAACACTTTTTTCCCACAGTCCGAGCTACCCACAACAAAAATGCTACATGGTGTATGAAATCTAAATGGCTCCACGAATGACAAACAACTTTTTTTTGCTTTTATTTATATATCCAAGAGACTTAAAGTTTCTTAACACTACTTAAAACACCTTACTGGTTTTTTTCTTGACCTAACTTGAATAAATCATTTGTTACCAGCTTTTTAAGTTTTTCACCTATTTTGCGATCATTGTTTACGTATTGCCGTTTTTCAAACGGAGCTCCAATGTCTTCCCTCTAGCTCTTTCGAATAAGTAAAACAAAGCATAATGTCCGCAAGTATTGGAATCCGTGGCTTGTAATTGTCCTTTATTGGAGCTAACATCCTCGTAATGTGTAAATAGCCATTTTACAAAATCGGAAGGTTTATACAATTTGATTGGCAATCCATAACTATCAAAGACTTCACATTGGCTCCTTCGAAGATAGGTTCCAGATAGGGATGTTGTTTAGCCAAATAATCTAACTGTCTCGTAGTTAGTGCAACAATCTCCATGATTTTTTTTTTACTTATCGTAAATCACAGCTCCGTTTGGGTCAATTTCTAGGGTGGTTTAAAATTCACCGTAGACAAGGATGTTTACAATGTGCCCTGGAGCCGCACCAAACGTAAATGTTCCATCTAAAACCAAGAAAAAAAAATTAAGTTCATATTTAGCGCTTGTTTTTGTGTCCCAAAAATGTTTCATCTTAAAATCACCGCTCTTTCACGAGATTACATTTAAAAGAGAATCGATCAATGTAAATGAAAACAATTGATAAACGCTAGAGCCAGACAACTCTTTCTAAACAATACAAAGACCAAACTAAAATGGCCAGTGAATAACCGTAAATATCTGAAGTAATAAATGACAATAAACCAAGCAAAGTTGAGCCTTTATTTACGTACTTATTTCGATCAAAGAAAACACCCAATAAAAGGGAAAAGATTAAGTAGCGTTTGTAATTATATTTGAATATACTGAAGCGAGAGTTCAAATTAATCAACTATCAATGTCAAACTACTTTGATGGCGAAACATTACAGTTAAATTTTACGGGAAAAACGGAGCGATGGCGGCAAAGTTGTGCCTTTATTTTCGTACTAATTTCGATCAAAGAAAACACTCATTGAAAGGGAGACGATTAAATTAAATGCAAGCGAGAGTATAAAAAAATCGACTAAAGAAAAACCGTCAATTTCAAGCTATTCTGATGACGAAATATTACAGTTAACGTTTACGGCACATACACAACGAAAAAAATAATATTCGTAGGCAAAAAGAGAGAAAACTCTTCACCAAACGCAAGTTGTTAATTATAGGAAAACGCTATCATTGTTGTGATATTTTTAGCGAAAACGACAAACACGAGCAAAAAAACCTTTTAAAAATATCTGTACAAGAGATTTCCAAGTCACCTATGTAAAGAAAACACATACCTTGACTCTGGCTAGCTTGTTGGCAGAGTGTACTTAGACCACGCACAATAAAAGAATAGAATCTTTCCGTTGTATAGTGAATTGCGTACTTGTAACGTTTACTTTGGTCCTTTGTTAAAGAAAATGGCTGATCTTGAGTTCTTTTATAATGTCGCTGGTGTTTCCAAGTGACGTCAAAACGTACAACCGTAGTTGCTTACTATCACGTCCTTTGTATAAAGCGTCGAACCTTTATTAAAGCTCTATTGTTGAACAGATATCAACATACAGATCGATGAGTAGTTATAAAGGTTTTTACTGAGCACTTCAGATTTTTGTTTAGTTTCTGTTTCACCGCTTTCGTTACGTTAATGAATGATCGTATGAGTTTCAGGTAGAAACTTTTGGAGTTGTGTTCTTCTTTATTAAAGCATGAACAAAATCAGCGACACTAAAATATTCTTTGACATTGAAATCAGTGCTGTCATTGTCAGTAACGAATCGCTGGTTGATTTTGGCCGCTGGTGTTTAGAAGTGACGTCAAAACGTACAACCGTAGTCGCTTACTATCGCCTCCTTTGCATAAAGCGTTGAACCTTAATTGCAGTCCTTTTGTTAAACAGAAATCCACCTGTTGGCTTTCAAAAGTCATTACTGATCTGAATGCTCTGTTTCTAAACAACCCAGTAGTTATACTTTCGTTCAAGTTTTACGTTTGCCGAAACGGAGTTGCGTTTTATTAAACAAATTCGGGAACACTAAAATATTCTTTGACATTGAAACCAGTCATTGTCAGTAACGAATCGATGCACACGGAAAACGGTGTTTTGTCTGCCTTAATTAAGAAATGTCTTACAAACATTGCGATTCAACGTTTATATTTTATCAAAGGATAGTTTAATATATATTTCTATTTTCGTTGTTGCTTTTTCGGAGAAGGAAATAGTCCTTGTAAAATGAATCGCGAGATATTTTACATGAGTTCAACCGGTTCTTTTGATAAAAATAAATAGCTGATTTTGTCCGATGGTGTTTGGAAGTGACGTCAAAACGTTTAACCGTAGTCGCTTACTATCGGCTCCTTTGTATAAAGCGTTGAACCTTAATTGCGGTCCTTTTGTTAAACAGATAGCCACCTGTAGGCTTTCAAAAGTCATCAGTGATCTGAATGCTGTGTTTCGAAAGAAACCATCAGTTATAATTTAGTACCATAATTCTGACGTAAAAAGTACTCCTCTGACTCCTTTGTTTTGCCCATTGCTTTGTTCCTGCCACGCGCTTTGCCTAATCAATATGTGTGATCGTTTGAGGAAAGAAATGACTCACTACTTAGTCTGTTTTCGGTTGTTTGCACGGGCTGCAAGCAAGGAATGGGCTGGTTTCTTGCCTTCTGTGCCAATCTTTGATCATTTACAAAATGGTTAGTCACAGTGAACGCACCAACATTATCATACACTGGAGAGAAGAAAGAAATTTAGAAGAACGCCTTAGAAAAAAAGATTAGAGTTTCTAGAAAGACAACACCAAGAAAGCCAAGCATTAGCTGAGCAAGTAGAGCGTAAGATGGAAGACTATAAGGAAAAAATAAACAGCGAGTGGAATCAGCGACTCAAAGAATTGCGAGAACATTTGAAAAAGGTGAAGAAAGAAAACGCTGCTCTGAAAGAAGAAAATCTCAAACTCAGCCAGGAAATAATACAAGTGCGAGAAGACAATCTATAATGATAGCATTATATAAAACGAGAGAGGAGGCGCAGGACTTGCAATGACTTGTTTAGTGGATGTTGGTACAAAAAAAAAAGACGTTTGCAAAAAAGACTCTGATGTACCTTTGTGTAAAACCTTTTTTAAAATTAAGAGTTTATTCTCATGTTAGCTAAAAAAAAAGGACGCAGATAACAATAAAATGACATGTATACTTTATTGCTTTATAGACAAAGCTTGTTTTGAATGTGGTTTATAACAATGTCAAGGTCCATCGGTTCTTCTCAGTCTTTGCGGACAATAGTTTCGGGGCATTCCACTTCAAGTTGATCCATTTCTACATCATTGTTGTAATCCTTGAATTTCAGGCCATTAGGACCATAAAAAAGGGCGTATAAAATACGGTTTTTGAGGTCCTCGCCTTGTGAAAGCTCCAGGGACGTCAGATACATACTTGTCCAAGGGAACTTTGGTAATTCAGTGACGAAGGCATTCCAGGACTTCCCCAGCTTAAAGCCCAGAGCACTGCACACACTTTCGGCAGTTTTCTGTACAACATTGAGGTCTATTTTCTCCAGCACGTCCTCGTGGTAATACATCCAGGCCTCTTCGCTGTCCATCATGAGACACGAGTGTTGTCGCTGACTAGGGTGATCACTAGCGCAACCATTGCAATGATTTACTTTCTCTTCATGGATTAGTGTGTCGAGTAGAGCAGCAAACGTCAGCTGAAAGACATGACTAATGAAACCAACTACCCTTTGCCGCTGGGTCTTATCCACTTCATCCGCCGTTAACAGAGGATTCGAACTAATTTCGACTTGACTGTTTGGAACCATCTTTCACTGCTTTGGTTTTATCTAAACTGAGTGCGTGTGCCTATGTGTGCGTACTTCTGTGTCTTATAAGGATTAAAACCCAAACTTGATACACTTGTTTGGGTCGACACATTTTGCTTTGTCATGATAATGTTTCTTTCAAGCGAGATCGGCCTCCAGTTTGAATATTCAGTGCGTCCTAGGGTACGGGTGGCCATTTTGAATATTAAGTGCACCCTAGGGTAATGGGCTTTACTATTCACTGCAATCGACAAGTTCACCTGGACAACCCACTGTTTCACACTTAGCCCCTCTCCACCCGCTGTCACAAACACACGCACCCTGTTCGCACCTTCCGTGACCATTGCATTCCGTACCGCAGTCGACTCCAGTGTGACAGCTGCCACATTTACAAGTATCTCCGCTTGACGACTTTACAACAGTTCCATTAATGCAGCGTTTTTCGCAGCCTTCTCCCATGAAGCCCGAGTCACACGAGACGCAAACTGGAGGATCGTGAGCGATTCCATCGCAGACGCCATGGCCACTACAATTTCCACCACCTGCACACTGAGGTATGTGGCAGCCGACACCAGACCAGCCTGGCCTGCAGTAGCATACCCCTAAAGCAGTTATACATGTACCATGACCAGAGCAGTCCGATCCCCAACCAGGACAACCTTTCGTGTCACAAGTAGACCCTCGCCAACCATCAAATCCACAGTCGCATGCATTATCTGTACAGTTCCCACGTCCAGAGCACTCCAGCTCGCAAGTTACACCACTGTAGCAATCATCACACTGGCAGACGAACAAACCGTCGCTTGTTTCCTGGGGAGTACCATGTTCACATTTGGTCTCACAAGCTCGACCCATCCACCCTTGATTACAAGAACAGAATGATTTAAATCCAAAGGTCTCACACGTTCCATGGTCGCTGCACATTGGGGTACCGGGGCAAGCAGGTTCTTCACATCCCCGACCAGCCCATCCTGGATTGCAGTCACACTTCTGAGTAGCGCTGTTACAAGTGCCACGTCCAGAACAATCGAGATTGAACAAGCCAGGACATCCTTTCTTTTCACAGTATTCTCCACGCCAACCTTCAAAGCCACAGTAGCAAGTATCATTGAAGCAAGTAGCATTGGGTCTTGAAGAACAGAACACATCGCATTCTATTCCATTGAAGCAGGGATCACAGTCACAAATGGTTGGATCAGTTTTGTTTTGAGTGCCGTTCACACAAGGCGTTTCACAAGCTATACCAGCCCAACCTTGTTCACAATCACCACAGTAAGGAGTCTCAGCTGGTATACATTGACCTCTGTTGTTGCAGTCTGGATCACCAGGACAGTCTGTTTTCTCACAGCCAATACCTGTGCCAGGGAAACGTACAATCAGAAACACAATACCTGACATTATCCATTACTGGTTTACTGAACTTGTAGACTAAATTGATCACAACATATAAAGGTAGCCCATCACAACACCGGCGGTCTAGACGTTGTAAGCGATCAAAGTGACCTGTTGATAATGACGATTGCGTTACCTTTCCAGCCGTTTAAGACAATGTATGAGAATGCTTCGAAAATTGCTCTAAATACTACCTGAAGAAAAGAATTTCAATAAAATAGCCGCCTTATAGGCGCACGTGACTACTGCTGGAGGAGAAAAGAATGGAAAGTATAATTAGTGTAAATATGCTGTTATGTGGATACGAATGCATGTAAAAAAGTTTAAATAAGGCACTGTTGTCGACGATGTAAAACCAGCATCTTGGCGTGGTTTTACTGCTTCTGTTTGGAAGGTGATCTTGCAAGGTGATCGATCGCTAGGTGAGTGTTTTTATATTTTACAACATTTACTTCTCATAGCCTGCGTCGCAGACAGTCTAAACCGCCGAGGATTATGTGACACGTCCGGCAGCACATCGAAGGACAGCTTTAATTGTTACCCGACCTCAAAGACCACAAGAGAGTCAAAAATTCTAGTCAAAACAAACCTTGGAGGAAGCTACATTTGCATAATCACTGCTATGTCGGCATTTTGTTGAATGTGAACCAAAAGATCACACATTCCCTGCAAATGTTGTCATCAATTTCTTCATCTTCTGTGAAACTTTTAGTCAATCATAATAAACGTTCAGCAAAAAAGAAACAAACTTTTAATTTGAGCCTTTTCGTGACTTCGCATTATTATAAGCGAAGCGCGAAGATAGACGGACATGCTGTCACGCTCAAATGTTAAATAAACAATTGGAAGAAGCTTACATTTGCATAATCACAGCTCCGTCGGGTTAAGAAGCTTAATTATTCCACAATAGGACTTAATATTCCTCGGGAGAGCCTCAGTTAAGTAAATTTTCCTGTACCAAGCTTATGTACTTCGAAATTTCGGAGTATCGTCAAACGTACGGGTTCTTTATGGAGCCACAAGCGTATACGTGTAATAAATAATTAATTACGTCGTATATACCGACCTAAAAGCTGAAAAATACTCACGAAACCTTTCAGCTGATCGGTTAGAAACAAAATATGACAGCTGTGAGAAGTAAATGTAAGCAATCGATCACCTTCCAAACACAAGCAGTAAGCCAAGATGTTCGTTTTACATCGTGGGCCATCGGTAGGTCATCGTTGATACGAAGTGTTCACGAAGAGACCACAAGATCTGTATTTATTTGTGCTGATTGGCTACGAAGTATATTCTATTGTTACTTACTTACATTTGGAAATCTTACATGACTGCAATAGTGACTACTGGCGCAGGCGCAGTAGTCACAAAAATGGCTTAACTCCAGGAACCCAGAGACATCAAAATAAAGCATGGCAAACAGAAGGGAAGCCATTTTTATTGAGATTCTTTTCCAAATGTGGTGTTAAGAGCAATTTTGAAAGAATTCTCATACATTGTCTTAAACGGCTGAAAACGTAACGCAGTTGCCAACACCAATAAGCCACGTTGGTCGTATACAAAGGCTGGGGCGCCTGTGATCACAATAGCAGAGTTTACAAAACTGCTGCAATGTTGCACAGGGCGGTTTTCGATTGTGTCGTAAGAACAAAACGAAGGTTATTCGTCTAGCCAATCGCAAAAGACACAGACAATCAAGCGAACCAATCCAATCAAACCTTACGTGTACTCGGCGGGAAGCGCCGGAAGAATTGTGCGAAAGAGCCAAGACTGGTTTTGGCTTTACTTCTCATTGGATGACAAAGTGGCGCAAGATTTTTAAAACCAATCGCTAAGCGTAGAGATGCAAAACCAAAACAAACGCTAATTACTTTCGAAACTCAAGTAGAAACTACTCAACCAAAAACCGTTACACGATAGGTCAGTATCAGTAGCATACTTATGGTAATATAATTTTATGGGAGTGTCTGTCTCTGTATTTGCCCAAGAAGCACATTATATGGTGATATCCCTCAACCCTCAAGTACACCGAATCTTGGAAAAGTTGACTCGGAACTGCAACACAGTTTTGGTCCTAAAACTAAAAGAAACTATCACAAACAGACCAGTTAAAATATGTCACTTTCGATAATGCTTTCTTAATTCATATTTTAACAAACTCGCATACATTAATTTTAGATAGTCTTAGATGTTGTTTAGTGAAATAAAAAGAACCAATGAACTATTGCGATGGTTGCCTGCTAAAAAGAGGAAAACACTAATTAAAAGGCTCACTGCGCTGAGGCACCGACACGGAAAGTGAACCAACAACAAGAAACATCGCCATGATACGACGTTACTTCTCTTTATGCGCGATTATTAATCTTAAAGCTATTCACGGTGTGGTCGCCCAGGCGAGAGTAGTATGGTGATAGGTTAAGGTTTTTGTACTTGATTGGATTCTCCAGTTTGAGCCCCTGGTAATGCCGCCAAAATAGTACAGGTTGTTGTCAGGTTGAAAGTAAAAATCAAAATATAAAATAACTAATCTTACCACTCCATCCTGGATCGCAGATACACGTTTGTGATGCAGTCAGACATTGGCCATGCCCTGAGCAATCTTTCTTGTAACCAGGGCATCCCTTCTTCTCGCAAAACTGTCCTCGCCAACCTACAAAGCCACAATCACATTCTTTTCCATTTTTGCCATCTACACACAGAGAACTATGGTTTGAGCACAGCATGTCACAGGCAGCCCCATTATAGCAGTCGTCACAGATGCAAATATGCTCACTAGTTGGAGTCCCAAATTTGCAGGGTTTTTCACAAGCAACGCCCATCCATCCTTTCGAGCAGTTGCACTTTGGTGTTTCACCGTCTGTTGTGGGTGCGACACACGAACCATGCGCATTGCAGTCTGGGCTACCAGGACAGTCTGTTTTCTCACAGCCAATACCTGTGCCAGGGAAACGTACAATCAGAAACACAATACCTGACATTATCCATTACTGGTTTACTGAACTTGTAGACTAAATTGATCACAACATATAAAGGTAGCCCATCACAACACCGGCGGTCTAGACGTTGTAAGCGATCAAAGTGACCTGTTGATAATGACGATTGCGTTACTTTTCCAGCCGTTTAAGACAATGTATGAGAATGCTTCGAAAATTGCTCTAAATACTACCTGAAGAAAAGAATTTCAATAAAAATAGCCGCCTTATAGGCGCACGTGACTACTGCTGGAGGAGAAAAGAATGAAAAGTATAATTAGTGTAAATATGCTGTTATGTGGATACGAATGCATGTAAAAAAGTTTAAATAAGGCACTGTTGTCGACGATGTAAAACCAGCATCTTGGCGTGGTTTTACTGCTTCTGTTTGGAAGGTGATCTTGCAAGGTGATCGATCGCTAGGTGAGTGTTTTTATATTTTACAACATTTACTTCTCATAGCCTGCGTCGCAGACAGTCTAAACCGCCGAGGATTATGTGACACGTCCGGCAGCACATCGAAGGACAGCTTTAATTGTTACCCGACCTCAAAGACCACAAGAGAGTCAAAAATTCTAGTCAAAACAAACCTTGGAGGAAGCTACATTTGCATAATCACTGCTAAGTCGGCATTTTGTTGAATGTGAACCAAAAGATCACACATTCCCTGCAAATGTTGTCATCAATTTCATCTTCTGTGAAACTTTTAGTCAATCATAATAAACGTTCAGCAAGTAAGAAACAAACTTTTAATTTGAGCCTTTTCGTGACTTCGCATTATTATAAGCGAAGCGCGAAGATAGACGGACACGCTGTCACGCTCAAATGTTAAATAAACAATTGGAAGAAGCTTACATTTGCATAATCACAGCTCCGTCGGGTTAAGAAGCTTAATTATTCCACAATAGGACTTAATATTCCTCGGGAGAGCCTCAGTTAAGTAAATTTTCCTGTACCAAGCTTATGTACTTCGAAATTTCGGAGTATCGTCAAACGTACGGGTTCTTTATGGAGCCACAAGCGTATACGTGTTGATTATCACGCGCTGTAAAATAATTAATTACGTCGTATATACCGACCTAAAAGCTGAAAAATACTCACGAAACCTTTCAGCTGATCGGTTAGAAACAAAATATGACAGCTGTGAGAAGTAAATGTAAGCAATCGATCACCTTCCAAACACAAGCAGTAAGCCAAGATGTTCGTTTTACATCGTGGGCCATTGGTAGGTCATCGTTGATACGAAGTGTTCACGAAGAGACCACAAGATCTGTATTTATTTGTGCTGATTGGCTACGAAGTATATTCTATTGTTACTTACTTACATTCGGAAATCTTACATGACTGCAATAGTGACTACTGGCGCAGGCGCAGTAGTCACAAAAATGGCTTAACTCCAGGAACCCAGAGACATCAAAATAAAGCATGGCAAACAGAAGGGAAGCCATTTTTATTGAGATTCTTTTCCAAATGTGGTGTTAAGAGCAATTTTGAAAGAATTCTCATACATTGTCTTAAACGGCTGAAAACGTAACGCAGTTGCCAACACCAATAAGCCACGTTGGTCGTATACAAAGGCTGGGGTGCCTGTGATCACAATAGCAGAGTTTACAAAACTGCTGCAATGTTGCACAGGTCGGTTTTCGATTGTGTCGTAAGAACAAAACGAAGGTTATTCGTCTAGCCAATCGCAAAAGACACAGACAATCAAGCGAACCAATCCAATCAAACCTTACGTGTACTCGGCGGGAAGCGCCGGAAGAATTGTGCGAAAGAACCAAGACTGGTTTTGGCTTTACTTCTCATTGGATGACAAAGTGGCGCAAGATTTTTAAAACCAATCGCTAAGCGTAGAGATGCAAAACCAAAACAAACGCTAATTACTTTCGAAACTCAAGTAGAAACTACTCAACCAAAAACCGTTACACGATAGGTCAGTATTAGTAGCATACTTATGGTAATATAATTTTATGGGAGTGTCTGTCTTTGTATTTGCCCAAGAAGCACATTATATGGTGATATCCCTCAACCCTCAAGTACACCGAATCTTGGAAAAGTTGACTCGGAACTGCAACACAGTTTTGGTCCTAAAACTAAAAGAAACTATCACAAACAGACCAGTTAAAATATGTCACTTTCGATAATGCTTTCTTAATTCATATTTTAACAAACTCGCATACATTAATTTTAGATAGTCTTAGATGTTGTTTAGTGAAATAAAAAGAACCAATGAACTATTGCGATGGTTGCCTGCTAAAAAGAGGAAAACACTAATTAAAAGGCTCACTGCGCTGAGGCACCGACACGGAAAGTGAACCAACAACAAGAAACATCGCCATGATACGACGTTACTTCTCTTTATGCGCGATTATTAATCTTAAAGCTATTCACGGTGTGGTCGCCCAGGCGAGAGTAGTATGGTGATAGGTTAAGGTTTTTGTACTTGATTGGATTCTCCAGTTTGAGCCCCTGGTAATGCCGCCAAAATAGTACAGGTTGTTGTCAGGTTGAAAGTAAAAATCAAAAAATAAAATAACTAATCTTACCACTCCATCCTGGATCGCAGATACACGTTTGTGATGCAGTCAGACATTGGCCATGCCCTGAGCAATCTTTCTTGTAACCAGGGCATCCCTTCTTCTCGCAAAATTGTCCTCGCCAACCTACAAAGCCACAATCACATTCTTTTCCATTTTTGCCATCTACACACAGAGAACTATGGTTTGAGCACAGCATGTCACAGGCAGCCCCATTATAGCAGTCGTCACAGATGCAAATATGCTCACTAGTTGGAGTCCCAAATTTGCAGGGTTTTTCACAAGCAACGCCCATCCATCCTTTCGAGCAGTTGCACTTTGGTGTTTCACCGTCTGTTGTGGGTGCGACACACGAACCATGCGCATTGCAGTCTGGGCTACCAGGACAGTCTGTTTTCTCACAGCCAATACCTGTGCCAGGGAAACGTACAATCAGAAACACAATACCTGACATTATCTATTACTGGTTTACTGAACTTGTAGACTAAATTGATCACAACATATAAAGGTAGCCCATCACAACACCGGCGGTCTAGACGTTGTAAGCGATCAAAGTGACCTGTTGATAATGACGATTGCGTTACTTTTCCAGCCGTTTAAGACAATGTATGAGAATGCTTCGAAAATTGCTCTAAATACTACCTGAAGAAAAGAATTTCAATAAAAATAGCCGCCTTATAGGCGCACGTGACTACTGCTGGAGGAGAAAAGAATGAAAAGTATAATTAGTGTAAATATGCTGTTATGTGGATACGAATGCATGTAAAAAAGTTTAAATAAGGCACTGTTGTCGACGATGTAAAACCAGCATCTTGGCGTGGTTTTACTGCTTCTGTTTGGAAGGTGATCTTGCAAGGTGATCGATCGCTAGGTGAGTGTTTTTATATTTTACAACATTTACTTCTCATAGCCTGCGTCGCAGACAGTCTAAACCGCCGAGGATTATGTGACACGTCCGGCAGCACATCGAAGGACAGCTTTAATTGTTACCCGACCTCAAAGACCACAAGAGAGTCAAAAATTCTAGTCAAAACAAACCTTGGAGGAAGCTACATTTGCATAATCACTGCTATGTCGGCATTTTGTTGAATGTGAACCAAAAGATCACACATTCCCTGCAAATGTTGTCATCAATTTCATCTTCTGTGAAACTTTTAGTCAATCATAATAAACGTTCAGCAAGTAAGAAACAAACTTTTAATTTGAGCCTTTTCGTGACTTCGCATTATTATAAGCGAAGCGCGAAGATAGACGGACACGCTGTCACGCTCAAATGTTAAATAAACAATTGGAAGAAGCTTACATTTGCATAATCACAGCTCCGTCGGGTTAAGAAGCTTAATTATTCCACAATAGGACTTAATATTCCTCGGGAGAGCCTCAGTTAAGTAAATTTTCCTGTACCAAGCTTATGTACTTCGAAATTTCGGAGTATCGTCAAACGTACGGGTTCTTTATGGAGCCACAAGCGTATACGTGTTGATTATCACGCGCTGTAAAATAATTAATTACGTCGTATATACCGACCTAAAAGCTGAAAAATACTCACGAAACCTTTCAGCTGATCGGTTAGAAACAAAATATGACAGCTGTGAGAAGTAAATGTAAGCAATCGATCACCTTCCAAACACAAGCAGTAAGCCAAGATGTTCGTTTTACATCGTGGGCCATCGGTAGGTCATCGTTGATACGAAGTGTTCACGAAGAGACCACAAGATCTGTATTTATTTGTGCTGATTGGCTACGAAGTATATTCTATTGTTACTTACTTACATTTGGAAATCTTACATGACTGCAATCGTGACTACTGGCGCAGGCGCAGTAGTCACAAAAATGGCTTAACTCCAAGAACCCAGAGACATCAAAATAAAGCATGGCAAACAGAAGGTAAGCCATTTTTATTGAGATTCTTTTCCAAATGTGGTGTTAAGAGCATTTTTGAAAGAATTCTCATACATTGTCTTAAACGGCTGAAAACGTAACGCAGTTGCCAAAATCAATAAGCCACGTTGGTCGTATACAAAGGCTGGGGTGCCTGTGATCACAATAGCAGAGTTTACAAAACTGCTGCAATGTTGCACAGGTCGGTTTTCGATTGTGTCGTAAGAACAAAACGAAGGTTATTCGTCTAGCCAATCGCAAAAGACACAGACAATCAAGCGAACCAATCCAATCAAACCTTACATGTTCTCGGCGCGAAGCGCCGGAAGAATTGTGCGAAAGAGCAAAGATTGGTTTTGGCTTTACTTCTCATTGGATGACAAAGTGGCGCAAGATTTTTAAAACCAATCGCTAAGCGTAGAGATGCAAAACCAAAACAAACGCTAATTACTTTCGAAACTCAAGTAGAAACTACTCAACCAAAAACCGTTACACGATAGGTCAGTATTAGTAGCATACTTATGGTAATATAATTTTATGGGGGTGTCTGTCTTTGTATTTGCCCAAGAAGCACATTATATGGTGATATCCCTCAACCCTCAAGTACACCGAATCTTGGAAAAGTTGACTCGGAACTGCAACACAGTTTTGGTCCTAAAACTAAAAGAAACTATCACAAACAGACCAGTTAAAATATGTCACTTTCGATAATGCTTTCTTAATTCATATTTTAACAAACTCGCATACATTAATTTTAGATAGTGTTAGATGTTGTTTAGTGAAATAAAAAGAACCAATGGACAATTGCGATGGTTGCCTGCTAAAAAGAGGAAAACACTAATTAAAAGGCTCACTGCGCTGAGGCACCGACACGGAAAGTGAACCAACAACAACAAACATCGCCATGATACGACGTTACTTCTCTTTATGCGCGATTATTAATCTTAAAGCTATTCACGGTGTGGTCGCCCAGGCGAGAGTAGTATGGTGATAGGTTAAGGTTTTTGTGCTTGATTGGATTCTCCAGTTTTAGCCCCTCGTAATGCCGCCAAAATAGTACAGGTTGTTGTCAGGTTGAAAGTAAAAATCAAAAAATAAAATAACTAATCTTACCACTCCATTCTGGATCGCAGATACACGTTTGTGATGCAGTCAGACATTGGCCATGCCCTGAGCAATCTTTCTTGTAACCAGGGCATCCCTTCTTCTCACAAAATTGTCCTCGCCAACCTACAAAGCCACAATCACATTCTTTTCCATTTTTGCCATCTACACACAGAGAACTATGGTTTGAGCACAGCATGTCACAGGCAGCCCCATTATAGCAGTCGTCACAGATGCAAATATGCTCACTAGTTGGAGTCCCAAATTTGCAGGGTTTTTCACAAGCAACGCCCATCCATCCTTTCGAGCAGTTGCACTTTGGTGTTTCACCGTCTGTTGTGGGTGCGACACACGAACCATGCGCATTGCAGTCTGGGCTACCAGGGCAGTCTGGAATGTCGCATGCCGGACCCGACCAGGCAGGATCGCACGTGCACTGAAAGGTCGCTTTGTTACAGCTTCCATGATTACTACAGCCAAAAGGGAATCCGGGACAACTTGGGACTTGGCACACGTCTCCTTTGTATCCCAAGGCTTTATCGCAGACGCACTTGTCATTTTCACAGCTACCATGTAATGAACATTCAAGATCACAACCAGATCCAGAGAAACACGGGTGGCAAATGCAGCCTGAAGAGTTTCCGTAGTTTGTTCCATTTACGCAAGGTAGCTCACACTTCTCACCAGCCCACTGAGGATCACAGTTACATCGCCTTGGATTCGAATTGCTACAGCTTCCGTGGCCAGAACAGATTGGTGTTCCTGGGCAGTCTGGCGTACTACAATCGTCCCCAGCCCATCCTTGGGCGCATATGCATTTCTGAGCATCTGTGTTACAGAAACCATGATCAGGGCTGGTACACTGGCCTGGGCAGCCCGGCAGTTCACAGTATTCTCCCATATGAGCACCACCTGGTTCTTGGCCGCAGTCGCATTTGTTGTTAATGCATTCTCCAAACCCAGAACACTCACTCTGGCATCCACTACCAGTGAAGCAGGGATCACACACGCATATACCATCTTCTGGGTGGCCATGCACGCAGGGATCGTTACAAGCTGGACCCATCCAACCTTTATTGCAGTCTGTGCATTCTGGTGTCACGCGATTGGTTGTATTGCAGTGCCCACGGCCAAAACAGTTTGGAACACCAGGACAGTCCGGTACATGACACCCAACACCAGTCCACCCTGGATCACAGTCACAAACACCTTGTCTACAAGTTCCTCGTCCAGAGCACTCGATGTCACATGCCAGTCCGGTATAACATGGATCACATTGGCAAATAACACTGTTTGGTGGATATTCGTTGCCATGTACACAAGGGAATTCACAGGCAGGACCCATCGTGTTGTTAGTACAGTTTACACAGATGGGTGGATCGACTCCTCCGTAGCAAGTCCCTAGTGCATTGCAATCTGGTACGCCAAGGCAATCGGGGATATCACAGCCTTCTCCTTTCCAACCATTAAAGCAATCGCATTCCTGTGTAACTACCAAACAAACGCCATGATCACTGCAGTCGACCCGTTCACCTGGACAACCCACTGTTTCACACTTAGCCCCTCTCCACCCGCTGCCACAAACACACGCACCCTGTTCGCACCTTCCGTGACCATTGCATTCCGTACCGCAGTCGACTCCAGTGTGACAGCTGCCACATTTACAAGTATCTCCGCTTGACGACTTTACAACAGTGCCATTAATGCAGCGTTTTTCGCAGCCTTCTCCCATGAAGCCCGAGTCACACGAGACGCAAACTGGAGGATCATGAGCGATTCCATCGCAGACGCCATGGCCACTACAATTTCCACCACCTGCACACTGAGGTATGTGGCAGCCGACACCAGACCAGCCTGGCCTGCAGTAGCATACCCCTAAAGCAGTTATACATGAGCCATGACCAGAGCAGTCCGATCCCCAACCAGGACAACCTTTCGTGTCACAAGTAGACCCTCGCCAACCATCAAATCCACAGTCGCATGCATTATTTGTACAGTTCCCACGTCCAGAGCACTCCAGCTCGCAAGTTACACCACTGTAGCAATCATCACACTGGCACACGAACAAACCGTCGCTTGTTTCCTGGGGAGTACCATGTTCACATTTGGTCTCACAAGCTCGACCCATCCACCCTTGATTACAAGAACAGGATGATTTAAATCCAAAGGTCTCACACTTTCCATGGTCGCTGCACATTGGGGTACCGGGGCAGGCAGGTTCTTCACATCCCCGACCAGCCCATCCTGGATTGCAGTCACACTTCTGAGTAGCGCTGTTACAAGTGCCACGTCCAGAACAATCGAGATTGAACAAGCCGGGACATCCTTTCTTTTCACAGTATTCTCCACGCCAACCTTCAAAGCCACAGTAGCAAGTATCATTGAAGCAAGTAGCATTGGGTCTTGAAGAACAGAACACATCGCATTCTATTCCATTGAAGCAGGGATCACAGTCACAAATGGTTGGATCATCTTTGTTTTGAGTGCCGTTCACACAAGGCGTTTCACAAGCTATACCACCCCAACCTTGTTCACAATCACCACAGTAAGGAGTCTCAGCTGGTATACATTGACCTCTGTTGTTGCAGTCTGGATCACCAGGACAGTCTGTTTTCTCACAGCCAATACCTGTGCCAGGGAAACGTACAATCAGAAACACAATACCTGCTAACATTATCCATTACTGGTTTACTGAACTTGTAGACTAAATTGATCACAACATATAAAGGTAGCCCATCACAACACCGGCGGTCTAGACGTTGTAAGCGATCAAAGTGACCTGTTGATAATGACGATTGCGTTACTTTTCCAGCCGTTTAAGACAATGTATGAGAATGCTTCGAAAATTGCTCTAAATACTACCTGAAGGAAAGAATTTCAATAAAAATAGCCGCCTTATAGGCGCACGTGACTACTGCTGGAGGAGAAAAGAATGAAAAGTATAATTAGTGTAAATATGCTGTTATGTGGATACGAATGCATGTAAAAAAGTTTAAATAAGGCACTGTTGTCGACGATGTAAAACCAGCATCTTGGCGTGGTTTTACTGCTTCTGTTTGGAAGGTGATCTTGCAAGGTGATCGATCGCTAGGTGAGTGTTTTTATATTTTACAACATTTACTTCTCATAGCCTGCGTCGCAGACAGTCTAAACCGCCGAGGATTATGTGACACGTCCGGCAGCACATCGAAGGACAGCTTTAATTGTTGCCCGACCTCAAAGACCATAACAGAGTCAAAAATTCTAGTCAAAACAAACCTTGGAGGAAGCTACATTTGCATACTCACTGCTATGTCGGCATTTTGTTGAATGTGAACCAAAAGATCACACATTCCCTGCAAATGTTGTCATCAATTTCTTCATCTTCTGTGAAACTTTTAGTCAATCATAATAAACGTTCAGCAAATAAGAAACAAACTTTTAATTTGAACCTTTTCGTGACTTCGCATTATTATAAGCGATGCGCGAAGATAGACGGACACGCTGTCACGTTCAGATGTTAAATAAACAATTGGAAGAAGCTTACATTTGCATAATCACAGCTCCGTCGGGTTAAGAAGCTTAATTATTCCACAATAGGACTTAATATTCCTCGGGAGAGCCTCAGTTAAGTAAATTTTCCTGTACCAAGCTTATGTACTTCGAAATTTCGGAGTATCGTCTAACGTACGGGTTCTTTATGGAGCCACAAGCGTATACGTGTAATAAATAATTAATTACGTCGTATATACCGACCTAAAAGCTGAAAAATACTCACGAAACCTTTCAGCTGATCGGTTAGAAACAAAATATGACAGCTGTGAGAAGTAAATGTAAGCAATCGATCACCTTCCAAACACAAGCAGTAAGCCAAGATGTTCGTTTTACATCGTGGGCCATCGGTAGGTCATCGTTGATACGAAGTGTTCACGAAGAGACCACAAGATCTGTATTTATTTGTGCTGATTGGCTACGAAGTATATTCTATTGTTACTTACTTACATTCGGAAATCTTACATGACTGCAATAGTGACTACTGGCGCAGGCGCAGAAGTCACAAAAATGGCTTAACTCCAGGAACCCAGAGACATCAAAATAAAGCATGGCAAACAGAAGGGAAGCCATTTTTATTGAGATTCTTTTCCAAATGTGGTGTTAAGAGCAATTTTGAAAGAATTCTCATACATTGTCTTAAACGGCTGAAAACGTAACGCAGTTGCCAACACCAATAAGCCACGTTGGTCGTATACAAAGGCTGGGGTGCCTGTGATCACAATAGCAGACTTTACAAAACTGCTGCAATGTTTCACAGGTCGGTTTTCGATTGTGTCGTAAGAACAAAACGAAGGTTATTCGTCTAGCCAATCGCAAAAGACACAGACAATCAAGCGAACCAATCCAATCAAACCTTACGTGTACTCGGCGGGAAGCGCCGGAAGAATTGTGCGAAAGAACCAAGACTGGTTTTGGCTTTACTTCTCATTGGATGACAAAGTGGCGCAAGATTTTTAAAACCAATCGCTAAGCGTAGAGATGCAAAACCAAAACAAACGCTAATTACTTTCGAAACTCAAGTAGAAACTACTCAACCAAAAACCGTTACACGATAGGTCAGTATTAGTAGCATACTTATGGTAATATAATTTTATGGGAGTGTCTGTCTTTGTATTTGCCCAAGAAGCACATTATATGGTGATATCCCTCAACCCTCAAGTACACCGAATCTTGGAAAAGTTGACTCGGAACTGCAACACAGTTTTGGTCCTAAAACTAAAAGAAACTATCACAAACAGACCAGTTAAAATATGTCACTTTCGATAATGCTTTCTTAATTCATATTTTAACAAACTCGCATACATTAATTTTAGATAGTCTTAGATGTTGTTTAGTGAAATAAAAAGAACCAATGAACTATTGCGATGGTTGCCTGCTAAAAAGAGGAAAACACTAATTAAAAGGCTCACTGCGCTGAGGCACCGACACGGAAAGTGAACCAACAACAAGAAACATCGCCATGATACGACGTTACTTCTCTTTATGCGCGATTATTAATCTTAAAGCTATTCACGGTGTGGTCGCCCAGGCGAGAGTAGTATGGTGATAGGTTAAGGTTTTTGTACTTGATTGGATTCTCCAGTTTGAGCCCCTGGTAATGCCGCCAAAATAGTACAGGTTGTTGTCAGGTTGAAAGTAAAAATCAAAAAATAAAATAACTAATCTTACCACTCCATCCTGGATCGCAGATACACGTTTGTGATGCAGTCAGACATTGGCCATGCCCTGAGCAATCTTTCTTGTAACCAGGGCATCCCTTCTTCTCGCAAAATTGTCCTCGCCAACCTACAAAGCCACAATCACATTCTTTTCCATTTTTGCCATCTACACACAGAGAACTATGGTTTGAGCACAGCATGTCACAGGCAGCCCCATTATAGCAGTCGTCACAGATGCAAATATGCTCACTAGTTGGAGTCCCAAATTTGCAGGGTTTTTCACAAGCAACGCCCATCCATCCTTTCGAGCAGTTGCACTTTGGTGTTTCACCGTCTGTTGTGGGTGCGACACACGAACCATGCGCATTGCAGTCTGGGCTACCAGGACAGTCTGTTTTCTCACAGCCAATACCTGTGCCAGGGAAACGTACAATCAGAAACACAATACCTGACATTATCTATTACTGGTTTACTGAACTTGTAGACTAAATTGATCACAACATATAAAGGTAGCCCATCACAACACCGGCGGTCTAGACGTTGTAAGCGATCAAAGTGACCTGTTGATAATGACGATTGCGTTACTTTTCCAGCCGTTTAAGACAATGTATGAGAATGCTTCGAAAATTGCTCTAAATACTACCTGAAGAAAAGAATTTCAATAAAAATAGCCGCCTTATAGGCGCACGTGACTACTGCTGGAGGAGAAAAGAATGAAAAGTATAATTAGTGTAAATATGCTGTTATGTGGATACGAATGCATGTAAAAAAGTTTAAATAAGGCACTGTTGTCGACGATGTAAAACCAGCATCTTGGCGTGGTTTTACTGCTTCTGTTTGGAAGGTGATCTTGCAAGGTGATCGATCGCTAGGTGAGTGTTTTTATATTTTACAACATTTACTTCTCATAGCCTGCGTCGCAGACAGTCTAAACCGCCGAGGATTATGTGACACGTCCGGCAGCACATCGAAGGACAGCTTTAATTGTTACCCGACCTCAAAGACCACAAGAGAGTCAAAAATTCTAGTCAAAACAAACCTTGGAGGAAGCTACATTTGCATAATCACTGCTATGTCGGCATTTTGTTGAATGTGAACCAAAAGATCACACATTCCCTGCAAATGTTGTCATCAATTTCATCTTCTGTGAAACTTTTAGTCAATCATAATAAACGTTCAGCAAGTAAGAAACAAACTTTTAATTTGAGCCTTTTCGTGACTTCGCATTATTATAAGCGAAGCGCGAAGATAGACGGACACGCTGTCACGCTCAAATGTTAAATAAACAATTGGAAGAAGCTTACATTTGCATAATCACAGCTCCGTCGGGTTAAGAAGCTTAATTATTCCACAATAGGACTTAATATTCCTCGGGAGAGCCTCAGTTAAGTAAATTTTCCTGTACCAAGCTTATGTACTTCGAAATTTCGGAGTATCGTCAAACGTACGGGTTCTTTATGGAGCCACAAGCGTATACGTGTTGATTAT
The DNA here is from genome assembly GCA_963693305.1 of Meandrina meandrites. NCBI lineage: Eukaryota > Metazoa > Cnidaria > Anthozoa > Scleractinia > Meandrinidae > Meandrina > Meandrina meandrites. The sequence goes on along the minus strand of OY855912.1, from coordinate 6,158,469 downwards.
CACGCGCTGTAAAATAATTAATTACGTCGTATATACCGACCTAAAAGCTGAAAAATACTCACGAAACCTTTCAGCTGATCGGTTAGAAACAAAATATGACAGCTGTGAGAAGTAAATGTAAGCAATCGATCACCTTCCAAACACAAGCAGTAAGCCAAGATGTTCGTTTTACATCGTGGGCCATTGGTAGGTCATCGTTGATACGAAGTGTTCACGAAGAGACCACAAGATCTGTATTTATTTGTGCTGATTGGCTACGAAGTATATTCTATTGTTACTTACTTACATTCGGAAATCTTACATGACTGCAATAGTGACTACTGGCGCAGGCGCAGAAGTCACAAAAATGGCTTAACTCCAGGAACCCAGAGACATCAAAATAAAGCATGGCAAACAGAAGGGAAGCCATTTTTATTGAGATTCTTTTCCAAATGTGGTGTTAAGAGCAATTTTGAAAGAATTCTCATACATTGTCTTAAACGGCTGAAAACGTAACGCAGTTGCCAACACCAATAAGCCACGTTGGTCGTGTACAAAGGCTGGGGTGCCTGTGATCACAATAGCAGACTTTACAAAACTGCTGCAATGTTTCACAGGTCGGTTTTCGATTGTGTCGTAAGAACAAAACGAAGGTTATTCGTCTAGCCAATCGCAAAAGACACAGGCAATCAAGCGAACCAATCCAATCAAACCTTACGTGTACTCGGCGGGAAGCGCCGGAAGAATTGTGCGAAAGAACCAAGACTGGTTTTGGCTTTACTTCTCATTGGATGACAAAGTGGCGCAAGATTTTTAAAACCAATCGCTAAGCGTAGAGATGCAAAACCAAAACAAACGCTAATTACTTTCGAAACTCAAGTAGAAACTACTCAACCAAAAACCGTTACACGATAGGTCAGTATTAGTAGCATACTTATGGTAATATAATTTTATGGGAGTGTCTGTCTTTGTATTTGCCCAAGAAGCACATTATATGGTGATATCCCTCAACCCTCAAGTACACCGAATCTTGGAAAAGTTGACTCGGAACTGCAACACAGTTTTGGCCCTAAAACTAAAAGAAACTATCACAAACAGACCAGTTAAAATATGTCACTTTCGATAATGCTTTCTTAATTCATATTTTAACAAACTCGCATACATTAATTTTAGATAGTCTTAGATGTTGTTTAGTGAAATAAAAAGAACCAATGAACTATTGCGATGGTTGCCTGCTAAAAAGAGGAAAACACTAATTAAAAGGCTCACTGCGCTGAGGCACCGACACGGAAAGTGAACCAACAACAAGAAACATCGCCATGATACGACGTTACTTCTCTTTATGCGCGATTATTAATCTTAAAGCTATTCACGGTGTGGTCGCCCAGGCGAGAGTAGTATGGTGATAGGTTAAGGTTTTTGTACTTGATTGGATTCTCCAGTTTGAGCCCCTGGTAATGCCGCCAAAATAGTACAGGTTGTTGTCAGGTTGAAAGTAAAAATCAAAAAATAAAATAACTAATCTTACCACTCCATCCTGGATCGCAGATACACGTTTGTGATGCAGTCAGACATTGGCCATGCCCTGAGCAATCTTTCTTGTAACCAGGGCATCCCTTCTTCTCGCAAAATTGTCCTCGCCAACCTACAAAGCCACAATCACATTCTTTTCCATTTTTGCCATCTACACACAGAGAACTATGGTTTGAGCACAGCATGTCACAGGCAGCCCCATTATAGCAGTCGTCACAGATGCAAATATGCTCACTAGTTGGAGTCCCAAATTTGCAGGGTTTTTCACAAGCAACGCCCATCCATCCTTTCGAGCAGTTGCACTTTGGTGTTTCACCGTCTGTTGTGGGTGCGACACACGAACCATGCGCATTGCAGTCTGGGCTACCAGGACAGTCTGTTTTCTCACAGCCAATACCTGTGCCAGGGAAACGTACAATCAGAAACACAATACCTGACATTATCTATTACTGGTTTACTGAACTTGTAGACTAAATTGATCACAACATATAAAGGTAGCCCATCACAACACCGGCGGTCTAGACGTTGTAAGCGATCAAAGTGACCTGTTGATAATGACGATTGCGTTACTTTTCCAGCCGTTTAAGACAATGTATGAGAATGCTTCGAAAATTGCTCTAAATACTACCTGAAGAAAAGAATTTCAATAAAAATAGCCGCCTTATAGGCGCACGTGACTACTGCTGGAGGAGAAAAGAATGAAAAGTATAATTAGTGTAAATATGCTGTTATGTGGATACGAATGCATGTAAAAAAGTTTAAATAAGGCACTGTTGTCGACGATGTAAAACCAGCATCTTGGCGTGGTTTTACTGCTTCTGTTTGGAAGGTGATCTTGCAAGGTGATCGATCGCTAGGTGAGTGTTTTTATATTTTACAACATTTACTTCTCATAGCCTGCGTCGCAGACAGTCTAAACCGCCGAGGATTATGTGACACGTCCGGCAGCACATCGAAGGACAGCTTTAATTGTTACCCGACCTCAAAGACCACAAGAGAGTCAAAAATTCTAGTCAAAACAAACCTTGGAGGAAGCTACATTTGCATAATCACTGCTATGTCGGCATTTTGTTGAATGTGAACCAAAAGATCACACATTCCCTGCAAATGTTGTCATCAATTTCATCTTCTGTGAAACTTTTAGTCAATCATAATAAACGTTCAGCAAGTAAGAAACAAACTTTTAATTTGAGCCTTTTCGTGACTTCGCATTATTATAAGCGAAGCGCGAAGATAGACGGACACGCTGTCACGCTCAAATGTTAAATAAACAATTGGAAGAAGCTTACATTTGCATAATCACAGCTCCGTCGGGTTAAGAAGCTTAATTATTCCACAATAGGACTTAATATTCCTCGGGAGAGCCTCAGTTAAGTAAATTTTCCTGTACCAAGCTTATGTACTTCGAAATTTCGGAGTATCGTCAAACGTACGGGTTCTTTATGGAGCCACAAGCGTATACGTGTTGATTATCACGCGCTGTAAAATAATTAATTACGTCGTATATACCGACCTAAAAGCTGAAAAATACTCACGAAACCTTTCAGCTGATCGGTTAGAAACAAAATATGAAAGCTGTGAGAAGTAAATGTAAGCAATCGATCACCTTCCAAACACAAGCAGTAAGCCAAGATGTTCGTTTTACATCGTGGGCCATCGGTAGGTCATCGTTGATACGAAGTGTTCACGAAGAGACCACAAGATCTGTATTTATTTGTGCTGATTGGCTACGAAGTATATTCTATTGTTACTTACTTACATTCGGAAATCTTACATGACTGCAATAGTGACTACTGGCGCAGGCGCAGAAGTCACAAAAATGGCTTAACTCCAGGAACCCAGAGACATCAAAATAAAGCATGGCAAACAGAAGGGAAGCCATTTTTATTGAGATTCTTTTCCAAATGTGGTGTTAAGAGCAATTTTGAAAGAATTCTCATACATTGTCTTAAACGGCTGAAAACGTAACGCAGTTGCCAACACCAATAAGCCACGTTGGTCGTGTACAAAGGCTGGGGTGCCTGTGATCACAATAGCAGACTTTACAAAACTGCTGCAATGTTTCACAGGTCGGTTTTCGATTGTGTCGTAAGAACAAAACGAAGGTTATTCGTCTAGCCAATCGCAAAAGACACAGGCAATCAAGCGAACCAATCCAATCAAACCTTACGTGTACTCGGCGGGAAGCGCCGGAAGAATTGTGCGAAAGAACCAAGACTGGTTTTGGCTTTACTTCTCATTGGATGACAAAGTGGCGCAAGATTTTTAAAACCAATCGCTAAGCGTAGAGATGCAAAACCAAAACAAACGCTAATTACTTTCGAAACTCAAGTAGAAACTACTCAACCAAAAACCGTTACACGATAGGTCAGTATTAGTAGCATACTTATGGTAATATAATTTTATGGGAGTGTCTGTCTTTGTATTTGCCCAAGAAGCACATTATATGGTGATATCCCTCAACCCTCAAGTACACCGAATCTTGGAAAAGTTGACTCGGAACTGCAACACAGTTTTGGCCCTAAAACTAAAAGAAACTATCACAAACAGACCAGTTAAAATATGTCACTTTCGATAATGCTTTCTTAATTCATATTTTAACAAACTCGCATACATTAATTTTAGATAGTCTTAGATGTTGTTTAGTGAAATAAAAAGAACCAATGAACTATTGCGATGGTTGCCTGCTAAAAAGAGGAAAACACTAATTAAAAGGCTCACTGCGCTGAGGCACCGACACGGAAAGTGAACCAACAACAAGAAACATCGCCATGATACGACGTTACTTCTCTTTATGCGCGATTATTAATCTTAAAGCTATTCACGGTGTGGTCGCCCAGGCGAGAGTAGTATGGTGATAGGTTAAGGTTTTTGTACTTGATTGGATTCTCCAGTTTGAGCCCCTGGTAATGCCGCCAAAATAGTACAGGTTGTTGTCAGGTTGAAAGTAAAAATCAAAAAATAAAATAACTAATCTTACCACTCCATCCTGGATCGCAGATACACGTTTGTGATGCAGTCAGACATTGGCCATGCCCTGAGCAATCTTTCTTGTAACCAGGGCATCCCTTCTTCTCGCAAAATTGTCCTCGCCAACCTACAAAGCCACAATCACATTCTTTTCCATTTTTGCCATCTACACACAGAGAACTATGGTTTGAGCACAGCATGTCACAGGCAGCCCCATTATAGCAGTCGTCACAGATGCAAATATGCTCACTAGTTGGAGTCCCAAATTTGCAGGGTTTTTCACAAGCAACGCCCATCCATCCTTTCGAGCAGTTGCACTTTGGTGTTTCACCGTCTGTTGTGGGTGCGACACACGAACCATGCGCATTGCAGTCTGGGCTACCAGGACAGTCTGTTTTCTCACAGCCAATACCTGTGCCAGGGAAACGTACAATCAGAAACACAATACCTGACATTATCTATTACTGGTTTACTGAACTTGTAGACTAAATTGATCACAACATATAAAGGTAGCCCATCACAACACCGGCGGTCTAGACGTTGTAAGCGATCAAAGTGACCTGTTGATAATGACGATTGCGTTACTTTTCCAGCCGTTTAAGACAATGTATGAGAATGCTTCGAAAATTGCTCTAAATACTACCTGAAGAAAAGAATTTCAATAAAAATAGCCGCCTTATAGGCGCACGTGACTACTGCTGGAGGAGAAAAGAATGAAAAGTATAATTAGTGTAAATATGCTGTTATGTGGATACGAATGCATGTAAAAAAGTTTAAATAAGGCACTGTTGTCGACGATGTAAAACCAGCATCTTGGCGTGGTTTTACTGCTTCTGTTTGGAAGGTGATCTTGCAAGGTGATCGATCGCTAGGTGAGTGTTTTTATATTTTACAACATTTACTTCTCATAGCCTGCGTCGCAGACAGTCTAAACCGCCGAGGATTATGTGACACGTCCGGCAGCACATCGAAGGACAGCTTTAATTGTTACCCGACCTCAAAGACCACAAGAGAGTCAAAAATTCTAGTCAAAACAAACCTTGGAGGAAGCTACATTTGCATAATCACTGCTATGTCGGCATTGTGTTGAATGTGAACCAAAAGATCACACATTCCCTGCAAATGTTGTCATCAATTTCATCTTCTGTGAAACTTTTAGTCAATCATAATAAACGTTCAGCAAGTAAGAAACAAACTTTTAATTTGAGCCTTTTCGTGACTTCGCATTATTATAAGCGAAGCGCGAAGATAGACGGACACGCTGTCACGCTCAAATGTTAAATAAACAATTGGAAGAAGCTTACATTTGCATAATCACAGCTCCGTCGGGTTAAGAAGCTTAATTATTCCACAATAGGACTTAATATTCCTCGGGAGAGCCTCAGTTAAGTAAATTTTCCTGTACCAAGCTTATGTACTTCGAAATTTCGGAGTATCGTCAAACGTACGGGTTCTTTATGGAGCCACAAGCGTATACGTGTTGATTATCACGCGCTGTAAAATAATTAATTACGTCGTATATACCGACCTAAAAGCTGAAAAATACTCACGAAACCTTTCAGCTGATCGGTTAGAAACAAAATATGAAAGCTGTGAGAAGTAAATGTAAGCAATCGATCACCTTCCAAACACAAGCAGTAAGCCAAGATGTTCGTTTTACATCGTGGGCCATCGGTAGGTCATCGTTGATACGAAGTGTTCACGAAGAGACCACAAGATCTGTATTTATTTGTGCTGATTGGCTACGAAGTATATTCTATTGTTACTTACTTACATTCGGGTTAAGTTGCCTACCACTAATTTCAGAACAGTTTAGAGCAAAAATCTCTCATCCCCGTGACGTAGCTCCTTTAAGCTTTCTGATGACCCTACCTACCTACCCACTTCGCTTTAAACTCATACGACTTTAACCAACTAAGGACCAAATAAATAAACAAAAGCAAATTAAAGCTGGATCACTAAAAAAGTAAGCTTTAAAAACATACCGGCTGATCAAACAGTTGACAATCGTTTCTTTAATACGGCTCCTGGCTGACTGACTGACTGACTGACTGACTGACTGACTGACTGACTGACTGACTGACTGACTGACTGACTGACTCACAACACCTTACCTGCAAGGCATCCTTGTTTATCAAGCGTCAATGTCCCTCGTCGATCTACAACAAGTGACTCAGCTTTTAATGTCAGCGATCGAGCTTCAAAGGTTCCGTCACCCTCTAAAGTCACCACTCCTTCCCGGTAAGCCGGTCCATAATCCTTTGTAACCTCTATGTTCCAGCTATCAGACTCATCTCCCGAATTGCTTTTCAGCAAAAGTCGACTTGTCTTTTGCACTGTTATTCCAACAAAGTTTAAACTACGCGGACAGGACGTTTCAAAGGAAACTGTTGCACCGTAAGCCACCATGAGGTGTGCTTTGAACCCTAACACACTTCCCCAAAAGCTGACCTGGGAGCTTCGCTGTATATTTGAATAACTAAGGCTGTTTGCCTTTCGAATTTCGACGGTCCCGTTTGGCAAAACGAAAGTTGCGTTTTCATAAATAAACGGCGCCCAAGTCACGTTGATCCGTTTGTACTCCGACGTCCCTGTCATGTTGAGTGTGTTGGAAGGTGGCACGTGTATGTAACCGGTGTCATCACCATATATGGTATCAACACGCACTTCGGTTCCCGCGCGCGGGAAAACCAGTTGACCACCGCCATAGACTTCGATTAGCGTAAAGTCGTAGACGAAATTATCCGAAGGAGGGTTGAGATAAGCTACGGATCCTAAAATAAAAACACGATGTGTTCAACGTTAACAGCAACCAGATAGATTGTTGTAATTCACACAGCTTGTCAGAAACCCATCTATATAGAACCAATCATTTATGGCTTGCTCAGTCAAATTTATTTTGGTGTGTTGTTATTGTTCTGCGCATAATTTCTGCGTCTTTAGCAGGAACCAAAAGTTCATGCTGTATAAAGTATAACCTATTCACACCAGGTTTAAGAAAATGAAAATCAGCAACAGACAACTGACAGACTAAATTTCACATATAGGGTTCAAGTATGCTCTAACTTGTGCTTTCGTTGTGCCAAATTTGAAGTCGATAAACATCAGTCAGCAACTTCCATGAAGAAAACAATTTTAAACCGTGTTTAACTAAACAACATTTAAACATGTTTAAGCTTTGGTGTGAATTATTAGTCAATCAGCTTGTAGATAAGTGTTTCAATGAAACGAGCTCTTTCTATGGTAAAGAGAGTAAAGTAAAAGCTTCATTTTCAGAGGGATGACTTTGTTACCCTCAACTTTACAGGAGAAAATAAAAAGCTGAAAATTATAGAAATGTATATACAACAATATAACATCAAATCACGCTGTAACTACTGCTACATATCACTTTTAAATTAGTAACATTCTTTAATAATTTCGAGCAAGGTAAAGTTACTTGAGGTACAGACTACTGTTATACCGTTCTTATCCATTTATTCCCACATTTAAGCCTGGATTTTGTTCTCTTCTTCAACACGAGCTGTTTAGCACCAACTCCCAACCTTTCAAACATAACTAAGTTGATATTGATAACTTTCCTTAGTGTGTCAGAGTGCCACAATAAGGTAACTAACCTGAATATATGAACAAATCATAATCTCCGGTAAGAGAAGCCTATAATAGAACAAACAAACAATAATCAATAATCAATAATAATAAATAATTACTATAATTATCTAATAACAAAATAAGCCCGCCGAAAAGGTTTCTTGAACTAAAATAAGCTTAGGGCTTATTTTGAAATTTTACGATGATCCACACATACAAAAAAAAATGCAATTTTACTTACCAGTGCTTTCCGCCCCTTGTTATCAATACGTAGATTTTTGACTATGGGTGATTTGCCATCCAGGTATATGACTCCGGGCCCTCCAGGTTCCACATTACTCCCAGATCCGCCATTTCCCCCACGTGCATCTGCGTGGTCGCTATGGAAACCACCGATGATGTAGTTAACCGTGATTCTCCCTCCAGCGCCACCGCCGCCATAATAGTTACCCCCATTACCCCCTTTGGCCTCGATTCTGCCACTTCCGGTAAACTGATGACAGGTTGCCCACAAGGAGCCTCCACTCCCGCCGCCACTGGTAGAGGTCTGAATGAAGAATGAAATTAAGTTGCCTTTAAAATTCAGTTAAAAAAATCACTGGCAAACAGATCTGAGGACCAAAATAGGGGCAAGAAGGACTTAACATCTCGCTGCCAAATATTGGATCTACTAAAGTCAAAGACGCACCAGTCTAGGGCATGTTTTGTTAAATTTAATTTAACAATCATGATTCCCTGCAGGCGGGCCCGTAATAGGAATTGGGCAATAACCCGCTTATCAAAGACAAATATTGCATGACACTTTCTTTGGATATTATGGGTTGCGACTGTAGTTGATACTAATTAATATGATATTAATTTAGAGGCTTCTAAACAATAGCGGGAGCCATAACACGTCATAAAATCCAAAATGGCGGCGTGCTGGAAATTTAAAAGCCATAAACATTTCCATTTATTGTTATTATTACACGTTATTTCTCCCTTGACCTGAAAAATTTGAAACTTTGGCATCATTTCAAACAATTTGGCGTCAACTTGTTATAAGAGTGGAGGTTTCCTTTAACAAGTTAGGCAAAGTATTAATTTAACAAAAAAAAAAACGATTACACGTATATAAATAGACTAACCACGCTAAAAACGATTAAAATCTTCTACATTTAAACTTAATTACAAGAAGAATGCAAACCCTTACGGTGGCGGATCCAGACCTTCAGCTAAGGAGGGGGCCCGCTTGACTATGAATGTTGAATTCTGCGAAGATAATTCCGGCACTTAAAAGAAAATGCGCTATTTCCGAAAAAGTAAGGTGGGGGCCCGGGCCCATCCCCTGGATCCGCCACTGCCTTAGTTGATCGAGACTAATCTTATCGGTCTAAAGTCATCGAAAGCTTATTTGGGACAAAATATAAAGGATACCCACTTACCTGCCCAGAAAGCCCGTTCATCTGAATTACCCCGCTGACGCTGAACAAATTACTGATTTGAAGAAAAATTCTTCCACCACCACGTCCCCCACCGGTATTTCCACTGCCATTACCACCACCACTTCCCCACCCCCCTGGTGTGAAAATGTCACCATAGATCAATTCTGGCGGCGCTAGTGTCTGCGTCCCACGTCCCCCTCGGCCTCCGTGGCTTGCCCCAGTGCCTCCGCTGTTTTACTGAGCTCCGGCACCAGGTCCCATTCCTCCGAGAGCACCGCCACCTTCCACTGTCATACGCCCAGAAGATCCGACGCTAAGGTCGTCGGTGACTAGGTAGAACGAACCAAGCTTAAATAAGCCATCCACTTGAACTGTGGTCACGTGGAACGTGGAGTTGATCGCACCATCAACAACTGTCGAAGGTTGAGCTTGAAAGTGGATGCTCACCTCTCCTGTTCGCTCTATGATAAACGACTCGCCAGTTAGGGGAACACTGGGTCCGATAGCTGATTCGGTCTGAAGTAATCCACTGACTCGTGTTCGATTGATGTTCAGCGGGTCAGAAGTCTCGAAATAAAATTTCCCGTTGGTGCCATTCACAGTAAGGTCGTCCCATAATGAACCTATCGACAGGTTCCCAACGCGCAGAGTTCCTGACAGAAAGACTTCGTGGCAGAGCATCGTTGTAAGATCGGCTGACTCGATGAGTACCACACCGTAGAAGCCAACTTCGCACTGAAGGATTCTCTCTTGGGACAAACCGGCCATTTTCACTGCATTCAAGGACTTCACATCACCATCGAGATCAAACTTGTTTAGGTTAAAAATACCCACAGGGTCAAATTGAAACATGCCGCCTGGTTCAACGGTAAGTTCTTTCCATCCCGGTTCAATCTTAAGCTTCTTTGGCAACCACGTTCCATCGACTACAACAATATCTGCATGGACTAGCGAAATTCCATTCAAGGAAAGTCTACCATGGGAGCCATATTCCTGTGAATTATTTTGAACAAAAGCCAAAGAGTTGGAAGTGAGAGGCAAATCAAACTGTACGTTGCCATACTCGTCAACTTCGATTGTTCTTGCCACTGCAGGGTCTCTTCCTCTCAAATACACGGCTCCTTCAACGTGGAAATTTCCATTTGAGTAAAAAGTATCGAGCCTTACATCCCCGTAGGGAAAGAAACTCAAATCACCGTATCTTTCAATCCTCAGGGTTTTCCAGCCCTCTAACAAAGAAAGTACCCCTGGGTCAAACGTACCACGTATCTTGACGTCGTTCATGGAGACGTAAGATACTAAACTGTTGCCTTTAATTTTCAGCGCGGAATTGAGCCCCACGTTCATCTGATCACCCGTTAGATTAAACGGGCAATCGACGTCCATCTTGGAACTATCACTCAGTGTGAATCTTGAACCTGATGTAGTAACTGACCAGCGGCAGGCCGCTGGATCATGCATGTCATAATTCATCAACCGCAGGTGACCCGACGACTCGATGACGAGCTCCCCAAAGTTCAGCTCACTTGGGCTAGAGCCTGGATGCATCGTGACAACGCCTGGTTCCTTTCCTAAGAACACGCTAGGGGCACCATCGACGGTGAGCGCGCCGTATATGTCAACCGTGCGCTCTAACGAAACGTTTGGCTTTATGTCGGACAAGATGAGCTCTGCGCCGTGAAATATTTGCGTGCAAGGCGACAGGAGACTGCTAATTTGAAGCTGCATTGAAGATAGAAGGTACAGGTGGCCGGTATTATCATCTGTAATGCTGTTGACAGTTAAGTTTTTAGCTGAGCCTGCGATAACAAGTTGTGCTCCTCCCGAAATCTCAATTTGCTCCAGTATCCGGTCAGCGGTGATTGTGATCCATGCCACAGCGCCTGTCACAAGAAATCAGTTGTTCGTTATACCAGAAGTCCATAACGAGAAGTCTACATCTCTGGTAATAGGCCTTGAGATATGTCTTTCGCGTGTAGGCTATTTTTTAGAACAGCTTTGCCGCGAACAAGTAGCCAATAACGTTGAAGTATTTTTCAATTCGCGCCTTTGATTGGTTGAACAAATATTTGAAGAAAAGCAGAACTGCAGAGGACGAGCGAACGGCATTACGAAATTACTGTTTGTTGGTCATCATAATTTCAGTTTTGTGAGGATTAAATCGTCCGGACAAGAATCATCAGGCCATCTTTCATCGATGATGAAGCGACCAAGAGAGACTAATTCCGAGTCAAATTCAACAAACAAAGACACTAAAGATTAATGGTACTCTCAAGATGAAGACAGGCATTAAGAGAGCAATTACATTTTGGCACAGGTTCGTTGCTATTTTGAAAACAAAACCGTCGTCCCTGAAGCGCTCAAAATCGAGCTCGGAATGAACAGAATGAAGTTTGATTCGTTTGAGAACAACATTCAGAGAAAACGACAAGTTTGGCGAGTTTCGCATGTTTTGGGAATTATAAGGACGGCATGACAACTGACTAAAGGTAATGTACTTGTTTTAATATGAATAGAAATACGAGTTTAATTCATCGAACAATGATGATTTCATTGACAGCCATGAACAGTTTAATTTAAGTTGTGCTTCTCGGGCACTTCGCAGTGTGCAGCTATCGTGTTGTGTATGTTGTTCAGTAGTTTAACACAAGGATATGCTATACAAAATAAAGACACACTTTCCTACTAAAAGTTTGGGATACTTCATAATTCTCTCGTAAATTATAAAAAGTCGACCTGTTTGTTTTGTGAGTTTGTCTACAGAAACCCGGTTTTTCCACTCGCCTTCAAATGCCACTGAACAGACGTTTGAAATCACTATTTACGATACTACTTCTGTCCAAATGTGAGAATTAAAGAGAATGGCCTGTCAAGTGTTTTGATGTGATTTGATTTATTTCACCTGCCACTTTCCAAAATATTCGGCCGCAACTTTTGAACTCCAATGGTGTCGAAATAGTACGTGGGTTACGTCATTTTCTCGCGAGCACATCAGTTTCTAAAAATAGCCTACACGCGAAAGACATAGCACGCGCGCCAATACCAGATGTAGACTTCTAGTTATGGACTTCTGGTTATATGCAATGCGTGCATTCCATTAATTTTTACTAAGGGGGGCTAGAGATGCGTTTGCTGCCCATTAACAATGATTCCGTTACATATTAACTGGTGTTAAAATCAAATGAATGTCCTAAGAAAGGGGGCACCTCGAATTGTTTTACATTGTTTCAGTAAAAGGGGAACGCTCTGGGCCCCCTCCATAGTTTTCATTGTTAGCTAGTTAAACTATTCTGTCCCATTTTGTAACTGTAAACACTGAATGTTGACATACAACAGTTTCCTTGACAACTCAAAATACACAACTCTCTCAGAACAACGGACAAACTCGGCCGTGTTACCTGTTTGACGGAACACGTTAACGTCTGATGAACTGTTAACCTGAAAGGAGAGTAACAAAGAAATGATGACAATAATTTAAAAAACCAATCCGGGAAATTCGAAGGCGTGCAATCTTAGAATATGGAGCAAGTTAACCAACGACAAACACATATCACGACAGGTTCGTGAAAGGAATCCCTTGCCAAATTATGGGACGTAAGAGCTAATTTGAACATGTCAACATTTTTCTCCAGAAAAAGAAACAAATCGAGGCTTATGGCATCAACTTACCCTAGGTCGTCTTCCTTGATTGTCAACACTCAACATTCGATATTTCGATCCACTTTTGTAGCCGTCGAAATAAACTGTACCTGGTCCTCCGGGTTCAGGATTACCATCTGTGTATCACAAATCACACATCAATTAATTTAAAGAGTCTGGCCCACCCACTTTGCATTGCGCGCCCTGTTGTTGTTTACGAGCCCGGAGGACCACAAAAACTAATGTAACATGATGACACTTCTTTCAAAAACAGCGATCGTTCGAATGTAACAAACTGAAGAGAAGAGATAAGACTTGTTTCTAGCATTCACATCGCGATGGAAACAGATTTTACTTCTCGGTCGCTATCACTGGCTTTTTTGGGGGGCCCAAAAATGGCGGATTGACAAAGGTGAGAAATCTGTTTGTATCGCGATGTGAATGCTAGAAACAAGTCTTATCGCTTCTTATGGCTTCTCTTCAGTTTGTTATCTTCGTACGATCGCTGTTTTTGAAAGAGGCGTTATCGTGAAACGATAGTTTTTGTGGGCCTCCGCGCTCGTAAACAACAACAGGTGCGCAATGCAAAGTGGGTGGGTCAGATTCTTTAAGGTACCCCAAAATTCATCATTTTGAAGAAAAAAATATTTCGATACTTTCAAATAGGTCTCATTGCGGCCTTTCATTTAAAAAAAACAATTTTGGAAAAAGGTTGATTCTAAACGAAGTTATGAAGGAAAAACGAATCTTTGCATTAATTGTCTCTAATTGATTGCTGTCAACAGCCTGTCACAACGCATTAAACTCACATTAAAAGTCACGTGACAGGAACGCGACATGCATGCTGTTATCACAATCACGCAAGTTCGAGCGACGAGTTGATTCGAGTGTTTTGAAAGCCTACGTTGAAATTTACTCGGCGATGTCTTAAAGAAAAAAAGGAAAAGCTCGTGTCCGTTTGCAAGTGCGAAGAATGCGCCGAAACGGAAAAAGATGAAAACATTTGACCAAGATTTGGCCCAAGCTCTGGCCGCAAGCGATAAAGGGTCGTACTTTGAGCAGGAGAAACTGCTGGCATTAAAGCAGAACAACACGAAAAAGAAGCCGGAGAAGTTAGTGCCAGCCGATCTAAAATCGCCGATGCTGATGCTCTCATTTCCGAAAGCATGGCTTGCTTGATGTCCTCGGTGTTTGGAGGTGCAAGAGTCGAAATGTCCGCACTGACATCAGAATTCCCACGCTTTCGTTTTTTGCCGGTTCCTTTGCGTTGCTTTCGACCGCGATCGCTTTTTTCGCCGCGCTTGGTCTTTGGCATCTCTAAATATATATGTTAGTGTGTTAAGTGAAATATGTTTACTGAAATGTCGCAAATTAAAACGAAAGTTGTTGTTACGTACCTCCGCGAGAAGCAAAACAAGAGACCGCTTTGTAATTGATAAGAGCTCTCTTTGTTCGAGTAAAATGAGCCTTCCCTTCATCGATCAACGCGTAATCATTTTCACACGTCTTGTGTATTTAATCTAATTATACCGGAAAACGCCCCAAAGTATATTTCTCGCCGTATCTCAAAACCAAAATTACGAAGAGTAGGGCGCACATTTTAAGTTCGTTTTCAATGAATTTTCGACGCTTTCCGCTGAAATTTGGCAAGAACGTTGCCTGATAATCGGGCAACAAAACTGTGTCGGGAAATTTTTATTTTTTGCCTCTTTCAAAAGTTATAGCTATTTTAGCAAAGGTAACGGTTCATTTTTAAACTCCTAAAATTTAACTGCCTGTTAAAAAAAACCAGACAAGTAATCAATATTCCCCGACACATTTTTTAAGAGGAAGGTGTGAACACAGGGAGCCCGGACAAACTGTTTGTTTGCACATTAGCATTTTTGTGTATATTAGCATTTTTATAGCAAATGTATAGGATTTACTGAACGGCTCGCAGAATTGCGTGTAATAACGTAAAATATGAACAAATTACATAATAAGTAAACGTAAGTTTATCTTACCAGTTTTGTGGTGTGGTTCTTTTGGCTCGAAATTGCGAATTTGAGCGGTTTGAAGGATTTCGCGTTTGCTGCTTTCTACATATATAATTATAACGAAAGGGTGGAAACTCCAACAGCTCCAAATTCGAACAGCTCCAGCGCCGAGGCGATTTTCGACCAGAAAATCCCATCGCACAGCTTTCAAACTGAGCAACATGTAAGAGGAAGGTTTGAGGAATCTTCTCGTATTGTTCGATCGAAAATTCATCCAAACGGCCCAGAGCTAGCCTTCGAACAAAAACGGGTAACCAAAAATTTTAAGCCGTCCGAATGCGTAGCCACAAAAAGTTGTGCCGAAGGGAATTTGCTATTCCCTAGCCTCTTTCCGATTGGTCAAGGTTTCGTCCCGTTAGTCCGGCGGCATAGCTCCACATTTCGACTGAAATGTGCACTTCTTGTTACCAACCTAAAATTTGGCACACAGAGAGAGACGATCAAGGAAAGCAATTTTAGCTATAGAACCACCTTAACGGAAATGACGTTTCCATGGAAACTGAATTTATATTAGCTACACGTGAAAAGCGATTTCCTGCATGTTTTACAGGAGATTTGGATATGCCGGCGTATGGGGCATGGCCAGGAGTGGCCATTCAGAAATGTAGAACGGTTAATTGCCATGGTAACCACAACTTAATTTATGCATGCATCTTAATTTATGCCATTTATGCAGTATTTGGCACGTTCAGATCAGGAAATGATAATCACACATCATTCACACTTTAAAACACTTTCTTCTTCAGTGACAACCGATTTCAGTTATCGACTCGGAAAACTGAGAAAAAAAATACAATTACATGCTATCTGATTTTACTGCTAGTTTGTTTTAGTAAAGATAACTGCCGAGCTTACATAGCTTGCAACTGCTACCGGCTCTACTGACATATATATGTTTTTTTTTTTCGACTACCAGCTTATCCTCCCCTGCGCTGCCCTTTTTAGACCACTGAATTGTTTTTGTTAAAACAAAGAGGCGCTGGTCAAAAGAATAACCACGGTTTGCCCTGGGTTTGGATACAGCTTTGCTAGTAATAGTTATGGCATGACTTACAATTGCCACGGAATGAGCACAATCCGAAAAAGAGGTAGTAGAGAGCTTGTACTCTTAGGAGCTGCCTGCGTCTGTCGCTCGGCCTGAAAAGCGGACCACAAAATAGCTTCAGCTGCTTTACTTTGGACTTTGCTCTCCAGCTGAGAAGATGTTGTTTATGCTCTCTAGCCATTCAACTTCTTTCCTTACTGCATCATCAATGGCACTCTGATTACGGAACTTCGTGGACTCGGAGACTAGGCTTACATTTAGCTTGCAGCTCTTGGACACAGCACTTGGGGCGTTGTGTAGTTTGCAGGCAACGGATTGATACACTTTTCAGGCGATGACTCTCGTAAGATCATGTGTGCCCCATACAATGGCCTTCTTCAGTGGCACTTGGTGTTGAATGACAGAAATACTTGTGCCATAGAAATTCTGTTGTTGTTGTGAACGAAGGGTTGTGGTCTATGGTGTCTGCAGTAGTGAAAACCTGTCCACGTAGGTTAGGAGGGTAAACCGTTCCATTTTCCTCATAACGTTCACACACAGCATTACAAAGGTCTGTTGACAGGCACGGCACCCTGCCATATGATGCAGATAAACCTAACGCGTACAGCTTCTCTGCTAATTCCTTTCTTCTTATTTCAACGTGTATCTACACCTGAGAATAAAGGTATGGGGTTTCCTAATTTTCCATTCTGACCACTAGCTTGTGTTGTTCTCGGTGGTCCCGAACTCAACTCTTCGGCTACGATTGTAAATGACCAACTGGTCTGCCTCCTGGCAGTTGGGATTTTTGAAATATTTGTTGTTATTGTTATTATTATTGTTATTGTTATCATTCTTCTGCGCAGAACAGATCCATCAGTAGATTTCCGTCCATGCTTTATACTGTTGAATTTTAGATGCCGTACTACTGGAGAGAACACCTTGCTGACTTTGCACTGGTTCTTCACTAATGTTAGCAAGGACGGCGGTACAGAGCGTTGTTGGCATGCTTGTGAAAATGTTTCATTGAAGAGGTCACTATTGTTGAACAAATCTTCCCGCACAACTTCGTTGTATTCCCGCTCTCTGTCAAGACAATCTGACAGTATTTGCGCGATATATATATTTTTCAAACACCCGCAACACCTCTTTCGTCTTAGCATGTGCACTCAGTCCTTGTATGCTAGCAATAAGTTTGTCTTTAAATCATGTTGAGTGTACAGACTGATCCCGTGTCGGTGCGCCTAGTTCCTGCAGCCTTGTCAAAAATTCCGTCTTGATATCGGACAGTTTTTTAAAAAACGCCTCACAGTTAGAGGTACACATTTTGTAGTCCGCGAAATAATGAGTCCCATGATGGGAACTTATTATTTTGCTAGAGTACCATTGAGCTCTGAGAGTCTCGAGTTCGAGCTGTTGTCATGGAAGTAAATGATTTCAATCTTTTAGGGAAACTTAGTGCTGGGGATATGGTGGCACTGAAAAATCAGTACGATAAACAATGTTTAGTTGCCCTATATGCCCGTTCTAGACAACAGCAAAAGAAACAGACTTCCTGTTCTACAGGCGTAATAGTAAGGTCAGATCTTGTGAGCTTACCACTGTCATCGGGTTGCTGCGATACATTTACTCCAGTTAGCTTTTTGTCCTCTCCAGCCTCTTCAATTTGTTGCTGTTATACTTAACCCGGCATGACTTATACCACGAAGCATAAGCATTATGCTTCAAAAGTTTTAATATAATCCCCTCCCTTTCATCCAACTCCGTCAAGGTGAAGTTCTCAAGCCTCTTCGAATCCTTTTTCAAAAAGTGTGATGTACCCAGCACCACGGTTACTTTGTTTCGTGTTTGCTGGGCACTGGCTCGTATTTTCTAGGGAAAATACGCATTTGCTCCAGTCAACGCTGCTGGACACCGATTCATTTTGGCCTGATTCCTCCATATCAATTGTAATTGTAAAACATTGCGTGGTCTTGACAGGCCTACATCACGCCTCAGTAATACCAGCTGGTCACTGAAAATTCGGTTAACAATTTCCCCTTTCGCCTGGGCTAAATTGCTCCTACGAAAGCAACATTGCCGAAACACACGCAAGGGAAGACAAATAGCAGTATACAAGCAAGTAGCAAGTTTCTTTTCAATTTTTACTGTTTTTTGTATTGTTGTCTATGAATGGCTCATTAATTCAACAAAATTTATCATTGCTACAAGTAAATATTGTAATTAATGCGGATTTTTTTTTTTTCATGCAAATAATCGTGTCATTTCCGAGTTACTGAAAGGACCCTTATCTTCGCGGGGGGTCTCATCGAGGAAAAACTTCAAAGTCGTTTTCGGGTAATTTAGTGAGAGCTGAGTGTGGTTCGATAGCAGAAGTTAGTCAGCTAAGATATTTCTATAGATCTGCAAAATATAACATTGGTAACAAAAATGACACAATTTTCTAGCTATGCCGCCGGACTACGTGGATAGGTGGGCAAAGGCAAAATCAATACTCACTAGCATGGGTAGTGATGTCAATAGTCCGACACAACCCAAGGACCCTTACACTACCCATGCTAGTGAGTATTGATTTTGCCCACCTATCCACGGGACGAAACCTTAACGACCATTGTTTAATTGTGTCCAATCGGAAAGAGGCTAGGGAATAGCAAATTCCCTTCGGCACAACTTTTTGTGGCTACGCATTCGGACGGCTTAAAATTTTTGGTTACCCGTTTTTGTTCGAAGGCTAGCTCTGGGCCGTTTGGATGAATTTTCGATCGAACAATACGAGAAGATTCCTCAAACCTTCCTCTTACATGTTGCTCAGTTTGAAAGCTGTGCGATGGGATTTTCTGGTCGAAAATCGCCTCGGCGCTGGAGCTGTTCGAATTTGGAGCTGTTGGAGTTTCCACCCTTTCGTTATAATTATATATGTAGAAAGCAGCAAACGCGAAATCCTTCAAACCGCTCAAATTCGCAATTTCGAGCCAAAAGAACCACACCACAAAACTGGTAAGATAAACTTACGTTTACTTATTATGTAATTTGTTCATATTTTACGTTATTACACGCAATTCCGCGAGCCGTTCAGTAAATCCTGTACATTTGCTATAAAAATGCTAATATACACAAAAATGCTAATGTCCAAACAAACAGTTTGTCCGGGCTCCCTGTGGTGTGAAGAACACATAGCGACGTTGATCGTTTTCTCCCGTTCAATTCCGACCGGAAACAAACTGGATTTGTGAGCCTCGGTACTTTTGGAAATCAAACGCTCTATTCGCACAACATTAACTTTTTATCTTCAAATAAATATATTGTTGAAATCTTCAACTCTTAGGCTTTCATAAAATATATACTTTACTGGGGTTTTCGATAAACGCGGAGCGGTAAAGCAGCTTCAACGGAAGATGGTCATTTGGGGTACGCTGATACCTTAATTAAATTAAAAAAAGAAAGCAAGAAATCGCGTGTCAAAACTACACTGAAACTTTGATCAAATGGATAAACCGGTGGATTTGCTTTTCACGCGCTCAAATTCTTTGTTTCGTAGGCCTTGAAAAAGGCAAACGATCTTCTCACGAATAAATCTTACCTTCAGGAAGTACGTAGCTACAAGCAGGTTTGCTAGGAAGATCTGCAATGAAAGTAACCGTACATTTTAAAAATAAAATCTAACTTGTTTGCTGCAGGTACGATTATATTAAGCTTTCTAATCCGCTGCATGGTAAAGAAGTTTTGTCACTCAACGGGCATCTCGCAATTTCTTCATAATCCGTCTCAATCTTTCCCAATCTTAATCATCCTTGTTCCTTTTTGGCTTATTATTACCTCTTCGGTGTTTTTCTACCTTAGTAAACTGTTATTTGGGGTTTTTCTGTGATATGAGGATAATTTTGTACACCCCAAAATAATGCATACATCTTGACACCCTTAGTGTGCCTTGACGTGACACGTTGTGTGACTTGAATTGGCGCGAACTTCGTCATTCAATGAAAATGGCAGCCTGTGCCGAAGCTGACACATCAGGGGCACCCAACGACCGAATCTTTCCAAAGACGTCAGAAGTGTCGTAAATGGATTTCTCTATGTTCTAGAAGGCTTTTTAGTTAATTTGGAGATGCCCTAAAAAATATTTATCTGTTCGGATATTTAAGGGGAACTTTCGTCGTTTCCAAAATTCTAGGGTCCTTTTTGTCTCGTGTCGTCATGACGTTGTCATGACGACACGAGAATATGCGAGGGGGAGAAGGTGCATTCCAAGGTGCATTCCATGCGCGTTTGCTTTGTGAGGCCGCGGAATTTTCCCGCCATGTCAATATTTTTCCCGCCATGTCAAGATTTGCTTTGTGAGGCCGCCGGATTTTGTGCGTGTTGTGAAAGAACAAATAATTTTTGTTTATAAGTAGGAGTTCAAAAATATTGTTGCATCGAAAGTTTTTGCTTTTCTGCTGGTTCATTGTAATCGCTTTTCGGTTGGGAGTGTTTATTAGAAATGGCTTTTTAGTTGAACAGAATTGAACTTTAATTTAAGGGAAAATCGCGGCGTAGAATGTAAAGCAGTGAAAGAGATGTATTAAATTTGAGCAGTTTTATTAGGTGAAATTTTTGTACATTTTTTAAATGGAATGGTTGACACAATTAGGAGAGAGTGTTTGATTTATGAACTTGCAGCGAACGCAAATTCTTAGTGGTCCAACAGGCAATATAAATGGAACAGAAATAAGGCCCCTTTTAGCTGGCGACAGTGCCTATTCACCAACGAACTGGCTAGTGAAACCCTACTTGGACAGAGGACGCCTGACTCAGGAGCGGAGAAAGTTTAAAACCTAAAGTTCGGTGTACTACGATCTGTAATGGAACGAGCATTTGGCATGTTGAAAGTTCATTGGAGAATTGCGTTGAAAAAGGTTGGACAAAAACGAGCATCCTAAAAAAGACTATGATTGCTACGTGAGTTTTGCACAACAATTGTATGTATCGTTTCAATAACAGAAGATAAACGATTAGATAAAGACAATTATTTTGATGCTAAATCTTTAAAAATGTCAACTATGGCCTTTGTTTGTTCCATTTGCCTGCTCTGGGCGTCACGGAACATTTCAGCTGATCGTTCAAATCTTGCGTTGTCCTGCTCCATACTCTTTTCACACATTTCAATAAAAGAACTCTGCATGCCAGTCTGGAGTCGTACTTTCTCGCCTTTCTTTACTCAGGATGTTGAAATAGGGGAAGCCTTCTTTAATTTTCTGAATTCCATCTTCTCCAGTCGAGGGAGATCGCTGCCTGAACTACTTGAACTCGTACTCTAGATTCTGCTGCCGTTTTTTCACCTGCTGTAGCATTCTCTGGCTTTCTGGACACCTTTCTTTATACGAAGAATAGATATCGTTCCACATTTTTATGTTTTCTTTGTGAAACTCCCCACAGCTTACTGAATTTGGGGACCCGCGCTTCAAGAAGTTCGTGCGTTTCTTTCTCAGTCCTGTCAGCAGACTTAACGCGGGGTTTTTTCGTTTTGTGTTTGCCGTAGCAAGTACTTCGACATGACTTGCAACTGAAGACTGAGGCGATGGCATGCTTCTTGCCAGTAGAATTGGTGATCATCGAGAAATGTTTATCAGTTCGCCGAGATAAAATCATTTTAAGTCAGCTGCGTTAGGGGGCTAAAAAAAGCCTTGCTTGACTTATCTTACAAACATCTCAAAAGTTAAAGGGCAACTCTTGGCTAGAAAACTATATTTCAGTAAAAGCTTCCAAATGTTTCCAAAATTACACAGGAAGCAAAAAAATTGAATTCAGAAGCTTTTTTTACCGGTTAATTTTAACGTAAAACTTCGTATTTTACGTGACATTTCGCCATGGATGCTTCGATTATGATCACGAGATGTGATACGTCACAGATGTGGAACCGCAACAAGTCACGAACATGGCTGACTCAAATTCTTGCAGTGAGAGCTCAACTTCTGCTAGCGACTCCACTGATTTTTAGAGAACTATAGGAGGGGATATGTCAGGGGATAATTAAGAACCTTCTATGGTATTTCAACCCTGGCGTTTTGAGCCTCCAGGGAAAAACAGCGAGACAGAGAAAGGGAGTAAAATATCGAACCTCCTCACCGCCGACGGCGACGAATGGTGAGTGAATTGAAGTCCTAACTGTACAGTTTCTTTCTCTATTACCTCGGCCAGTTGTTTGTGAGCTAAGTCAAACCTGAAAAGCCTTGTTATTATTTGCATGTACGCGAGAAGCTTAATTAAACATGCTTTTATACAAACAAACTGTTTGCTGCATTTTGTTGTTTATATTCGGTCTTCAAATATTTTTGCTCATGTTTATCACAATAGGTTTTGACCTTTTGAGCTTCAGCCTAATGTACACTATCTATCTTATGCGTTTGAAAGCTTGCAAATACAGAAACTCAAGTTAAATTCTTTGTCTCTTTTGTGTTACCGGTTTTTCTAAATTCTGCTCGAAAACAAGAATTCTGCCGGCGAAACAATGCCAGCTACCGAAACTAGATTATCCGAAATTCTGCGGGAGCTAGATTTTATCTAGAACATACACAGGCTTGTAGTTAAAGACGTTAAATGTGGACAAAACTCTGCTCGGCCTCTTCACTTCTTTTGTTGGGAGAAGGGAGTTTGCGCTTTCTGTAGTTGAAACAACTTGCCTTGAGGAAACTTTGTTCAAGGTTGTTCGTGCTTGTATGCGTAAAACTGTACTGAGAATGATTTTGTAAACCGATTACTGCCACCGGGACTATTACACGACCCTGCGTGATTTTATATTTATCGGTATAATTAAGTTGTCATGTTTTTATTTTGCAATTTCTTATCTTTTTGCGAAAAGAACCCCCACGAAAATCGAAAATTGTGCTGTGTTTGGTTCCTTATTACTTTCGCGTTTGCTTGCGTTTTAATTCATGGTTTGCATTTGAAATGGACGTTGCGCTCTTCTTGTCTTACAACATTTGGCATGTTTTCCTTTAGTTATCTCGTCAACTGACATCTGCTCGAATCTGCACACGAAACTGTTTCGTGGTCAGGATAGGGAGGGTGAAGGGAAAGAGCGTGACACGCTTTCATATCCGGGTTTTATGCTACACCCCAGGTTGCCTAATTTACAACAATTGTTTCTCAAAAGGAATCACAGAATAAGTACTTCACGCAACACTTCTTCTCTTAGTTATCCGGATATTGTTTTATATTTGATTCCCCATTTCTTCGTATAATTTTATATCCCGCGAGAGCGCCTCTGCTAGCGCGCGGGGTAGTGGCTTCTTATTGCGCAGTACTGACCTGCACGCAAATCACGCGCGCCTTTCGAAGGCATATACTTCAAAGAAACACTACATTTGCTGGTGGGAATTGCTTTCTATTTTGCCAATTAACAGCAGGAGAAATCTGAGGGTGGCTACAAATTTCTCAACAACAGAATCAAAATATATCGGTCTGTTTCCGAACGCATGGATTTCGCTTACATATAGGACATAGGTCGA
This sequence comes from Meandrina meandrites, assembly GCA_963693305.1. Classification (NCBI taxonomy): domain Eukaryota; kingdom Metazoa; phylum Cnidaria; class Anthozoa; order Scleractinia; family Meandrinidae; genus Meandrina; species Meandrina meandrites. The sequence continues at coordinate 6,134,786 of OY855912.1, read as the reverse complement.
CATATAGAGGCTCAGTAAATGAAGAGATTTCTGACAAGTTATGGGAGTCAGCACTCGCAGACCCTTTTCAATTTACTATCTACTCCAGACAAAAAGCATCTTTATCACGATATGGTGCAAGAGAGGATGTATCGTATTATAAAGCTATGTACATTTGGTGACCTTAGAAGGCCGATCAATCTGACGGATTTGTTTCGTTTCACGACACATGATTTACTCTTTTTAAGTTTATTTCCTTTTATATTTAAGCACTGAAGCACTACCTTTTTTATCTTGGAAATCATTGAACAGCATAGGGTCTTTCTCTCCTTGTCATTCTCATTTATGAAGAGACGCTTGGCGTGTTTTCCTCTTATCAGAAGCATGCAAAAGCAAATCTGCCTTCCACACCTGTGACGTAGCATCACGTGACGTACCAAAATCCGAACGTTTTCAAAATGGCCGCCAAATTGGCGTAAAAGAAAATTCGTAGCAAATTCATTTTGGCCGATATCTTTAAAATTTTACCTTCTAAAGATTCCTGTTGCTATAAACAACTTATAGAAAAAATAAAAAAATCGGGGTAAATTTCCCAAGAGTTGCCCTTTAACAAGGTCAAAGACAGACCTCACGCTAAGTAACCCAGATAAGAAGATGTGGTGATATTCGGCCGGGATGGGAGCTGAAAACAGGAGCGGTAAGCGGGAATTTCAAGAAAGAGCCGGAGCGGGATTTTGAGAATCTTTACGGAAAGTTTTTTCGGAACTGCATAAAATGAAATTAACAAAATTTGACTGGAACAAATTGTTTGATCTGTGTAGCGGTGTATGGTTTCAAGTACGGAATAGGTTAATAGTGTAGTGTGTCAAATTTATATAGTTGCGGTTACACATCGTCCTTTTAACATGGTAAAAGGGCTCTTTACCTAGGGAAACTCACAAATAGAGAGGACGTTTTTTTGGTAAATATCATAAATAATATGTTCTCTCCTGGGACCGAGTAATGGCGGACGGACGTGTTCCTTAAAGCTCCGTCCCTCGACTCGATTTCCTCCCTCGCGGAACAGTTTACTCCTCCGAATTACTTATTTCCCTTTATTTAAGGAAGTTCCCATGATTGTATGGGAAATAAGAAGAAAAGAAAAAAAAGGTCCAGCAGCCCTAAAAGTCCGCAAAACGTTGACGCGAAGCTCCCTCGTGTTAACAGCTCAAACATGAGTGTGGTTACTTGCACGGATTCATCATCTAACGACAACGCTCTTTCACCGATAACATTGAATGCAATTATGGACACCCTCGCTTCTCTTGGCGAAAAGATGGAAAACAACTTCAGACAGCTCCGAGTCGAAATGGAAAGCTTCAAAAGTGATTTAAAGGCCGAAATACAAGTCCTACGAAGTAATGTGGCCGAATTAGAAAATGCTGCGGCGACGTCCTCAGACAAAATCGACTCCCTCGAAGGAAGCAACAAGGCCTTATCGCTTGCCTTAGCCGTACAAGAACAAGCAGTCGACGAGTTGAGAACCCAATTAAAGAAAGAGAAGGAAAAAGTCCTACATCTCGAAGAATATTCGCGACGTGAAAATTTAATTTTCCGGAACATTCCCGAAAGTTCAGGCGAGAACTGCAAGGAAGTAATTTTCGACATTATCGCCAAAGAAATGGGGATTGAGACAAGTCAGATGAGATGTCACGCTGTGCACAGAATGGGTAAATCAACCCAAGGTCGACCTCGACCCATAATCGTGCGTTTCGTTTGCAGGGAAGACAAGGAGAAAGTTTTCCGGAATAGAAACCATCTCAAAGAATCCCTCTACTATCCCGACGCCTATATAACCTTGGATTATCCCAGCGAAATTCAGGATGAAAGATCAGTCCTGATCAAAGCGATGCTTAAGGCCCGGGCAAGTGGAACACAAGCAAAAGTCATCGGAAGAACTCTGAAAATCGGAAATGCGAAATATTCAATCGAGAATGTGCCAAAGGAACTACTTGAGTGAGTGTCATAAAACTAATTGTTTTAATTGTAATTAGTCCTGGATAAGGCGCACTTAGGGTTGCTACAGCCATTGCTACGCTGGTTTTAAGTCTGCTTAGTTAGGAGGATTTCGAAGTTGATGGAATATTGTTTTACTATCTTTCTGAATTGCCCAGAAGAAATCAAAATTCATATACACGCAAATGCTAATCACACCTGTTAGTTTCATTGTTAACTACATGTCTTGTCCCTTGTGTTTTGTTTTTCCTTACTGTATGCATGATTATTTATATTGTTTGGTCCTACGCACTTCAATTTCATGTCTTTTTCTCTATAAGTCTACTTTTTCAATGACAATATAGATGTAGGGTTAATATCTCTCAATGTGAGAGGACTACGTGAGTATAGGAAGTCTAAAAAGATATTCAACTGGGTGGCAAAACACGGCGGAAATCGAGGAATCGCATTTCTTCAAGAGACTCATTCGACTGTTGATATTGAGACGGAATGGTCCCAAAGGTATAAAGGCGATATAATCATGTCTCATGGAACGTCAAATAGTAAAGGTGTTGCTATTTTATTCGGTGAACAACTAGATTATAGCATCGTTAAGAAAATTATCGACCAAAATGGCAGATTCATTCTCGTTCTGTGCCTGCTGCAAGGTAATTCCTTTCTACTAATAAATTCTTATGCACCCAACGATGAAAAAAATCAAGTATCGCTTTTGTTAGAGATATGCGAAGTAATCTATAACTTAGATTGCCCAGTAGATACCTCTTTTATATGGGGTGGCGATTTCAATTTTATCTTCGATATAGAGCTGGAAGCAAGCGGTGGAAACCCAAAACTTAAAACTCGCTCGATCGAGGCTATTCGGGAAATCATGCTAGATCTGGATCTGTGCGATATATGGAGAGTCAGAAACCCGGATGCCAAAAAATTCACTTGGAGCGGCAAAGCGCAAGGACGAAGCAGCTCCCCAAATATAACCATATATAGGCGGTTAGATTATTTCTTAATTTCTGACGAACTTCAATCATATGCTGAACAAGTAGATATCATTCCGGCCCCGTCCACCGATCATTCTGCGGTTACTTTGCGCATTAAATCATTGCCCGGGGTTAAAAATGGTCCCTCGTTTTGGAAATTCAACAACTCTCTTATTAACGATAACAACTATATTCGAGAAACGAAAAATGTAATAAACAACTGCAAAGTAAAAATGAATTCTGAAGGAATTAAAAATCCACAGCTGCGATGGGACTTATTAAAATATGAAATTCGCAAATCAACAATAACATTCTCAAAAGCGCGCGCAAAAACATTCAGGAATGAATACCGAGATATCGAGGAAAAGATTAAGGAAATAGAAAGCTTTAACGGGTGGGAACTAGATCCTGTTAAAACCGCCGAGCATGACTGCTTAAAAAAGTCATTGGAAGAAAAAAGCAATTACATCACAGAAGGAATAATTTTAAGATCCAAAGTAAGCTGGTACGAGCAAGGTGAAAAAAATACAAAGTATTTTTTATCATTGGAAAAGCGTAATAAGGCCAAAACACACCTGAGAAAGCTATTAACGGAAAATAGTCACGAAATCACAGAACCAAAAGAAATTCTTAACAACATCGAACATTTCTACAGCGAGCTCTATTCGCGGAAAAACATAAAGACCCACGAGGACTGCTCAGCTTTCATGACGAGAATCGATTCCCCCACTTTAACAGCTGAGGAGAAAGCAACATGCGAAGGTTACTTGACAGCCAACGAATGTTTCAACGCCCTTAAAGGATTAGGGTCGTCTAAAACACCTGGCATGGACGGACTTACGAAGGAATTTTATCTCGCGTTTTGGGATGTGTTAAATGCCGAACTAATCAAATCCCTCAACAGCGCTTTTGATAGTGGAACATTGAGCACCTCCCAACAACAGGTAGTAATTACATTGTTAGAGAAACCAGGCAAAGACAAAAGACTTTTGTCTTCTTGGCGCCCAATTAGTCTTATTAACGTAGATACCAAAATATGCAGCAAGGTACTAAGTAATCGAATGAGTAAAGTCTTGACAAAACTTGTTGACCCCGACCAGGCGGCGTTTATTAAAGGTAGAAATATTGAGGACTCTATTCGCCTCATTGACGACATTATGGATTTCACAATGAAAAACGATGAGTCGCTTATACTTTTCGCAGCCGACTTCGAGAAAGCCTTCGATAGTATTGAACATAATTTTATTCTTGCATCGCTGACGCACTTCGGTTTCGGCGAGGACTTCATAAAATGGATCAGTGTACTACTCCGAGGGAACCGCGCGTGTGTATTGAACAATGGCTTCGCGACAAATCTTTTCAACATTGCAAGAGGAACCAAACAAGGGGACCCAATCTCTCCCTACCTTTTTATCCTTGTGATAGAAGTTCTAGCGTCGTTAGTTCGCCAGAATAGGCAGATTGAAGGAATCTGGATCGGCGAGAAGCATAAAAAGCTCGAGCTATTCGCCGATGATAGCACATTTTTTCTGAAAGACATAGCTTCCCTTAATGCGGTTCTAAAATCAATCCAGGAATTCTATTTATTCTCCTCTCTTAAGATAAACACCATTAAATCCGAAGCTGGCTGGATAGGCAGCAGTAAACTAGATGCGCAACCTACCAACGATGATGGCATAAAATGGATCAATCTTAACGAAAGTGGCATAAATATTCTGGGTATTTCCTTTTCATATAATGACACCTTTTTTCGAGAGCAAAACCTCGATCGGATTTTTGAAAGTTTTAAAACAGTTTTAAACATCTGGAAAATGCGTAGTCTGACGCTCTTTGGTAAATCGACAATAATTAAATCGCTTGCTCTGCCTAAATTATTGTATGTATGTTCCAAGATTTTTGTACCAGACCACTTCATAAGCAAAGTCAAAAACGTAATAACAGACTTCATTTGGAACGGGAAGAAGCCAAAAATCAAATACGACACCTTAATAGGTAATTGCGATAACGGAGGAATTAACCTACCCGACTTTGAGTCACAAATCAAAGCGAACAGAGTCAAATGGGCTCTCAACCTGCTAGACGAAAACTACGTTAAATCCTGGAAGAGTTTCCCCATGCAGCATTTAGCGTCTATAGGAGGAACAAAGGCGATAGGAACGAACTTCGATAAGGAAAGGATTCCGAAAGTTCTGTCGCACTTCTACAAGAGTGTTCTAGTCAGCTGGGCTGAATATTGTAACGAAGAAGTCGTCACCCCGGAACACATCGTAAATCAAGTCCTCTGGAATAATAAAAATATCAAAGTAAACAACAAATCGGTTTTCTTTCCCCAACTGGCTTCAAGTGGTATCTTCAGGGTTAAAGACTTATATAACGAAAGAAACGAAATTAATTGGGAAACTGCTCATGCGATGGGTGTTGAGCCTGGTCACTTTATTTTCTGGGCCAGCATCACCAGCGCAATTCCCCAAAGCTGGAAAGTGCTAATGAAGGACGTTGAAGCTTTTGAGAATCATGACCCCTCAAACCCCGGTAGAAACGGCACTGCTTCCAAAATAACATCAAAAGACATATACCTTTCGTTTGTTCAATCAAAATTTAAAAAACCTACTGCCCAATCCCACATCCTCAAACGGGTCGATAGCCAAATTGACTGGGAATCCGTCTATCGTAGAATATATAACATGTGTATCGATCCTTACACCAGATGTTTTCAATATAAAATCCTAAACAATTGCCTTTATTTAAATAGGGACCTATTCCGCTTCAAGATCATCGAATCTCCTATTTGTTCCTTCTGTTCTAATTATTCAGAAACAATCGATCACGTTTTTGTCCATTGTGAGCACTCTAAATCCTTGTATAGGGACATAAGAATCTGGACTAAATCTTCCGGAATTGTTTTGCCAGATTTGAACATCTCAAATATTATATTAGGTATTGACTCGGAAAAAAACGGCGCTATAATAAACCTTATTCTTACAGTGTTCAAACTGATAATATATAAGTCTAGATCTAGTGGCCAAATGCCAAGTGTACAACTTTTCATTAACCAACTCGGCTTTTACGAAAAGATAGAAAGAAATATTGCCAGGAAACGAGACAAGCTTGCGTGTCATTTTAAGAAATGGACTAATCTACTATCTATTTTGTGAGATATTTTAAACCCCCTATCTTTCCTTTTCTAAAACTCTCTGTATAAGTAGCGTAGTGACCACCATTTGTTATTTGTTTTATATGGCACTGACTTGTAATGTATTGTAGTATTTATGTAGTTATAGGCTAATTTGATATAATTTGATATAGGTGATCGTACTTGTAAGGACTGTAATGTTTTGCAATTTAGTCAATGTGATTTAGTTTTTTTTTTTGTATAAGTATTTTTTTTTATGTTGTATGTAATTATAATTGTGCAACCAATTAAAAAAAAAAAAAAAAAAAAAAAAAAAATGTTCTCTGTCATTTTGTTTTTCCGCGTGCTTTGTAATTTTGTTTTCCCGGGTGTTTTGTCATTTTCATGGCCTGTTCGCCATTTTTATTTCCCACTTATGAAAAAAAAAGACTAAAAATTATCTCAGCAAAATGTTCCCCAAAGGTATCGACAAGGTAAATTTATGGCGGTGTGAAAAAGAACAAAAGAATCGCCCATGAAAGTTACCGAGGCAAATAGGTAGGTTTTCCAAGTACCCCAAGATAAAATGACCAATCGTGAGGCAAACCTTAAAGAGAAGCAAATAAAATAAACAGAGAAATTTGAAATTAAATATGATGGCGTGAGGTTTAGATTTCCTGAGGTCAACTTTGCAGGTTCAAGGCAGCAAAAACGTGGTCTTTCTTAGGATCATGGCTTGATGGCTTGCTGATTTGTAAGTAAATGCTATTTTTTTTTGGAAATTTGGCGTTTAAGGTTTAGAAAAATCCAACAAAGAGATTTATATAAACGGAGTCTTCGCTGTCTGAAATACTGACATAACAAAGCAGTAGAGGACTGTCAAAAGAGTATAAATAATAAAAGCGAGATGATGCTAAGCAAGCACCCTCGAATTACCCATTTTCGCATTTCGCGCTGAAAACAGTATGAAAAATTGACTTAAGGAGGCTCACAACGGTTTCCAGCAATTTCAAGCTCTTAAACTTTGATGGGCCAGTACTACAAATCACTGGTTACTAAAGTTGCATCTTAACATGCCAATCATTATTCAATAATAAAAAATGGGGGTCACCGGACTCGTTTTTGAGTTATAAGCACTTAAAGGGAAAATAAGGGTGTTTTTCAAAGGTAAAGCTGTTGCTATAGTAACCAGTGACGTCATGAAAATGACCACAACTTATTCAGCAATGATTGGACATTTGGTCGATATCATTATTGTTGCAGCAACTGGTAAAGATTTGTAGTACTGGCCCATCAAAGTTTAAGAGCTTGAAATTGCTGGAAACCGTTGTGAGCATCCTTAAGTGTGTGACCACAAACGCCTCGATAACGTATTCGCGCGGTGAGTTTACCTTGGTGTTGTTTACCTTGGGAATGCTATTTGCCTGGGTATGTGCACTGTAAAAGGTTCGTTACAAACATATCGGCATTTCTATTTTCAGCGTTTTCGTCACAAGAAACACGTATGAAATACTCTATTTTCTAATATTGTTCTTTGATCGTTAAAAACGGGCAATAAATAACAAAAGAAATGGAAAACAGCGCAAAACGTCGGCATAAGGAGGTGAAGTGGGGGACGAGTGCTTCGAGTAACGCTCAATTCCTCTTGCGTTCAGTTTGCGTCGGAAATAGAGAGGACGGACGTTTTTTGGTAAAAATCATAAATAATATGTGTTCTGTGATTTTGTTTTCCCGCCTGTTCGCCATTTTTATTTCCCGCGTATGGAAAAAGAAGACTAAATATTATCCCAGCAAAATGTTCCCCCGTCTCTGCTATCCCTATCCCCGGATATGGTAAATTTTCTAAGAACACCTATTTTTTTTAGTGGCGCGAAAGTCTTTAATGAACTCCCTGTAAATATTTCAAGCGTAAATAACATACAAGCTTTTTGCGGCCTAGCAAAACATTTACTTTTATAATAACTATTTAGTAAAGTATATTTTAATCTCTTTTTGACTGACACGAGACAGCCCAAAGGGCCTTTGATTTGAGTCATCCGAAAGTTTTAGCTATCCTGATGGATCTTGTCGAAAGTTCGAGGACACTGAGAGACCATATTTTCCCTAGAAAATTTTAGGGGAAGTTTTTCGTTATACGTGTGCCTATCGAAATTTCGCGAAAGTACTAGGCAATATAAATGTTTATCCGATTATTATAGGCGTTAAACCTATTCATCCGAAAACGTTAGGGGGTGTAAATTATACGACAGGCTTTCTTTAACGTGGCGAGGAAGGAGAAGTGATAATGCATCAGTCAATTGAAACTCCGGCCCCCCGACCCCCGGGACTTAGCGGGGAATTTAACACTAACCAAGTGTTAAAAAACGGCTTATTTCCCCGCCCCCAGGGCCAAGACGTCTGTTAAAAGCCCCACATAGCGGGGCCATCCGAACCAAATGGAGAAATACAGTCGACTGAATGGATGAATGAACGAATGAATGACAAACTTTATTATTATAAAACACCAGTAAAAAATGATAAACATATCTAATATATACTGGTTTACGTGTTTGCCGTGCTCCCGATAACTCCAACCTTCAAGGGAAAATGAAAACGGTTCGAGTTATCGGGAGTTGAGACTGAGCAATAAAAAATAACGAGAAAGGGGTGTTTTACTATTCATACAGTCTGTATTTTCAGTTAATAAAATTTGATTATAGTATAAAGAGGTCGAGTGAAAATGGAACAATGTATTTTTAAAATTAGCCGTTTATATTGCAACGTAACGTAACGTGAAACAAAGCAGAGCAGCAGAATAAGTACGCCCTTTGAAAGAATCGTTATCAACCTCCACAAACAAACTGAACGTCTGCAGCACGTCAACAGCGTGGCACCGTCCCAGGGGCACAGTTCATATTTTGAGTGGCGCTTCGGAGGCCAGTTTGACTCGTGACTCGTTTTTATTTCAAGATAAAATCAATGTTTTGGACCACAGTACACTGCTTGTTTTGACTTGGCACGTATTGACAGACATGGTTCGAGTTATCGAGGGTAAAATTATATAGAAAATGACCTGAAGGCAAACGAAAATTGGTTCGAGTTAGCGGGAGGTTCGAGTTGCCGAGGGTAAAATTACAGAAAATGTATGACGGAAATCCAGGGGAAATCGATTTTGGTTCGAGTTAGCGCGAGGTTCGAGTTATCGGAAGTCGACTGTAACTTAAATCGATATCGTTGGTCTATTTGAAATTCACCTGTTTTCAGTTCTATCATTAAAAGCCCCAGCCTCTTAAGCTGCAATTTCCATGTGCAGCGAAAGCTGGCCTTCAATATGCCGATTTTACTTTTATTAGATGCAGAAGTCCACCTATATTTTGATGTTAAAGTTCTGTTAAATCACCGCTCCACGGCCCCGGTCTACTGACAATTTGTTAAATCCACCGCCCATTGGGGCCAACGCGCCGTTAAAAGTGCGTTAAATCCCGGCTTTGGACGCGTTAAATCCCCGCCAAGTCCCGGGGGTCGGGGGGCCGGGGTTTCAATTGACTGATGCATAATACATAATAGGCACGCACTGCTGGCATTTAGAAAGAAGCAAAGCTGAAAACATAGGCTTTTCTTTATATTTCCGTTCTGATCTCACATTTGGTGACGAAACACTGCATATACTGTACAAGGACAAACACCTTTTCTTGTAGGTTTACGAGCGTTTCTGAACCGATCAAGGGATTGTTGTTGGCGTAGGAATCTTTTTACGGTCAAAACCGAATAATTTGATCGTTTTAGATGCTCTGACCACAAAAATAACTTCTCCAATAATCTGATAAGTAGGCTAATGCCGAGCTCAATCACCTCAATTGCCTTTATCTTTCATTAGGTTCACGTACATTCCTGATTACCTCTAATGCTCACCGAAACTTTTAGCAGTTTTTTGGAATAATTAAGCCAAACGAAAATTTTAGAGAACAAACAAAACCGTCCGAAAATTATGGGACATGATAAAAGTGAGCACATCAATTCCGAAAATTCTAGGGAAACTTTATGGTTTTCCGAAAAAATTTGAGAAGTCTAGAGCGTCGCTGGGAAAAAATTTCGAAATTCTTAGGCGACCAGATATTTTACCGAAATATTCCGTTGGGTGCCCCTGACACATGCGATTTGGATCGGCTGCGACGAAGAGATAAAAGAAGAACATGCACTATGTAACTTTATTATAGCAACATTTACACATCTAATGTTCACGGTATAAGATAAAGCTGGTGTTCATTCACCAGGACAGTGTTTTAAACAAAATTCAACATACCTGCGGGGTAACCGTAAAGTTCAACTCTAAGCGCGATATTTCCACCACTGTATGACTTGGGAATAAAGCGGATACCTTTCGTGTAAATCTCCGCGGGAAGAGCATTCTTCTTCACCGTGTTCGTGTTGGTGTTTCCTGTAAAGGTCTTTACTTCACCATTCTCCTGAAAACGTTCAAAAGAAAATAATGAAAACCGCGTCGAAACTAATGAACTTAGTCTGTTTACATCAAATACCAAGCAAAACCATAGCTGCCTAAATTTGGAATAATGAGAAGCAAAACTGCATCAGTGTATCGCAGTAACAAGCTTTCAGTAGCGAAGAATGGCGCAGTGCACCAAAACAGAATCCAGTGTCGATGATTTTGCATTTGCAGGCGCCACGTGTTGTGTGACGGAAACGTGACTTTCAAAACCTACTTTGTCCACCCCAATGAGTATATTGAATTGGCTGCAACACAGACATCACCACCCGGGGGGGGGGGGGGGGGGGGGGTACTTAAAAAAGTTTTATACGGGGAGGCTCCGCCCCGAGGTCCAACCCCTTACCCTTTTATATACCATTTTTTTCAAAAAAGGCACACCTTTCGTATACCTTTTATTGGAAAAAGGCACCCCTTTCATATACCTTCTTAAGAAGACTGTTTTCCTTTTTCTAAACGCCTGGAATGAACTTTATTCCGACTGAATGTAATTCGAACCTAACTACTGTAGTTTAATTTGTAACCACTCTCACTGGCCCGCCTTATGATTAAATCGTTAAAACAGGAAGTCTTCTTGTCATTTTTTTCACGTAGCGCGTAATAAATTAAAATGAAACAGTCATAAGTTGCGTCTGCTTGATCTGTTTTAATTCAAGGCCCTTTTTAAAACCCGAACGAAGATTTTCCTACCCTTTCATATACCTAAACTTGTGAAATCCCTACCCTTTTATATACCTGAAGACTGAAAAAGGTACCCCTTTCGGGCGGAGCCTCCCCGTATAGGCCATTATAGGGAGTACCCCCCCCCCCCCCCGGGCATCACCACCCTTCTCTAGACACCAATTCTTCTCTAGAGTTCACCAAAATGTTATCAAACTTCGCGGGCTTACGCATGGGGGCGATACAAATTGACAGTAAGCTTTACAACCTGGTTACAAGCATATTCCCGAATTGATCAACAAGTTTTGTCAAACGATACTTACAGTTTACACTGGCTGAAATAACTGGCTATAATATTAATTTCAAGTGAAGCCCTTAATTTTTCGAAGCTTTTTTTCTTCAGGTCAATTCTTTAAATTGGTGTACTCAAGGTGAGCTTGTTTCTCTCCGACGTGCGAATAATTTCATTTATTCTACCGTTTTACATTTGCTAACTAAAAGAAAAACATAGAAACGTCTGTGGACCAACTACTTTCCACCAAGCTAACACAAGCGCACCACTACCTTAACATCTCTCCATGTATCTGGAGAAAGATACGGATCAAGATACTGGAGTGAGTAGGATGTGGTGTATTGAGATCCCCCATACCGGCCTTGGGTAGCCACGTCCGTTATATAAGCTTCCTTGGACAGCCGAACCTAGTGAGATATGTTACAAATAAACATATTAATGATCAGTTAATTAACAATACTTTGCCGATGAAAGTATAACCCAGAAGTACGGTCACTGTTCAGATAAATATGACTGTTGTTTTGGTTCTGGTACATTGGTTTTTTTCTTGGGTATATCACAGCTTGTTGTTTAGTTTTGTTGATTTCTAACACAACACAACTTATGCTTTTGGTTGATGTGGTGGGTGAGTGTTTTAAATTCATAGATTTCATCTTTTGATAAATATTTTTTTAGAGTAGATATTTCCAACATATTTAGCTCTGTCTCCTCAGTATATGTTAGTATTGTATGTGAGACAGGTGCTTTGGAGCATGCACTTAGTTGCCAGTCGTACCTTTTTATGGCAAAACTGAGTTATCATTAGATATTCAGTTATTGTACATAGTCACTGGCAACTTAAGACATCATAAATGAGGATGTATTGAGTTATATAAAGTAATAAATACAGAAAAAAATACAGGGGTTTCAAAAATCTTGTTTCGAAGTAGGCATCAGCAACTGGAAGAGAAGCCAGCTGAGTTAGCTTGTTTGTTGCGAGGTGATTGCTATGACCAGCTTGTTTGAAAACCCTGAAATAGCATGCATGCATAAGAAGTTTGTTTATTATATTTATTTATTCTTTCAGGGGATGTCACTTTTTAAGGTAAAGTCTGCACCCAAGCAAGTGGCAGGCCCATATTGCTGGAGCTTATTTCGGTTTCTGTAGCATTACAATAGGCAACTAGGAGTATTTCTACTCCTCCTGGATGGGATGCTAGTCCATCGCAGGGTTACCCCCAGCATAAGTTTGCCCGTACCCATACACCTGGGTGGAGAGAGGCACTACATATGAGAGTAAAGTGACTTTCCCAAGAACACAACACGATGACCCCGGCCAGGACTGGAACCCAGACCATCTTGCTTTTATGTGCAACAAAATGTACTGACAAGAAATAAAAGCATCTCCAACAATATTTGTTTGTTAATAATTTTTTGTTGTGGTGGTTTACTTAAACACTTGCACACTTCTTTGAGACTGTGATAAGAACACATGTAAACAAAAAGGTTTCTCAGCCTTGTATTTAAAAAGGGCAGTAAAAAGACACCAACACTTTTAGCCCATCCCATAATTTGACTGTGGATCACTTGGCAGTGCAATGTTCCAGAGGAATGAGTTGCATTTATTTTTCTCAAAAGATGGTGAAGGGATGTGAAGAGAACATGAAAGTTTTGATAGACTTGGGAAAGAAATGACTGCCATTGTAACATGGTGTGTATGATATGTAATATCAAAAGGTAAAATAATCATAGACCAACAATGCTACTACCAACAATTTACACTTTTCTACATTTTTATTCAATTCAGGGGTTTATTTTTCTTCCAATTTTATTAACCAAATTATTCAAAATACATGGTACAAAATAACACCCTGCTGGTGAGCAAGCTATGCTCTGGGACATACAGCATGATTGGTTAAGGCCCGGGGGTTAAGGTTGATTTGTTTTGTATATCGTATATCCCAGTGCAATTAGCTTGCTCACCAGCAAGGTGTTAGTTTGTAATGTGACCATAGACCATAACCTGCAAAAGAGCCCATAAGTATTTTTCACATATTTATTTACTATAATTTTCTTAAATTTATTAAACTAAATTATTTTTCACAAAGTACAATTATATAGCAGTTATTTAACCCCCCCCCCCCCAAAAAAAGCATGAGAAGACAACACAGGGGCACCCAACGACCGAATCTTTCCAAAGACGTCAGAAGTGTCGTAAATGGATTTCTCTATGTTCTAGAAGGCTTTTTAGTTAATTTGGAGATGCCCTAAAAAATATTTATCTGTTCGGATATTTAAGGGGAACTTTCGTCGTTTCCAAAATTCTAGGGTCCTTTTTTGAGTCATCCGAAAGTTTTAGCTATCCTGATGGATCTTGTCGAAAGTTCGAGGACACTGAGAGACCATATTTTCACTAGAAAATTTTAGGGGAAGTTTTCCGTTATACGTGTGCCTATCGAAATTTCGCGAAAATACTAGGCAATATAAATGTTTATCCGAATATTATAGGCGTTAAACCTATTCATCCGAAAACGTTAGGGGGTGTAAATTATACGACAGGATGGAGTACGCGGTCATTAGGTTCACGTACATTCCTGATTACCTCTAATGCTCACCGAAACTTTTAGCAGCTTTTGGAATAATTAAGCCAAACGAAAATTTTAGAGAACAAACAAAACCGTCCGAAAATTATGGGACATGATAAAAGTGAGCACATCAATTCCGAAAATTCTAGGGAAACTTTATGGTTTTCCGAAAAAATTTGAGAAGTCTAGAGCGTCGCTGGAAAAAAATTTCGAAATTCTTAGGCGACCTTCCATCCGAACAGATATTTTACCGAAATATTCCGTTGGGTGCCCTTGACAACAAATGTTAAACAGGCATAAAACGATCTAACAGATTTTAGCACAGGCAATAAGCAAGCCAACAAAATTTAAACACAGACAGGCAGAAAATACAGACGAGCCAACAAATTATAAACACAAGCAGTCAACAACAAATTGCACACAGGCAGTCAGAACACAGACAAGCCAACAAATTGTAAACACAGGCGGTCAATAAGCCAACTAAATTCAAAGCAGTTTAAGTAAATGCAGGCAGGCAGTCAAGCCAACACATTTCAAACACTGCGCTAGAAAACCAGGAAGACTACAACACAAGAACTCCGACAAACTGAGTAGACTAATCCAGTCAGATTTCCCTTCAAAACCTGGGTAACTAGAATTTTCAAAAAAGATGTTGGTTTAAAAAGGCAACGAAATCGAAAGAAGTTAACAGCACCTTCGCGACTTTCGCACTCAAAAGGATTGATGAGCAGAATGGCTGATTCGATTAGTACGAACTAACCACGGGTTAAAACCTTTGCTTTTAAAGAATAAAACGTCCTTTTATGAGTTCGATCGGTTGAAAACTTTAAGAGAAAACAGAAGATGTTTTGGGTGGACTTAAGTAGTCCCGATGTCAAGATGGCGGACTCGCCACTTGTCCCGAAGTAAATTGGTCAAAATTACAAACAAACGGAAGTACAAAACAACAAGAGGTTAAGCACACCGACAATATTTACAACAAAGCTTGTACACTTACGATCAATCAGTGGACAAAAGCTGCCTAAGCTTTGGCTTTTTAGGCTTTTTGATATCACTTCAATGGCGTCCCGACGGAAAACTGAGCGAGCGAAGCTTAGGACTTTTTAACATCTACCTACCGGAGCTTTTTCAGTGCGAGACTTAAAAAATCTTCATACATGAAGTATAAATCGCACTTAACTATTTTTTTTCAAGTTAAAAAAAAGTTGACAACTAGAGGACTAGAACTCGGGTAGTCAGATTACCAAGCGAGAATCATACCCACTAAACTACCAAGGACTAGCTGCCAGAAAAGTGGAAATGTTGGATATATATCTTATAACCCCAATATAAAGGCTAACCGCAAGCAACCAAAGTTAACGTAGGCTAACCGGAGTGCTACTTAGGCTAACCGGAGTGCTCGTTAGGCTAACCGGAGTGCTCGTTGGGCTAACCGGAGTGCGAAGCGAAGAACTTGTTGCTATGTGACGTCACGCTGGCAGTGATGAGTCGGTCACGCGGAAATAATGGCAAACAATAGAGCCGCCCCCTCCCTCCTGGTATAACCAATCACATTGCGCAGCCAGTCACATTGCGAGTTTGCCTAATAATCGGTCACCGGTTGTGCTAATAACTGATAGTGTACGATAGCTTAGGAAACCAATTTCAGCATTTGTTTTAGAAATCTAATACGATTACGATAAACTATATCTCCATACCTCCAGATGTTCAGATCCAACATTGTTGGTCGCTGGCATCCATCCGCCGGGCGCCGCTTGACGATTTAATCGTGCATATGAAGCAGAGAAGTTCCTGGTGGAGTGTGGCCAGTTAGGACTGGTAACACTCTTTCTTGAGGAAGCAGACAACGATGCAGAACCTGCTTGTACACCTTGTGCATTCACTTCATTTTCTAAAAGAGAACAGAAGTGAAAAATTCACGGGATTAAAGAAGGGAAAGAAGAAAGACAATTATTTTTAGAACACCAACAGTTGACGCCCATGCACGCAAAATCACCCCAGGTTGTCGAGGGACTGTTTTGGTCTCCATCTCAGAGTAGCTTTTAACTTCAAATTCTAGTTTTAAAACTACATTAAATCTTCAATATTTCTTATTATTTCTCTAAATTGTAAAATGCTTTGAGAAAAACTATTTTCTCCCAAACATACCAAAAAATTTACAAAACACCGCAACAAATAGATCCATGAGATGAGCAGAGTTTTTGGATTGCTTGAAATGTGGACGAGATATTTCCAGTAAACCCATGTTAACTGGCGGGAAAATGGCATTTATGTGTACTCCCGCATTTTAAAAACACCCTTTCATAAGATTTATCCATTTAATAGGCGGATACAGTCACTACGTAGGAATGGAGGTAAAACTTGTGTTATACTTATCATGACCTCTAATAATAAAATAAATAAAAACGACGGAGTGATAGAATTCCGATCGCAAACTGGATTCCGCCTCCCCTTTAGTTCAAAGGGATGAACGTAATTCATCTCCTACGCTTTTGTTGCGAGCCCCTCCTCCGGGTGGTAAGGAAGAGAAGACGGCTGACATTTTAGACTGTGTGTGAGCGGCCGCGGGAGACCCGTTTTTCGCGTTGCTCGCGCGTTCGCTTCGCTCGCACCGCTGCCCCCGAGGAGACCTTGCTCGCGGGCTATCTTGCTTGTTGCGTGACATTTCCAAATACATGTAAGCAACTTGTGTGGTCAGTAAATGACTGTAGTAAATGACCATCAAAAAAATAATTAACCGGGTGGGGCCTGGGGCCCGCCCGGTTCTTAAAATGCACGCTGGGTGTTTTCGTCGTCGCAGATCTAAAAATACGCATTTGGCCGCAGTTCAAATCACGTTACTCGCGAGGAGCTATGAATGATTTACCTATTTAGAATTTTACGAATGTTCCATAGTTTGTTTAATGTGAAATCTTTATTTTGGTGTTATTTAACGCGCGGAGCTACAACTTACGAATACTACGTTGTTTGTTTAGTGTAAAATCTTTATTTTGGTTTTATTTAAGCGGTGGAGTCGGAATGAGTTCAAATCGTAAAATTTACGTATTCGTAAAATGATTTATAGCTCCGTGCGATCGAGTGCAATACAGCGATCTGTCTTGAAGACCATTACTTTATGACAGATATTAATGATGCAGCAGTTTCGTGGTTGATGCCAGTGTGATGTTTTCGTTCGTTGTGCTTTTTGCTTTTTGCCCGTTTGAGTTGCGTTGAGCTGAAAAGAGTCTAATAATCTACAGCAGTATATTTACTAATTCAAGGACTGTTCCGGACAACAAACGTGAAGGTAAGTGGATAAGTGTTTATTTTCTTTCACAGAGAATAGCGTCACTGATGCATTTTGGTTTTTGATCTTCTGCGGCAAATAACGTTTTTGATCATTTTCACTCAGTTGTGTTGGGGACGCATCTTTTTTGTCCGCCACTGTGATAACTTAGGTTATGTTGTAAATTTCTGATTTGTTGTTTGTTTATGAAATATATAGCGTAGAAAGTTCATTTTGTTGATAAGAGAAATCATATCGCATGTTTTAATATCCGGTCGTATAGAAAGTGTTTAGCAGTCAAAAGCGTTCGCTTTATTTTTGTTAAAGGTTTTGTTTTGGTTTGGAAGAAAGTGACTGTCTAGGCGGGTACAACTCGCTACAAGGGCTAATTCGACATTGTTGAAAGGCAGGATCGTACAATAATGTAGCTTTCCATATCTTCCAAAAAATCAACAATGGTCTGCACACTACATGTAAATGTAAAAATAGAAACATGGAGCGCGTAAAACTCAAGGCAAAATACTCTAAGGCAGTTAGAAAGCGCTGATACAAGCCTATAAACGAAAGACAAAAATTATATTTGGCAAATTCTATTACATTTATTAAACATAAATCTTTAAAGAGGCGGTGTGAACGATTTGAGACAGCGTTTGATTTGACCTTGTAATCGTACTTCGTTATCTTGTAGCGTGACAGCTGATATAGCCTGCGAACGCTGACGTATTTCCGGCTGTGAAATACGACTGCGTTTGCGGGCTATCAACACAGAAGTTGTCAGCTACTTTATTTACGTTAATTTTTTGACCAATTTCCTAAAAATTATCTAAGACCCCTTGTGAGACGTCATCCCTTTCGCAGGCACTGCATGCCGTTTATTTTTGTAACAGCATATTATATTACAGTAATTTTAAAGTAAACCATAAGAATTGCTTGTTCCTTTTTGCTCTCTTGATGATTTTTAAATGTTACACGTTCATGTGTGACGTGGTGCAATGCTGTATAAAGTATCCACTTTCGAGGCATTTAGAAAATTGTGTTGAGTTTTCGATTACATAATGGTCTACTTTTCTTTTGTTTGCAGGCGTACATAGTGTGAAAGAAACCACAAGTCGTCCTAACAGGGGAAAAAAAACGGCAGTTGCGAAATTTAATGAAAATTCATGGAATATTTATGATTGCTAATAATATTACTGACAATATGAATGAAATAACCAATATTATTAGTTTTTTATTGTTACTATTAGTTGAGTTCTAAATGAACGACGATAGTTAACAATCCATATGGGTTATTGACCAAGCTCGTTCGGTCAAGATGGCGGGATATTGGCCGAGTTCTTTTTTTGCGTGTTTATGGACCGAGACGAAGTCGAGGTCCATAAACACGCAAAAAAAGAACGAGGCCAATATCCTGCCATCTTGACCGAACGAGCTTGGTCAATAAAGGATTTATTATATGACTTTTTTCGAGCACTGAAAAAAAAGCCAGTTGCATGCACAATCAATGGCGCACGCTAAATCATTTCATTGGTTTAAAAGTTTAATGAGTGACTGTCAAATTCTTGAATGAATCGAGACGAAGTAAAACGATGCGACAACAGCGAAATTCCCCTCACTTTAGCCCTAAAAAGGATATTGAAATGGCTTAAATTTGCGAATCAACGTTGAGTTTGAAGCCTTAAAAGAATACTGTCCATTCCATCCGACCGCCAGCTTTTGATTATTGGACGTTTTGCAGAGTATTTGCTCGCTTCTGGCGCTTTAGTGGTGCAAACCTGCCGTGACATACGAGCTGAATATTGAAATTGTGACTGTTGAAAGCGTTTGGGACTTAGGGACCGATCGTTAATTACGTCCCAGGGGGGGCGGTGGTTTTCAAAAAAGTGTAGTGTTTCAAAACTGAACCCCCCCCAAAAAATTTGGAGGTAAAAATTATACCCCCCTTCCCAATTGTTGTTTAAAAAACGTACCCCCCCCCCCCCTCCCCTCTTTGTCCTTCCTTAGCAGATTTTTTATCTCTTTTATTTAATATCTCGTTTATCTTTTCTCTCGTTTATTGTTTGAATCCCTAAAACGAGCGTGGGCCGAAAATACCAAGTACAAAGACACCTTTTTGTATTTTTGTAGCAAAAAGTTAATGATTTGACTCGCAGTATAAAACAGAGGTCTGATTTAAACAGCATGTATTGTAAACTTTGAAAAGGTCAGTTAAGCTAAATATTATCGTACCGTACCCTCTTTGAAGACACTCGCTGTACATGTCAGATTGAATTTCTGATATCAAAAATAGCTCACCTGCTTTAGCAAATTCTTCGAAGCTCCCAGCCGCTACGGCCTTTCTCGTCTCCCGTTTTACATCCCAGGCTTTGTAGATTGGCATTTTCGATCTTTTTTTTTCAAATATAACGATTGAAAGACCGCAAAAAGATCGAAGCTAGGTTCCAGGACCATGTCAAACAAACCTTTCCTCGGGACCTGAAATCGCGCCAAATTCTTTCCTTTTCCCCAACCACGGGATCGGGGATAGATCACTGACGTCAAATTCCCTAGACTGCTGTTGCTGTGTCATAAAATTTGACCCCCCTCATGTTTCTTACCAGAGAAGGATTAACCCCCCAAAAAGGGGCTTGTTTTAAAATTGTACCCCCCCCCTCCAAAACCACCGCCCCCCCTTGGGACGTAATAAACGATCGGTCCCTTACCACTTCACGGGGAAAGCTTGAACTTTTCTACATCATTCTAGATGCTTGACCCACCCTTACTCGACGTGAACGTTAGAGGCTTCGGTGAAAAGATGTTTGGTTCACCGTGCCGTCCGCTTTCTTCCATTTTTGAAGATGTTACACAAACGACAAGTTTGCAGAGTACTTTATTCTTCAGGTATGTCACTGACTTCAGTCTCTCCCTTTCCGCCAAACAAAGCTAATATCATGTCTTCAAGTCGCTTTGCGTTTTAATTTTTGTATTAGCCGGTTTTTGCGGCGAATAAAATTCCCGAAACTCGTTATTTAACATTTGTAATTTAATTTGTTTGCTCTCATTCGCTTCAAGACCTATTTCCTTGTTGTCGGACTTCCTTTCGCTAGAAATAGACAGGAAATCTTTGCGTTATTTCGGAAAATAGTTTCATAGCGAAAATTTACGACGAAAAGCTTTTTCATGATCAACTAGCGACGGTTTAAAAAGTTGTTTCGCTTGCAGGAACTCAGCGGGCGATCCCGAGAGGTCAAGATGGCTCCATCTTGACCGCTCGGGTAGCCAATCAGAGCACGAGATTCGCTTCATCTTGACCGCTCACGGAGCTAGTCATATAATAATAATTAACAATTATTCCATGAGCCCGCGTTGGATACGAGGTGGTAAATAGCCAACGAGGCGCGAAGCGCCGAGTTGGCTATAACCACTCGTATCCAACAAGGGCGAATGGAATAATTGTTTTATTGAATTCTTCTTTAGAATAAATCAACTGGACATTTCATTTTGATGTAAACGAAGTGATAGTATGAGGAGGCGGGAAAATTTGTGGCGCGGTGTTCACTTTTTGAGTTGAATGAAACACGCGAGGAAGCGAGCGAGAGAGTTTTCTTCTGAAGATTTTCCTCGGAAAATCTCCTCGTAAATCGTCTTTTCATCCTGGAAAATTGTGACAACAATTAAGGTTTACGGGAAGATCCGAAGCAATAGCATTTCTGGAAATTATACGCCTTGTGCAAGACGAGCGAAGCAAGCGTTTACAGATTGGTATTTGTGTGGTTTTAGGGAAGGCACTGTCGATTATTTCTTGTATAAGCTTATAAACCTCGCCAAATTTGCCATTTTTCTGATGGAACTTTCGCTTCCCGCAGGAAAATTTTTAAACTGAGCGGCACTTCCCGCACTCGTTTCCCATATAAGGTCAAACGCAGGTATAATGGCTGATAACCGAGATCTAGTGAACCAATCAGAAAGCTAGAATTGCATTATCCGAGGTTGAGAATTTAATAATAATTAATAACCAACAGATCAGTCTGCGGGAAAAAAAATTAAATGGGACAATTTTGATATCTTTGCAACTGGTCGGTCAGATATACATTGTAAAATTAAGGAAACATTGTTAATTCGCGATTTAAAGCCAGTGTTTAATGAAAACGTTGGCAGTGAGAAACTTTTTCGTTACTAGCATTTTATACTTTTTTTCCCGCAGACTCATCTGTTTGTTATTAATTATTAGTATTGTTACATTTTATTGGATACCAGTCTTTTTCTTTTTCTTCGCATTTAAATTTCAATTGTACTCTAGTTAACGGTCACTTCTGAAGATGTATGTTGTAGCATACGAAACGTCAAGTTTTTAAAATCAAAGTTTTTTCCGACATGCGTTGTCTTGTAATGTTTGTCACCGCAGTGTGTTTATTATTTCTACTAATTTGTTCAAATTTATTTGTCGAGGTGTTCGATTTTACAAGTAGGTTCTTGTTGCATAATTCATTTTCCGAGTTTCAGTGATTTAGCAAAAGAAAAGAGTTCGTGTTTAACCACCCGGTTATAAGCTGCTAAGCTTCTTGTTGATACATAAAAAAAGAGCAAAATTGACAAATTGTCCTTGCAACAAAACGGATTTGGGTTTTGATGACGTGATATCAGACCGCACGTGCGATAAATAGAGGATAATACATGGTTACGCGGAGATATGAATTTTATCTTCGAGTGTTCAACTCGATATCTCACTCGTTCGCTGCGCTCACTCGTGAGATATCGATTTGAACACGAGAAGATAAATTTCATATCTCCAAGCAACCATGTATTGTTCTGTTTATTTTATAAACCTACTAATAACGAGGTTTTTGACGATTTTCCGAAGATTTCCGACAATTTTCCGAAGATTTCCGAAGATTTTGAAAATGTTGTCCGGTAGTCATACTAATGTGTCCGAACATTTTCCGAAGTTTTCCGAAGATTCCCGAAGATTGCCGAGGAAGATCCGAAGATGTTTCGACTTAATATCGATAAACCTTGGCCCATTGAGCATTATAACATGGCAAACTCTGTGAGCTGATTGGTAAAAAATGATATCACACTGTGTGGATACCATTTTTATCCACACATGTGTGATACCATTTTTCTCGATTTGCTACCACTCGCTATACCACTGCAGTTTATATAATAATAAGCATTCACTGCACTGTCAACCGCAAACGGATTGATCGGAAAACATGACACTTGTTGCCCGAGGGTGACAGCCGTCAATTTATTTTGCTACATTCCTTCAGTCACTGATAAGAGATATAACAAGCTTAAGCAATAATCTCCTTTTAATCCTAATCTTCAATTAAATCAGTTGTAAGTTGAAACTATTGCTTTTTCAAGTGAGCCGCTTCTGAAAGAAAATCGCTTCGATAAGAAAAGTAAGCAAACTAACAAAACTGATACATTTTTTATCCGATCAAACGTAAACAGCGAATGTCGGATACAAATTATTCGAAGATACTTGACCTCCCCTTTTCCCAGAAGATATAAAGTGATATTGGTCGTTTTCCGTTGAATATGAAAAGAAAGCCGGAAAAAAAATGACTACTTCTGTCAAAGTGTGACCATTTACAATTAATGACACCCTTGTTTACACTACGAACAACGATCTTAATTGACAAGAATTTTTCAAGCATTCCTCGGATGAAACCTGATGTTGAAAATGTTCCGCTTTTGGCAGATTTTGTTCAGGCACATCCCGCTAATAACTCAAATGGAAACAAAGATGAAATACTGCTGTGAAATTTAATTCTCACTGAATTTTGCTAAACAATACACGCTCCAATACCTGCATAAATTGTTTCGCTGTGTGATTAAAATCGTTTGTAAAGTTGAAACTCAAGCGCTTTTTACTGTAACCTTAGGGCCAATTCGCACTAGCGGACAAATTTTGTAACAATCGGTAGATTTCATCATTTATGTGTCACCTGTCACAGAAAACAAGTGCGAATACGTTTTTTGAGACCTAGAACTTATCAAACAATTCAGGAAAACAAAGAAGCAGTTGACTTACGATTGGTCCGCGTTGCACGCGCGATACATTTTGTCAAACAATCGCAGAAACAAGTGCGAACAACTTGTTGGACAAGTGCAAATTTTGTCAAAACGGACAAATCTTCAAAGAGGCCGATGTCCTGCCTCAAGGCAGGACAAGTCATGACAAGTCGCATTCCAACGCCCCTCGTAATGCCAGATAACAATACGTTGTTGATTGGCTATTGTGTTTGGTCTGGATTATATTAAAAAACAACACGCGAAATTTTTCCGCGATAGGCGGCAGAACATGTTTGTGTGCCGAGGTGAGGTCGTGGAAGGATGGTAATACCGGGGTTGGAACAAATGAATGCGGAGGGAACCAGTTTGTGCCGGTAAATGGAGGGGAAAAGAAATAGTTTACTTGCGACATTTTCCCCGCAGGTCAGCACAAAAACATCACTACACGCGCACTTCAAATGCAAATCGTTTTAAAATTTTTCACCACGTGGACCTGCCTGATTATTTGATGTTTGCACAAGACGACCGTGCCGAGAAATGTACCAGGATGCCAGAAGCACGTGCAGAGCTATTGTAATAATAATTACACCTTTTGTTTTCTTCAAAATGTCTCTGACTTGTCGCGACAATTTTGTTTTTGTCAAAAATGTTATGACATTAATAGGGTTTTCCGATTTAGCGGAAATGGAACGACTTTTTCCGCCTCTTAATCTAAGTGATGTAAATTAGTGTTTGCTGTCAATTTTCATCATGCAATTTCACTTGGAAAATTTCACTTGGAAAATTTAAATACTTCAAACTCCTTGTTTCTTTGAAGTGGCTTTTGTTTGTCAAAATGCCTGTCTGAAAGGAAAGAATAGGTGAAAGGTTTTTTTGTATCTCTTGGAGCTCTGTTTGAGAAACATGGAGCTGCACAAACAGGCATTTTGACAAGCAAAAGCCACTATAAAGAAACAAGGAGTTTCGAGTATTTAAATTTTCCCGCTAAACTTCAGGCTGAACTCTTTGACGTCACGCATACATTACTAGCTCCAAGATGGCGGCGTTCAGTTGTCGAATTTTGGGCTACTTTAGAGAAAGATTTCGTAGGGATTTAGGGCTCGTTGGAAACTGAAATTTTGGTGAATAACATATTTTTGTATGAACTTTTTATGGGCGTAAAGAAAATAAATGGCCATTCTGGAGTGAACTTCTCCTTTAATGTATTAGCCTAGAGTTGTTCTAATTCTCTCATCTAAGGATGACGATCGTTGATGATCATTGGGCATAACATTGAAATGATCCATTCATAGCGTTGTTGTTTATAAAATTTTAAAAACCAGTGCTTCTTTTCATCCTGAGGGTTGCCAAACACGAGAAAAGTGAGAAATGCACGAGCCTCGGCGTTTTCGAACCCTGATGATAAATACATGTACAGTGGAACCCCGATAATACGGACACCAAGGGGACAGGCCAAATTGTCCGTATTAACGGGGTGTCCGTATTAAGCGGGGTCTCAGAAATAAAGTCACGGATACATGTTTTCTCGACGCGAAGACGAAGGCAAACGTTTTTACGGCAATAAAACGTTGTTTAATTGTACTGTAACTGTAGCAGATGAAAACTGTGAACTCTCTGACTAAAATTAATAGTTTTTACGAAAACTTTCGTCGAACTAAACTTTAATAAACTCAACAGTGGAATTATTTGACAATGTCGCAACTTTAACGCATTTCAACAGCAACAGAACGTCTTCTATAAAGTTTCCTTTGTAACTGCAACTCGTAACCGTTCTTAAATTCTACCAACCCATTTGAAAAAGTCGGTAACTTTACTTTGCACGGAAGCTTTTAGCTTGCGACACAAGCGATAGCTGCAGCAAAAGGCAAATAAAGTGAAAGGGTCAAACACCGGAAGTCACGCTATTAAGCTTCTCTTTGTAATAAAATGGTTTTAACTCTTCGAATTCTGTCATTATTTGACCAGGGTCCAATGTCTTCAAGTTTGCAAATAATCGTGACACAGTCCACAGATAAATAGTGTCCGTAAAGCGGGGTTGACAATGTATAAGAGTTTGTCACTCGGGACACGGAAAAGTGTCCTGAACTGTCCGTTGTCCGTATTAACGGGTGTCCGTATTACGCGGGTTAATTTAAGAGAAAATGTATGAGGTTTTCGCCGGGACCAACGAAACTGTCCGTAATACCGGGGTGTCCGTATTAAGCAGGTGTCCTTAAAGCGGGGTTCCACTGTACGAGGAAGCACGAGTTTTTAAGGTGACTCGACTGGATTTTTTAGGGGCAACACCGCTCAAGTTTGAGAACTAACCAGACTGTCATTAACAATGCCATCGAAAAACGATCACCACAGCTGAATTAGGTAAAGATGAAAATTTGTTATGACCAGTGTTATTTTGACATCGGAGTTGTCATAGCAACGTAATGACGTCATCACGTTTATCAATTTCGTTCCTATTGCTCGCACCAGGAGATTTTTTCGGAAATCGCTCAAGGGAGCATGTACCTCCTATACCTGCCTCAATGTTGGCAAAGTTTGAACAAATTCTGTGAGAGCGTTATCGAAATTTTTGGGGATGAACTTCAAGGGTTTTAAATACAGTAAAAAACATACTATTGAGATAATAGGGTAATATCTGAAGAACATGACGCGCTTTGGGAATGCAGTTTCATCTCATAGTAGTTTGATGCCATTTAAAATTGTGTATACAAAATTATGGGGATCGCCACGACCGATTGCGAAAAAAACGGATTTGATGAGCGTGCATTCAGGTGCTCTTGTTGCCACTTTTGTAAATAATTTGGTCTACACCTACAAATGTGATAATTATTTGGAAACTGCTCGATGAATTTTTTTAAAAACTTGTCAATCTCGAGGTTCGTCATCAGTTTATATGGCCTGCAAGTTTCAAGGTCATTGAAAACACGTAAGGCAATAAAATCTGGCTCCAATGTACTACTTTTTTCTCCCAGATTTTGTGTTTACAAGTGAGTGGCATTGTTAATGACAGTCTGGTTAGTTCTCAAACTTGAGCGGTGTTGCCCCTAAAAAATCCAGTCGAGCCACCTTAACGTGGTAACGGCGATCGGGCATAATCAATAAAATTTTCACGTGAAGCGATCGGTTTTTGCGATACAAAATGTTTTCGTGTTTTTCAAACGTTGGTGATCAAGCTAGCCTTGATCTGGATTGGTGTCCTTTTACAGTTCACGTCTGTTCGGTGCACATTCAAGCAATTTTCCTCGTTGAACGGATGCTTTACTTCGGAAAAATCTACTATCCAGTTTTGGCCACGTGAACTGAGCTTTCTTTTTCCGTACGGTCAAATCGGAGTATGTGTACAAAGAGAAGTTGGCCACTAATATTTTTAATCTTTTGCCAGCAGCGTGCGAAACAAAATAAATGTTCTCTAATCGGGATGAGTGCGCGGTTCAAACAATTCACCGTCAAAAAAAATCCAGCTGAGGACCCGGATAGCGTTTGCTTACAATGTCGATACTAGTTTGTTCCGAATGAAGGACATTTGACTGAAGGCCGTTATATGAAACAATTTTATGTAATTTGATGATTTCAGTGTTAGACAGTGAATGATCAAGTGTGTATCTTGCTTAAATTTGTGTGCCCAACTCAAGCACCTAGAAAAACTACTAGTCACGACCAGTGCTTTAGGTATTCGATCCACTTCGCAATTAAAAACAAAGTTATCATAATTTAGTCCAATTCACAGAGATTCAATTAGCGCGGAAAATAGGTGCGAAATTCCACGAAATTCCGCTAAATCGGAAAACCCTAATCTTTTTCGCTACAATCTTTTTAACTACATTAATTATGCAAACACACTTCAGTTGATAGTAAGTCCATTTTCAAAGCCAGGTTAACATTATTATGCAAATGCCGCGGGGAACACAGAAAGCCCCCATTTGAATTACTCACTAGACGGCAGTATTGCTTTCATCTCAGCTCGCAGTATTTGTTAACGTTATAGACTACTTAAGTTTCATGTTTTCTATGTGATAGTGGAAATGAAAAGAATAAGAGAGAAAATAAGTGTACTCAGCTAACTGAGCTCGCTAACATTTAAAATAGGCGGAAAAATGCGTTCCATTTAATTGAATTTTCCGCTAAATCGGAAAACCCTATTTAAAACTTGTCCGCTAGTGCGAATCGGCCCTTAATGAGCTTCCATTTCTTTCGTAACATCATTAAAAAGTTAAACCATTTCTCTGTAAGCTAAGACCCTGTGCAGAGTTATGGTAAAAGACAGTAAGAAAATGCAACATTGCACAAGTGCGGTATTGCATAAAATAATTTGACGGTCCTCAAACAACTTTGACGCAAACTTTTGACAAGTTTGCATTTGTGCTTCGTAACTTTCAATGGAAAAGCTAATAAATAGAGGGATTAAGAATAATAGCTGCCCGTACCAATAACTATTTACGTGATGTTCGTTTCCTGTAAGCAAATAATTCTGTGAACTATATTGGCAACCAAATTTGACTGAGAAGTCGAAAAATCACGTTCGGTTTGAACAGCAGAAAACACAGTGAAACAATTCTTCTTAGTGCTTACCTGTTTTCCCACCGTACGCTAGGGCTTGACCTCTGAACGATCCATGTTGAAACGCCACTGCAATTCGGCCTCCGCTACCACCACCGCCCTTACCATTTCCCATTCCTCCTGATGCTTCCACTCTGCCGCTGCCATCGATTCCGAAGCAGTCCATGGAAACGCCGCCGCCGCTACCCCCTCCGTCATTTTGCTGCGCGCGCTCTCCATGGGCTTGTACTATTCCGTCAATTATTAGTTTCCGAGCGTAGATCTTTAGAAATCCACCCCCTTTCCCGCGCGTACTGGGGTCTCCGCCTCCCGAACTACCAGGCTGCGCAACGGCGAAAGCGCTACCGTATGCTTCAGCTTGAGATGCGGACAGTGGCGTGTTAGAGGCAGCCCCAGCTCTGCCACCATAGCTGCCTCCAGAGCTGCCAACACTCCCACCCCGCTTTACACCAGCCCCGGGATTACTGGCGCTCACCTTGTTATAATCAAGGATTAAAATCGCGTTGGCTTGAATGTCGAACGTCTGAGAGACATTGAAAACATGCTGTGAACAGCTCGAGGTTGTCTCTAAAAAAACTTCGGTTTTGACTGTCAATTTGGTGTAAGAATGAATCCCCGGTGAAAACTTACACGGCGATGTTATGTCAGCAATAGCGTTGCTTGTACACGATGATAATGTCGTTTCTCCAAGGTCTAGGGTTACTAACAATAACGCTACCACTGAAAGAGCGTTCCACGGACGAATTTTAGATCGCATAGTAAATATCCAACTTTCAATATCTCTTGTGAATTGTCCAAAGCGTGATCACATCCATGATGGGTGTCGCCCACTACCTCTCGGAACGAGATACTTCATTGGTTCTTTAAACAATAGATAACAGCTCATAACAATGCACCTATTGTAGCCCTGAATAACAATAGAGGTAGTGTTTACAGCGGGCGAATGAAAATAGAGGTTCCAGAGAGGTAGTGCCTTACTGCCATGATGCGTTACAATCAAACAAACAAATTTATACCGATAGTCGTTGCCTTGACTTCTGCAAGAATTCAATGTATAAATTTCTGGACAATCCCTTCTCAAATTCTCTTCAACTCTTTTGAAATCTTTCCACAAGTCGCATTCGTGTCAAACAAGTAGATTTAATCGTTCAGCCGGTTCACTCGAGCATATCATGTCATTCATTACGCAAGCAATTTCTGCTACGTACGAGCGCGCGTGAGTAATATTCGTAAGTAGTTTCTATTGTTCTAACTTGTGACCCGGAACCAATTAACCCTTACGGGGTAAGCACGCCAGCTGCACGCATTACAATTTATTCCTCGTTAAAAATTCCCTCGTCTCGATCTTTCTTTTTCCTTTTTAATTTCAGATTTATTGTTACCTTTCCTTTGTGCTTGTATTCATTAGCAGTTTTTTGAAGGTGTGAGTGAAAGTGAAACGAACTCAACCGGGGCCACCCAACGTTTTTAAGCCAATCACAAGACAAGCTCAGAACAAAAGATTTGGAGTTCGTTCATCAGCGGACCAATCACAATAAAGGGCAAATTTGACTGTTGGTTTGAGATCAGATGCGAGGGAAAGCAAAAAATTAATCTAAGTTGTTCATTTCGTTTACGGTAAAGGCGAATAAATATTTGGGTGTCTGTAAAACCAGGAACAGCCCGGAACACCCCCGGAACACCCCGGAACATCCCGGAACACCAAATTTTTTTCAACACAGATAATAAAAAATGCAAAATAAATTAAAATAAATAAAATAAATAAATAAAAATATTAATTAAATAACTATTGTATGAAGCTGAACTGGAGCATACTCATTGCTGAATCCAAACACTTACAACAAGCTTCCGAATATTATCGAAGTCTCTTGACTGAACAATTTATTCAAATAATAGTATAAAAATACGCGCTCGTTTTTAGTACGCACGATAATTCGGAAGAGGAAGACGCAAAATTTAATACAGTGAGCTACAGTGCATTTGTGTCGGTTAAGAAAAGGAAGCAAACGGACCCAAGCTCTCATAATGTCAACTGCAGTAAATTAACAAATTACAACTCTTACTAACGAATGGCGACTTTTCGCATTTCAAGAATAGCCCCTACCGTATCGCTAACTGAGAAATTGCACTTGTATTCGGTATGGAAACTAATCGCACGTTGAGAAATCACACGCGATCGAGAATGAAATGTTATCGAAACATTTTGACAATAGGTCAACAATTCTGGATAAATAAGCCTATAGGGCTATAAGGACCAACTACACTTATTCCCAACGTCAGTTCTTAAGGGCTGGCAAAACGAGGAAACATGTTTCCAGAAACATGCTTCCTTAATTGTTTCCTCGTTTTGCCATGCTTCCATGCGGCACGGAAACACGAAATGTTTCTGCCATGTAGCAGAAGCAAATTTTGCTTCTTGGAAACAAAATTGACGCTGGAAACAGTGCTTCCCGTGTGGCAAAACTGGGAAACATCGGGGAAACATGCGCGCGCTACGGGTGTTTCTGGAAACATGTTGCCTCGTTTTGCCAGGCCTTTAGCGGAGCTCCCGCGCGCGCCGAAGGCGCGTGCGTGCGGAGCATCCATAGCCATAATATATACATTTAGGCAGGCCTAAAAGCGGAGCTCCCATGCATTTATCTTTTTTTTGCTCGAGTAAATTACAGTGTTACCAAATAAGAAACCACACTATATTTCTTAGCTTATACGGCATACGGTGGCCCATATAGGTACAAAAAACCTCTCATGATTTTGTTGACGAAAGCGACGTCAATATATTTCGTGGTTAACCCGTATAAATTTTCCTGCCTTTAGTGACAGGTTCTAAAATTGAAATTGACGAGTGCACTTTATTGGGTTCCTCACGTATGCACGTAGGTGCAAAACAAATCTTAGTCAAACTTTTTACAACGTTTACTGTACACTAATTCGTAATACACCTCTAGGACCTCTATGAGTTATTCAATGTAAAAAGAACCTTGACCTTGTTTTTATTACTACAAAACCATCAGAGCAAGAAAATCAACTCGAGGCAAAAACAGAAAACAAAGTGAACTCGCTGCTTAACACAGTAAACAAAATGAACTCACGGCACGGCAAACTGAGAAAATCACGGCGGCAAAACAAACTCTGCAAATTGATGGTGCCGGTTATGTAAGTCATTTTAAAGCAGTTTTTGTGTAAGAATTGTGGCAGTTTGTGATTTGGAAACTGGTGCACGCTAACTTAGAATAAGCTTACAATGTTGTTTTGACTGTTTTGAACTGTCTTCCTTTTCGTTGCGGTTTGGTTGCATGATTTACTAATTCTGTTTCATCGTACGCGTTGCTATTAAAATGCCTAAGAGAATTTTATGTAGAGAACTGAATGAATTTTCTTCATTTCTGGTAAGTAAATATGCGGTAGGTTAAGTCTGAACCCACTCAGCCTAGCACAGGTAACTCGAAACGAAACCGGCAAATTCAACACACTCACTAATAAGCAGAGATAAGAGAAACAAAACAAATGCAAGCGAGCCGAAATCGTGATTTTGATCTGTGAAGCTAAATAATTTGTTTTCAAAATCCAATAATGAACATCACAGTTAACTCCATTAACTAAAACTGAAAATAATTAGTCTAAACAAAATATTTACTAAACAAAATAAATGTGTGAAATGTACAAACATGAACAGGCTTGATAAATATTTACGTGAAGATCTGAAAACCTACACAACTTCAAATTCATTCATTAATGAAATATATAAATTCTCTCAATATAAAATTAGGCTTATGCTTAGTGCATACATTTACGTTTGTTACCTCATTATTGAAGAAGGCTTATAAATTCTGTAGGGCAAAGCTTTCAAACCAGCCCAATAATATCGGACACGAACACGGCAGTCTCGTTGCAAGCTTAGTCCAACACCAGCGACATATTCATTATATGAATTATCACCGAACAACAATTTCTTCCTTTCCATCGGTGTAGCCTTTAACAGTCTTTTATCCTTCACTTCAGTGAACTTGATCGGCTCTGAATTCACTTTTGTTTGAGCTCAATTCAGTGATATTCAGCCTTGCTCAGCCGCAGGTCGAACCCTGGACATCGCGCTCTTTTTGACTTGTTATCCAGTATATCATGTTTAAATCGGCAATTATTTCGGATCTTCCCGTTAAGAGGTTGTCCTAAATCATTTGGCATAAGTTTCCATGATGTGCATGAGTAAATAAAGCGAGAAATACTCGCGAAAATTGATGTTCGCCAGCAGCTTTCTTCGCATCTTTCATTCAGCTTTAAAGGTGAACAGCGTACCAAAGATTTACCGCCTTTTCGAACAATCGCTTCGTTTAAGTTGAAATGAAATGTCCAGATCATTTATTTAACATGTGAAAAAAACTAAACTAAATACTGTATTTCTAAAATAGATTTAGCTAAGCCTAAAAGCAGAGCTTGCGGGTTATTTACCTTGCCCTTTATTTAAGTCTGAATTTACGCGATGATAAAATTATCAGGCTAAGTAAAAACTGAGTACTTGAGCCCGCGATCAATTGGAAAACCATTACCTGGTCAGCGGTCAACTTCCAAAAAAGACGTCCCCTCGATTAGCTCTACGCCTGAGCCCGCGATATGGTCATGTGATACTGGTCAGCGGATACCTTGTTTTGACAGCTGTCAATTGACCATGACATGGAAGTTCAATATCAAAGATTTAACAGTAACCAAAGCGGTAATTGTTCTGTGACTCCCCTCCCCCTCCCCCAGAGTCTGTACGGACGGACGGACGGACGGACGTACGGTCACGTGATTACCAAATTTTCTCGGCTTGGTGGTTTACCAAATTTTCTTACCCATGGTGCTCCGCTGGCGCGCTTCGCGCGCTGGAGCTCCGCTATAATTGGTAACCCATGAAGCCGATAAAATTTGGATGTCACGTACGTACGTACGTACGTCCGTCCGTCCTTACGTACGCACGGATTAGGCCTGGGAACGAGTTTTTCGTTTCCCTTTGTCCTTGATTTTCTCCTTGATTTGGAGTCCTTCTTACGCAAAAAGTGACACAAAAACATATTCGGTTCGTTTAAAGTTGATTTACCTGTCGTAAAAATCTGTAAGAACACTGCATTACTTTAGTTTTTTTTCTCATGTTATAAAAATGATCTGGACATTTCATTTCAACTTAAACGAAGCGATTGTATGAAAAGGCGGCAAATCTCTGGCAAGAGTGGCACCTTGTTCACTTTTTAAGCTGAATGAAAGAGGAGAACAAAGCTGCTGGAAAACATACATCTTCGTGAATATTTTTCGCTTTATTTACTCATCTACAGCGTGGAAACTTATGCCAAATGATTTAGGGATACCTTCGTACCGTGAACATCCGAAATGACTGCCGACCTGAATATGATATATCGGACTACAAGTCAAAAACAGCGCGAGTTGAAGAACTGTACGTCCACGGTTCCTGCGGCTGATTAATTCAGCTGACATTAAGCCGAACTAAAAGTGAGCTCAGAGCCGGTCAATTTCACGAAGTGATGGATAAAGACTCTTAACAGCTACACCGAAAGAAGGGAAGAGATTGATCTTCGCTGATTAGTGATAATTCGTATAATGTGCAAGTCGGTCGAGTTGGAGTTGGAGTAAGCTCACATGGAAACATGGCGTGTTCGTTTCCGATATTATGGCGCTGGTTTGAAAGCTTTGCCCTGCAGAATTTACAAGCCTTTTCCAAATATAAGGTAACAAATGTAATGTTTACCCTAAGCTGAAGTCTGTTTTTTTTTTTGTGAGAACTCTGTTTGATCTTCATTTATAACCGAATTCGAAGTTCTATCGTTTTTCACTAAGCTTACATTATTTATGTATGCCATTATTTCTTAATGCGGCTTTCAAACCTCTTAGCTTTAATTACTTTTGTACATTTTATACAGACATTGTCTATTAAATGTTTGGTTTCAAATGTTGTGTTTTGGTTACCGGAGTAAACTGTAAAGTTAATTTTTGGATTTTCATTTGAAAGAATATTAAATTATTGAGCTACATGTAGTCGAATCAAAAACACGTTTCTCAGAAAATGCCGCAAACAAGTCCAAACCAAAACTAGTAAAACTACTCAACGATACTGCACACTAAAATGAATTTAAGCGATTTATTATCCAACTGCTCTATTTTATTCGCTCGCATTGTTTATTTCAGTGAGTGTACGTTAATTATCGTACGCGTGATTTCAGATTCGTAAAAAAATTATTCACGCTGGTTTTTACGCCGGTTGGCGTGTTACCTGCACCTGGGTGAGTGAGTTCAGACTTTTTCTACCGTACATTTGCTTACCAGAAACGAAGAAAATTCATTTAGTTCTCTACATAAAATTCTGTAATGTATTAAGCAACGTGTACGATAAAACAGAATTGTTAATCATGCAACCAAATAAAGACGGCTCAAACTACATTGTTCGCTTGTTCGATAGCGAGCACCACTTCTAAATCACAAACTGCCACAACTCTCTCACACAAAAAACTGCTTTAAAATAACTTGCATAACCGGCTCCCAATGAATTTGCCAGGTTTGTTTTGCAGCCGTGATTTTCTTCGTTCTGGCGTGAACTCATTTTCTTTGTTCGCTGTATTTTTTTGCCGAGTTGCTTTGACTGTTTTGAAGTAAATCAAAACAAATTTCCTTGCCTTCATCGAGGTCCTTTTTTCACTGATTTACTCTAGGAAGTTTATTAGTGTACAGTAAAAGTTGTAAAAAGTTTTTATACTAAAATTTGATATGTGCGCCTCCGTGCATACGTGAGGAACCCAATAAAGTGCAGGGACATCAAAACACTGTAAATTCAAGCAAAAAAAAAAAAAAAATAAATGGGAGCTCCGCTTTTAGGCCTGCCTAAATCTATATATTTAACATGGTGCAAACAAGCTTGGCGACTGCATCAACCAATTTTCCGTACGGTCAAATCGGAGTATATGTACAAAGAGAAGTTGGCCACTAATATTTTTAATCTTTTGCCAGCAGCGTGCGAAACAA
Organism: Meandrina meandrites; assembly: GCA_963693305.1. Lineage (NCBI taxonomy): Eukaryota > Metazoa > Cnidaria > Anthozoa > Scleractinia > Meandrinidae > Meandrina > Meandrina meandrites. The sequence continues at coordinate 6,099,906 of OY855912.1, read as the reverse complement.
AATAGATGTTCTCTAATCGGGATGAGTGCGCGGTTCAAACAATTCACCGTCAAAAAAAATCCAGCTGAGGACCCGGATAGCGTTTGCTTACAATGTCGATACTAGTTTGTTCCGAATGAAGGACATTTGACTGAAGGCCGTTATATGAAACAATTTTATGTAATTTGATGATTTCAGTGTTAGACAGTGAATGATCAAGTGTGTATCTTGCTTAAATTTGTGTGCCCAACTCAAGCACCTAGAAAAACTACTAGTCACGACCAGTGCTTTAGGTATTCGATCCACTTCGCAATTAAAAACAAAGTTATCATAATTTAGTCCAATTCACAGAGATTCAATTAGCGCGGAAAATAGGTGCGAAATTCCACGAAATTCCGCTAAATCGGAAAACCCTAATCTTTTTCGCTACAATCTTTTTAACTACATTAATTATGCAAACACACTTCAGTTGATAGTAAGTCCATTTTCAAAGCCAGGTTAACATTATTATGCAAATGCCGCGGGGAACACAGAAAGCCCCCATTTGAATTACTCACTAGACGGCAGTATTGCTTTCATCTCAGCTCGCAGTATTTGTTAACGTTATAGACTACTTAAGTTTCATGTTTTCTATGTGATAGTGGAAATGAAAAGAATAAGAGAGAAAATAAGTGTACTCAGCTAACTGAGCTCGCTAACATTTAAAATAGGCGGAAAAATGCGTTCCATTTAATTGAATTTTCCGCTAAATCGGAAAACCCTATTTAAAACTTGTCCGCTAGTGCGAATCGGCCCTTAATGAGCTTCCATTTCTTTCGTAACATCATTAAAAAGTTAAACCATTTCTCTGTAAGCTAAGACCCTGTGCAGAGTTATGGTAAAAGACAGTAAGAAAATGCAACATTGCACAAGTGCGGTATTGCATAAAATAATTTGACGGTCCTCAAACAACTTTGACGCAAACTTTTGACAAGTTTGCATTTGTGCTTCGTAACTTTCAATGGAAAAGCTAATAAATAGAGGGATTAAGAATAATAGCTGCCCGTACCAATAACTATTTACGTGATGTTCGTTTCCTGTAAGCAAATAATTCTGTGAACTATATTGGCAACCAAATTTGACTGAGAAGTCGAAAAATCACGTTCGGTTTGAACAGCAGAAAACACAGTGAAACAATTCTTCTTAGTGCTTACCTGTTTTCCCACCGTACGCTAGGGCTTGACCTCTGAACGATCCATGTTGAAACGCCACTGCAATTCGGCCTCCGCTACCACCACCGCCCTTACCATTTCCCATTCCTCCTGATGCTTCCACTCTGCCGCTGCCATCGATTCCGAAGCAGTCCATGGAAACGCCGCCGCCGCTACCCCCTCCGTCATTTTGCTGCGCGCGCTCTCCATGGGCTTGTACTATTCCGTCAATTATTAGTTTCCGAGCGTAGATCTTTAGAAATCCACCCCCTTTCCCGCGCGTACTGGGGTCTCCGCCTCCCGAACTACCAGGCTGCGCAACGGCGAAAGCGCTACCGTATGCTTCAGCTTGAGATGCGGACAGTGGCGTGTTAGAGGCAGCCCCAGCTCTGCCACCATAGCTGCCTCCAGAGCTGCCAACACTCCCACCCCGCTTTACACCAGCCCCGGGATTACTGGCGCTCACCTTGTTATAATCAAGGATTAAAATCGCGTTGGCTTGAATGTCGAACGTCTGAGAGACATTGAAAACATGCTGTGAACAGCTCGAGGTTGTCTCTAAAAAAACTTCGGTTTTGACTGTCAATTTGGTGTAAGAATGAATCCCCGGTGAAAACTTACACGGCGATGTTATGTCAGCAATAGCGTTGCTTGTACACGATGATAATGTCGTTTCTCCAAGGTCTAGGGTTACTAACAATAACGCTACCACTGAAAGAGCGTTCCACTGACGAATTTTAGATCGCATAGTAAATATCCAACTTTCAATATCTCTTGTGAATTGTCCAAAGCGTGATCACATCCATGATGGGTGTCGCCCACTACCTCTCGGAACGAGATACTTCATTGGTTCTTTAAACAATAGATAACAGCTCTAATCACAACTATAACAAAATTCTCGAATCTGATTGGTTCTTAGCACGCCCTATTTTTTACCAAATTGGAGCGCGCGCGGCTAAAGTGTCCAATAACAAACTGTCCAATAACAAAGTGTCCAATAACAAGGTGTCCAATAACAAAGTTCGCGTGTTGCGCATGCGCGCGCTCTTTATTTGGTTCCTTGTTGTGACTAAATACTCCTTGATATTCCTAAAACCTTCAGCTTCAAGAATGGCTTTTTTGCCGTTGTGATGATGAGCCCTTAGTAGGCTTCGCTTTATTCTAATTTTTTTCTCGAATTTTGTTATACTTACGATTAATTGATAATAGGACTGAGTGTCGTCCAATTCTGTCTGTAATCATACTCGTGATTAAACAAATCGGACTCCCGCTACGCGGTCGTCCGATTTTGTTAATCACTCGTATGATTACAGACCGAATTGGACTCCACTCAGTCCTATTACCATTACATAACAATGCACCTATTGTAGCCCTGAATAACAATAGAGGTAGTGTTTACAGCGGGCGAATGAAAATAGAGGTTCCAGAGAGGTAGTGCCTTACTGCCATGATGCGTTACAATCAAACAAACAAATTTATACCGATAGTCGTTGCCTTGACTTCTGCAAGAATTCAATGTATAAATTTCTGGACAATCCCTTCTCAAATTCTCTTCAACTCTTTTGAAATCTTTCCACAAGTCGCATTCGTGTCAAACAAGTAGATTTAATCGTTCAGCCGGTTCACTCGAGCATATCATGTCATTCATTACGCAAGCAATTTCTGCTACGTACGAGCGCGCGTGAGTAATATTCGTAAGTAGTTTCTATTGTTCTAACTTGTGACCCGGAACCAATTAACCCTTACGGGGTAAGCACGCCAGCTGCACGCATTACAATTTATTCCTCGTTAAAAATTCCCTCGTCTCGATCTTTCTTTTTCCTTTTTAATTTCAGATTTATTGTTACCTTTCCTTTGTGCTTGTATTCATTAGCAGTTTTTTGAAGGTGTGAGTGAAAGTGAAACGAACTCAACCGGGGCCACCCAAAGTTTTTAAGCCAATCACAAGACAAGCTCAGAACAAAAGATTTGGAGTTCGTTCATCAGCGGACCAATCACAATAAAGGGCAAATTTAACTGTTGGTTTGAGATCAGATGCGAGGGAAAGCAAAAAATTAATCTAAGTTGTTCATTTCGTTTACGGTAAAGGCGAATAAATATTTGGGTGTCTGTAAAACCCGGAACAGCCCGGAACACCCCCGGAACAACCCGGAACACCCCGGAACATCCCGGAACACCAAATTTTTTTCAACACAGATAATAAAAAATGCAAAATAAATTAAAATAAATAAAATAAATAAATAAAAATATTAATTAAATAACTATTGTATGAAGCTGAACTGGAGCATACTCATTGCTGAATCCAAACACTTACAACAAGCTTCCGAATATTATCGAAGTCTCTTGACTGAACAATTTATTCAAATAATAGTATAAAAATACGCGCTCGTTTTTAGTACGCACGATAATTCGGAAGAGGAAGACGCAAAATTTAATACAGTGAGCTACAGTGCATTTGTGTCGGTTAAGAAAAGGAAGCAAACGGACCCAAGCTCTCATAATGTCAACTGCAGTAAATTAACAAATTACAACTCTTACTAACGAATGGCGACTTTTCGCATTTCAAGAATAGCCCCTACCGTATCGCTAACTGAGAAATTGCACTTGTATTCGGTATGGAAACTAATCGCACGTTGAGAAATCACACGCGATCGAGAATGAAATGTTATCGAAACATTTTGACAATAGGTCAACAATTCTGGATAAATAAGCCTATAGGGCTATAAGGACCAACTACACTTATTCCCAACGTCAGTTCTTAATTAACATGGTGCAAACAAGCTTGGCGACTGCATCAACCAATTTTATTAAGGACTGTCTTTTTGTGACCGCAAACGAGACCATCAAAATTTCCCAAAGAAAAAATTCCTGTGGTTTCAAACGTGTAGCGTGAGTCTGTAACTACTGTCACGCAATATTTTGAAGTTGCCGTTCTTGTTGGTCTATGTGAAAATGGCACTCTGCGTAAACACTTCGAATTTAAAATTTACCCCTGACGTCACATCGGACGGCCGCGGGAAAAATGTAACTTGGAATTACATTAAATTAAATTTGACATTTATTGACGTTTTTCGCTGTTCTTTCCTCAGACAAGGGCATTCGGAAATATGAAATTTTCGGGTCATTGTTGGAAGCCTTCGCTTACTTACACCGAATACAAAACCTTTCGTAAAGTCTTCCAGGGTCTTCAGTTTAAGTCCTTCTGTGAAAGGTCAATCTTTGAAATTCTGATTTTGTGCAATGAGTATGCTCCAGTTCATCTTTATATAATATTTATTTAATTCATATTTTTATTTCATTTATTTTAACTTATTTTGCATTTTTTATTATCTGTGTTGAAAAAATTTTGGTGTTCCGGGGGTGTTCCGGGGGTGTTCCTGGGTGTTCCGGGAGGTTCCGGGGTGTTCCGGGGTGTTCCGGGTTTTACAGACACCCTAAATATTTACCGTATGGCGCCCGCGAATTTTGAAGACTAAATGAACCCATCCTAATTCTATTTCGTCATTGGTCTAAGTCGCTAGTAAGTCACGTGAGATAGAGCGCGGGAACCTGAGCATTCAGTTCGAGCGTTGACCTTTGAGCAGTCAGGTGTGTGATCTAGCTAGTGATCCACAGAAAATGTCAGAAATAGATAACGTAGAAGATTCTTCTCTTCACGAGGACGCATTATTAAGTGAAGAACATGAAGACATTACTGGGGGAACCAAGAGCGGCAGTGAAACTGGTGAAACTATCACTGTCTCTATCCTCCAGTCGCTAAACCAGTTGAATACCAACATGGCAGCCATGGGCGAATCGCTCAAATTACTGCACCACAAAGGCCGGGGAAACTCTGAGCCCCACAACGGCAGAATCTGCCAGGAAACGAAAATCCCCATCAACAAGGGATGACTCTGAGTCAGAGGAATCAGATGCTGATAAACTTCTGGCCGAAAGCAAACGACCAAAAGTTGTAGGCAACGAAAGCAACGTCTCCACGTGCGGAGACAGTGCAGGAGATGACGACAGCGATTCCTTGCTGGATGAAATTGCACAGTCGCTCACTGACACGGAGAAAACTGCCCCGAAAGTATCAGAGAAACTTGCAAAAATCGTCAACTTGAGGTGGCTTAATAAGCTAGACGATGCACACCTCAAGGAAAAATCGGAGAAATACCTGCGGCCGACAAATTGTGATCGGCTTATCACTCCGAAAGTAAACCCTGAAATTTGGGGGCGCCTCGATCGACAAACGCGGGGCAAGGACCTTAGGTTGTCAAGCTTGCAAGGCACACTTACAAAAGTTGGTAATATTACCGCACAAACAACGGATCTGTTGTTGAAGGCTCGTGCCGAAAACGAGGGTCCACAATCACAATAGGGTTCCCAAATTCCGCCTTCCCACCCATTTTTTCTTGTTAATCCCACTTTCCCGCCCTTTTGTACGTCCGGATCCCGATCCCGCCCGATTTTTTCAGGATTTTTTTGTTTAACATATAAATAAACGACACTCACAGGCCTTTATGGAGTGGTTAGCTTTGTTGTCCAAGGTTTTCAATATCGCTTATCGCTTACAAAGTAAACATTGTTAGTTCCTAGTTTGGCTTTTTTGGAAGATAACCGACAGAGTTAGTTTGATGAATGTTAATCGTTTGTCGCACGTTGGATCCACCTTGAACTGAATTTTATTGGCGAGGTTTCGATCCCTTTACTGCTAGTTTTGATCAGACGATGAGGTCAATAGCGAACGCTTTATGTGTCTTCATTTATGTAAAATAAATACGAGATCCCTAAACAATCCCACAGATTTTAAAATAAAAACATGATATATATATTGGCGAAACGCTTGGTGGCCTAATGGTTAGTGCACTGGACGCCTGATTCAGCGGTCCCGTGTTCGAGTCCAGGCCTAGGCCACGACATTGCATTGGAAAGTCACCCTGCGATGGACTAGCCTCCCATCCATGGGAGAGTAGAAATACTTCTAGCAACTTTTATGCTACTGAAATCGGGGTCACCTCCGGCCAGCTGATGGGCCACAAAGCTCTTAGTTCTCGAATGCAGACTTAATCTTTCTTTATGAGAACATTAGCCTGCTATTAAACCGAACGGCACGACCATATGCAGACACCCTCCCAAGAAGGAAGTTTGCTTCCCTATCCAAAGTAGCAACACTTTGTGATTCGTCATCGTCGATTTCTTCTTCCTCTACACTACTACATGTATCGTACTCGTCGGCTCCATTGTCAGAATTGTTGACATCTCCTGTGAGATCAACTGTTTCCCCTGGCACAATGTCCCTCGCGTATAAGAAATCTGGCAGCGTTCCTGAGCGTTCCTGCAGCTAAACTTGTAGCTCGACACAACTACAAAGCCGGTACTTACACAAAGGAGTCTTTTGTACCAAGACATTTTAGACCATTTTATGCAGTCACGCCAATTTTAAATCCCGTATCCCGCTACATTTCCCTTGTGATTCTCGCATCCCGACCCCTTAAAAGGTTGAAATCCCGCTCCCGCTCGTGATTAAAATTTCCGCTTCCCGCTCCTGTTTTCAGCTCTTATCCCGAATATCACACCCAAAATAAGCCAAATCCCGCATCCCGCCAAACCTATTGTGGACCCTCGAAAACGGCAAACTTGATCTCGAAAGTATGACACGAATGAATACTGACGCACTGGCACTTCTTGGGCATATAAGCTTCGAAGTATCGCAACGGCGACGTGACGTTATTCGACCGACTCTGCACAAAGATTATGCCACGTTGTGTGCTTCTCACGTGCCCATAACCACCATGTTGTTTGGTGATGAACTGCAAACGCAGCTTAATCACATTCGTGCCTCAAACAAGATCAGCAGCACGGCAAGCCCTGCATCCAACTTCGCTCATAAGCGGCCCTACGCTCAATCGCATACAGCGACTAGTGATCAACACTGGAAGCCTTTTTTAGGCAAAACGCCTTCGGGCAACCAGTCGTTCAAGAAATCGACTCCATTTCAACCTCACTGGAAGAAACGAACCGGCCAAACAACGGACCGGAAATAGCCAGTGACATTGGGCGCTTTCCATTTGGTCGAAAATTCCGAAAATTCCGGTTTGGGGGTAAATGGAAAACGTTTTTTCGGTTCACCCGACTGGAAAATTTCCGGGAAAAGTGGAACTGCTCAAAAGGTAGTCCCGTTTTCCCGGTTGGAACGTCCCGACTGGTTTCTCGCGTTCCAATTGCATTTCCCGGTAATATTTACCAGTTCCAGGCCCACCGCAGCCAAGTTTTCATCGCCATTTTGTAACAAAATGGCGTCGACCCCGTTAGAGGTCATGATGTACCAGTGTTCGTGTTGCTTGCTGGCAACGCACTCGATGGAACATTTACTAAAACACGACTGCACTTATTACAATAGTGGTAGGTAATTTGATTTGAATTGGGAAGGTGTACACTTTTGAAGTGCTCATATTTAAATGAGGTGCCTGCACTTCGATGCTTGTTTCGCGCGCAAAATGGTTTCAAATTATTTGCTTTGTTTTCTTTAGAATCTTTAGATTCCAGTCGTTCTCCATCGCCATATCAGCCAGAAAGTGCGACAGCCAACAACAGCAACAAGCTGCAGACTTGGCAAGATCATGATGTTAGGAACTTAATAACCTCATGGGCCGATCACAGGCGAAATTTGCGACAAATGGAACAGCTTTTTCCCGTTGAGAAATTCCCGGAAATTCACACCAAAATTTCCGGATTTTTTTTCTAAATGGAAAGCGCCCATTATTACGAAACTTAGCACCACTCAGGTAAGCGAATATGAAGCTATCTTGCCATCACTTTTAGAATATTTTCATGGGAGAACACAAACGTTCAAAGCGGGCAGTTTAGCCGCTTATTCTCACAAATGGCATGAGTTGACTTCTGATCCTGAAATTTTGGAAACGGTTGCTGGTCAGCATATTGAGTTTGACACAGTGCCTGTGCAGGGAAAAACCCTTGATGCAAACTAAGCTATCCGACATACAAACAGTATCTGTTGATCTGGAAATAGCTCAACTCCTTAAAAAAGGTGTTATTCAACCCAGCAAACATGAGGCCGGGGAATTCATATCAACTATATTGACGAGACCCAAAAAGGATGGTACCCATCGTATGATCTTGAACCTTATTTTTTTTAATGCAAATGTCACTCACCACCATTTCAAAATGGACAACATTTGGTCTGCTATCAGACTAATGAAGCCTGGATGCTACATGGCATCTATAGATTTAAAAGATGCATATTACACAGTACCAATATGCAAGGAACACCAGAAATTTCGGGTCGCCCACTACCTCTCGGAACGAGTTATTTCATTGGTTCCTAAAACAATACATAACAGGCTATAACAATGCCCCTATCCCTGAATAACAATAGAGCTAGTGTGTACAGCGGGCGAATGAAAATAGAGGTTTCAGAGAGGTAGTGTCTTACTGGAAATTTCTAAAATTTCAGTGGAAAGGAAACTTGTACCAATTTGTGTGTTTTCCTAATGGGCTAGCACTTTGCCCTCGAAAATTTACAAAGCTGCTAAAGCCAATTTTTTCATGTTTAAGGCAACAAGGGCACATATCAGTTGCATATATAGATGATTCTTGGTTGACAGCAGATAATTTTACCCTATGTGTGAGAAATGTCATTGATACTACCACTTTGCTTGACAAAGTAGGTTTTATTATCCATCCTGAAAAGTCTGTCCTTCTTTCAACTCAAACCATAGTTAATAGAGGAGACTGGTTATGAAAGCCGGCGAACTTCAAAGAGCTAAACAATGGAGCGGTCTCCGATGTTGAACAGACCCATCACGTGACTCTGACCATGCACAAGTTCATTCAAGATGGCGGACGGAGCACACGATCTGTTTGTTTAGGAAGACGATTTAGAGGCAATTTTTGACATTTTGGAAGGCGATGGAGTATAAGAAAAGCATTTTCGGTCACAGTTAGTAATGTAAGCATAACAGGTTGCCATTTTGAGTCATAATTTCAAACTAATGAGCTTAAATGTTCGGCACATTTGCTGCTCGATTCGTGTGAATGGAATCCTACAAACACTCACCTACAAAATAAGCTTATATATAGCCTATCTGTCGATGGTTATGTCCTCTCGGGTTCCTGCGAATCACGATATTCCTATATTAAACCTTTGAGAAAGACCTGGGATATGGTGATCTGTTTATATTCTTTTTAGTGCTAGACCTTGTAGTAGTTTAGTGGATACCTAGTAGATAATTTGTGCTTCCTAATAATAGTTCCAGTGAGTCAAAAAAGCCAGCATACAATTTGGCTGCCGCACTTTATGTTTTAACTCTTCAAATATTCTTCAGTTACCATAGACAAATACATTTTTGGGGTGTTGTTGTTGTAGGCTCAGCATTAAGAGAATGTTTGCAATTACTTGGGGAAGAAATGTAAATGTTAACACTTAGCTAAGAGCTACTGTAGTGCAGGTAGCCCACGGCTAAATATATAAATATCAAACAAGTAAACAAATGGAAAAAGTAAAAGTGAGCTGAAAATGTATATTCATATGTGAATTTTAAGTGGAAGGTTTTGAGACACAGGGATGCAAAACTTTAGAATAGGAAGGGAAGGATTCCAACAGCTAAAACAGTTACCCCAAGCCTTCTTGCATAAAATGGTTGGTAGTGTTAAATGCAATGTAAAAGAAACTGAAGTGCTTGCACGTGAGGCAGCAGATATTTATATCAAACCCTTGAAGAAGGGTGCAAAAGAGGCAGAATATTTTTGGGAATTGAATTGCGAAGATTAGATATTGCTGGGATAACCCTGATAGTGACTTCCTTAATAACTACAATTTGATTATCAGATAATATCACATGCAGAACTTGAATCACTCAATCCACTTTTGCCAAGAATATTGTTAAGTGCCAAATGATCAAGATAAATATCTACAACCAGTGCCACTGAGTACATCTTTATGTTTATACTAGAGAACTGAGAAAACCCGTACAAATCTCAAGACATATTCCTTAATTATTTCCTCTGAATACAATCAAAATCTTACTTATCCAATGTTGGTGTTATAAACTATGAGACTTAGGAGAAATTGAAATTTTGCACAAATAGAGACAATAGCCAGCTATCCTTGCCTCAGTTCTTTTTACTTTATTCCAAAATGGGCACCTACATGTAACCCTCCTCCCCCAATTTGTTTTACAATTGATATGTTGCACAGTGGGTGACACTATTTGGCAGAATGACAGAACAGCAAAAGTTTATTGCCCTAACCAACAAAAGTTAACTGCAAGCAAACCGAAGTAAAAGCAAACCGGGGTGAACCTAACCGCAAGCAAACTAGTGACATTCCATCATTCCACCAAATAGGTCACCCTTGCACAACAGCATTTAGGGTGTCTTAGATGAACATAAGTGGATACAACATCTACCCTGGATCCAAACATGATCATCTGGGATGATGGAACACAAAAGTAATCACTTTGATATCATTTGAGAATAAAGCATTCAAATTTTTATATTTTTAAAATCATGTCTTCATCATCAGGCTCATAGCTAAGTTTCAATTTGATAACTTCTAAATAATCTTCATTCCTGAAGTAGAAATCAAACAGGCTCTACAATTATGTGTGAATCTCAGAATACTTCATGACTGACCAAGAGAGCTAGAAATACCTGTAGTGACAACAAGGAAGACCTTTTTGCAAATGAGCCTCTTGTAGACCAGGGAAGGAGAAAACCCATGATCAACAAAATAAGTTCATATTTCTAACACTTATAGGAGGAAGATTTATTTCAACTTTTAAGATACATTCCCAGGGATAAATTATCATGGCCTGTGTGATGGAGTACAGGTAATATGGATAATACAAGGAGAAATTTTTATTATGATCAGCAATCTGTGATTCGAAGAGTTTACTGCTGTATGGAAATGAAAAAAGAAATCCCTACATAAAAAAAGAACAACTGTTACTGTGACATGAATGTTTACTGTTTCATTACCTATGCATATGTGTGAACATATTGCAATGGGTCAGCCTCTGACTCACAACAGAAACACTTATTCTTATTTATAAGAACAAAACAAAATTATACAAGGAGAGACTATTAAAAAACAACCATTTACAAATGCGTTGGACAGCAATAAAATAAAATTGTAAGGAAAGAAAGATATTCGAGAAAGAAACTTTCTCTCTACAGTGAATTCGAAATTTGTATGCATGCGATGGTGGGTATAAACACCTTCCCTATACTTAGTACTATGCTATGGTCAAACAAACCTTATACATATTTCTGTGTCTTTGGCTTCAAAATAATTTACACAGATAAACAGTATCCTATCACTCTCGACTCGGCTATTTTGTTCAGCCAGCCTTTCTTCCATAAATGTGTGCCTCTAAGTGCTGGTGCGAATAGCTTCCAAATGTCGATTTCTCTTCTCCTTCTGCGTGATCCACAGCCGAAGGCAGCGGAATTATCGCCTGGTATTGCAATCGACGATCTTTTATCTTGTAAAACTTATGGTTTTTGACTCATTTTCAACCAGAACAAGCCAACTTTCACAGTGGATTCAACCACGCTTCGAATAGAACTCACTCGGGACGCCATCTTGAAATTTTGCTTGTGCAGGGTCAATGTCACGTGACCATGCAAAAACCATAACAAAGAGATATTTCTTTGAAGTTCGCCGGGTTTCATAACCAGTCTCCTCTATTAACTATGCTCAAACCATAACTTTCTTGGGGTTTGTTCTCAATTCCATTTTGATGCAGGTGACACTGACCCCAGAAAGAGCTCTTAAATTAAAAAATGCCTGTGAGAATTTGCTAGCTGCTGCCTCCCCATGTATAAGGGATGTGGCCCAGGCACTAGGGCTTATGACCTCTAGCTTTCCAGGGGTGATGTATGGTCCATTGCACCACAAGTTTCTTGAAATGGACAAAACGCAAGCTTTGAAAATAAATAAAGGGAACTTTGATAAGAATATGTCTTTATCCCTGGAAGCCAAAAATGACCTTAAATGGTGGGTAAAGGAACTAGACACTACATATAACCTCATAAACCATGGAGACCCTCAGGTTACTATGACAACAGATGCCTCTCTGATAGGATGGGGGTGCTATATTGAAACAGTTACTTCTGGGGGGAACTGGACTCCAGAAGAAGCCCAGCATGACATTAATTATTTGGAAATGCTTGCTGTTTTCCTTGCCCTAAAATCCTTTTCAAATACAATCTCAGGGAAACATGTTAAACTCATGGTCGATAACACTACTGCTGTGACAACAATAAACCAGATGGGCACATGCCATTCCTGGCTGAACAATCAACTTGCACACCAAATCTGGATGTGGTGCATAGACCATCGAATTTGGCTTACAGTCACACATATCCCTGGGAAACAAAACACTGAGGCAGATAGAGAGTCGCGGTTTTCCCGAAGAGAAACAGAATGGACTTTACAGAAGCCACTCTTCGATGCCGCCATTAAAAAACTAGGTGTTACTCCTGATGTGGATTTATTTGCCTCTCGGTTAAATTTCCAACTAAAACCCTATATTGCATATAAACCTGACCCTGAGGCGCATGCCATCAATGCATTTCATGTCTCATGGAAGGGCTATGCCTTTTATGCATTTCCCCCATTTAGTGTATTACAACGGGTATTACAAAAAATTTCTGACGAAGAAGCTACAGGCTTGCTCGTTGTGCCAATTGGCCAACCCAAACTTGGTGGCCATACTTAATGAATATGCTCATTGATTTTCCTCTGATCTTACCCAGGAAGGAAGACACTCGATCTGTACCTGCCAGCACACCCTCAGCTGCTGCACCCATTGCACAAGAAACTTCAACTTCTGGTCTGCCACTTGTCAGGGATCTCCTCACGAGCAGAGGAGTTTCGGCTGGCGCTGCAAAGATCATCATGCAATCTTGGCGAGCTGGCACACAAAAGCAGTACCACACTTACCACCAGAGATGGAGAGTGTTCTGTCGTTCTAGGGGTATTGATCCCATTTCAGCATCTCTAGAGGATGGTCTGGAATTCCTTCATCATCAGTATCAAAATGGTCTATCATATAGTGGTATTAACACAGCTAGAAGTGCTTTATCAACAGTTATCTTCCTTCCAGATGGTAGCTCTTTTGGAAATCATCCTTTAGTTTCTCGCTTCCTTAAAGGCGTTTTTGAGTCCAGGCCTTCTCTGCCACGTTACAAGCATATATGGGATGTTTCTGTTGTTTTAGATTACTTAAAAACTTTGCCTTCACTTGAGGAGTCAAACCTCAAGGACATTCCGCACAAAACTGTTATGTTAGTTGCATTGTTATCTGGCCAGCGATGCCAAGCTGTTCATGCACTTACAATTAGTGGCATGAGGACCACTAGTGTTACTGTTCACTTTGAGATTACTAAACTTCTGAAGACATCTAAACCTGGCAAGCATCAGGGACACTTGGAATTTAAATCGTACCCGGCAGATCTGTGTGTTGTGACCTGTCTCAAGCGATATGTAGAACTAACAGAGCCAGTTAGAGATGGGCATGATCCGTTCTGGTTAAGCTATACTAAGCCTTTCAAACCAGTCAGTCGAGACACTGTTAGTCGATGGATCAAAAACGTGCTGGAGAAAGCTGGGATAGACACCACGCTTTTCTCTGCCCACAGTACCTGAGCTGCTGCTACCTCAGCTGCAAACGCAAATAATGTCTCAATAAATACCATTATGGATGCAGCTGGATGGTCCAGAGAGAGTACTTTTAGAAAGTTTTATGAAAAAATGGATCGAAATCTACCAATCACGACCGATAGACGTGACCTTTGACCCACCTGAAGTGAGCTTCTGTTTCCCGAGAAGTCCGCTTAGATGATTGATGGCAGCGAAAAACGTAAACCATTGGTTGAGGCTTGAATTTCAGAGTCGCATGTTATTTAAAACCGTAATAATCAAGGGCAATCACATGATTGGGTTCAATTGAGTTCGTTAATTGAGCACAGTTTAACTCTCATAAAAACATTGAGCTATCGAACATCAAGCAAGCAAGTGAGCAGCAAGGCCACTACAAGGAAAGGCAAAATGGGAGGAGGCAAGTCTTCACAGTAATCACACACTTGTTCTTCCCACTAGATTGCAAGCTACGTCGACTACTGGTACTCAGGACTCTGATAAATATTTATCATAAAATTAAATGGGGCTGCAGTGAAGTGTTGTCTGCTGAACTAAATGTTTTTCGATGATACATGTACACTCAGTTTGTTCTTTCATTACTTGTTAAAATTATTCAGTTGTACATGTTACTTAGACTGACTGTTAAATATCTGGTGGTACTTAGGGTGAATTTGATTGTGTTCGAGTGGGTTCAATTAGTTTGGAAATCGAACGCAATCGAACTCCCGCACACAATTTTTTTGGTTTGATTGTGTTCGACTATCAGACTTAGCGAACCCAATCGTACGATTGAGCTTGATTACCGCACATTTTGATAAATAATGTCAGGTTTTAACAGATCAACAATTCTTCTGCTATTACTTTGAAGCTTGCAGGCAGTTACATGTATTTTGAGCTCTATTTACTTTTCTATCAATCCATTATTGACTACAAGATGAACATGATCTCCTTTCAGACTGAATTTCGGAAGATTTATAAATGTCTCATGGAAGATGATGCTAGTTTCCAAGGGTTCTATCTAGAAGAAAGGTAACTTGCCATAAGCTTTACATTATCAAATAATTATCAAACTTGATTGAAATCTCACATTTCACTTAAAGAGTTAATCTTCAAGAGTAGTCAATTTAAGTTCACTCCTAGCAAGGTTGCAGTTAACATTCATGTCAATAGATTTGTTTTGGTCTTACATGTTCATGTGACTTATTTTAAACAGTTAGAGTACACAACTGTAAGATTGCTTCAAAAATAATACCAGAGTAAAGCGAACACTTTTGGCATACCCAACATCTTTAGTAAACTAAGAAGGTTTTCCAGCAAACATCATAACAAATGTACGAATATAATGATTTTATTAGCATTTTGTGGAAAGAACAAACAGAACTTTTGACATGGTCCTCCAAGTATTTTGACCAGAGAGATGTATCTCGCAGTGGTACCTGAATTTAAATGTTCTGTCTTGTACTTGTAACCAAGAAAATCAACTTTGATGTTTCATTTAAAGTTTTCTAAGTAAATAACTGACTTTTTTCAGTGCTACCTCAGCAAGGAACAAGGAAGCGTTTTCCATAGTGTCTGATGCCATCAGCAATGATTATGGGGGTGTTGAGGAATGTCCTTGGTCACCTGCACAGCTTAAAGGTTAGTTACCATTGCTCTATCCATTTGGGTATGACTGATTGGTTGTCAAACATTCAACGTTTAGCAGACTGCAGACCAAACTTTCACACTAAAAAGGCTTGCCTTAAACACTGGGTACAGGCGAAACTTTACACTACATGTAGACGTGACTCAAGTGAACCTGCATCTGCATATCAACATGGATCAGGACCAATTTCTTCTAACCAGCATGTGCTGAACCATCAATGTGAAAGTTGCTGTTATGGTCTGCCAAACTTCAAACTGCTGATGGCCAATCATACCTTGTTTAATATCCATTTAGATCATGTTTTGGCAGCACTTGTTCATGCTTGGGCATGAATGCAAGCGACAGTATTGCCATATTGAACTTTTATAGGTGTAACTTAATGTTTACTTTGTGAAGTACCATTCTTAGACACTAACATTTTTGCAAATCATCTGCGTGATTGGGGGTATTGGTCCCTTATAAAATTAAAAACCTTTAAAGTCCAAAATAATAGGCTACAGACTGAGATACTGTTGAAATAAAATATGGTGCATAGAAATTACAATTTTGGTTGAGACTTGCATGTTCAATTTGTGCAGGTGCCTTTGCTACTTACCTACGGAGTTTGAAAGATGGCCAAAAGCGAAAAAGGTCAGCAGGAAAGTTAGAGCACAAGATTGTTTGTCGAAGGCAAGGAAGAGTAAGAGAGGTAGGAAACCAATTAAGGCCATACAGTACATTCATGTTGTTAATGTGTGTGTTGTTTTTGTAAACAGCGACTACTTTGCATCTGTAAATGTTTGGTAGCTTTCTACTATGTAATTACTTTGATATTGTTTGCTCTGAGCTTACACTGTAGTTCATGACAAGGCTAAATATGTACAAAAGCCAATAGTGCATGAAGCGTAAGCAAATCACTTCACAGATTTTTTTCTTGTCCATGTTTTGGAACGGGGGTTTTAATGTACATGTAAATTCCCACCCACAATGTTATAAGGCAATTGACTTGTGCTGTTTATACTAAAAAAGGTTAATTTTTATGGATCATGTAACCATTAGAACAATTACAGATGAGCTCTCTTATTTTTTGCAGAAAATAAATCGCCGAGTGTATGCAGTTGACCAGGAAGACTGGAATGTTGCCCAAAAGGAACGCTGCAAAAAGTTTCTCACTATTGAATACACCAGCTCTGATGAAAGTGAGCTTTCAGAGGATGACAATGGGGTAGATGTGAAGAGATTCGTCACGAAGAGGTTGGCCTGGGAGGGACCACAGTTGAGAGAGCTTAAGGACCTCCTTGATCTCTCCTACAAGAAGTTATTAAAGCCACATGTCAGAAATTTTCAAACTGAACGAGTTGTTGGTGAGAGGCTTTCTACAAGAGGCCCCCCTCCATTTGCCCCTAAATGGACCTTAAAAAGTGGTTCCACTCCATTGGCCACAAGCACACCTGCACGGGGAAGACACTAATCAGGAAGTGCCTCGATGAAAGGACTGGCATCCATATTTCACAACTTCTATTTCGGGCATATTCTATGAACTATTGTGCCTTAAAATTTCATTATGTTGCATGTACATGTAGGTTTCTATTGTTTTTAAACAAACTTTCTTATAGAAATCAAATGATGCCATTGACAATAGTTGTAGTAAGGCACATGTCATTAGTCCTTTGTTTATGCTTTTATGGATCATTGGCAGCTTTGGATTGAGAATGGCCAACCCTTTTCATGCGAGATCTTCTTGTTAAGTGTCTTCTGCTGCACTGACCTGTTAATTTAAGGGAACCAGAGGCAATAAGGAAAAACCATTATTGTATTGACAATGGCTAAACTTAATATATGTACACTGTATGTTGTAGCTGTCAATATTGAGAAACAAGAATTTAGGAGCAAATCCTCAGTCAACTGGCACACAGTAGTTGCAGTATCAATGAGATGGGACAGGTTATTGCCACTGGTTCTCTTTAAAATGACCCAACAGGAATGAGGCTAAAAATGATTTTTTAAATGTGAATTGTCTAAGTATTTATATTATGAGTTCACATGTATTTACAATCAGTGATGAGATAATGGCAACTTGTTTACGGTGCCACATGTTTATTGATGGACTGAATATCCAAAAAATTGTTTTCATTTTTTGTAAGTCTCGCCACATGCACATGTGCAGTGCACAAAAGAGTATTCCTGTACAACTGTGGCTTAACATTATTATTCTTGTAAGTGACTTACATGCATGCACGTGCCCATGACATTGTATTTCTATGTGCATTATTTTTATTTTTCAAAATTTGAGTCTTTGACTTGAGTGACTCAACGCTAATTGCATATCGTTTTTCTATTCGGAAAACGCCGACTTTTTTACATATTTATTGTTTCAGTTGCACCCCCTCTTTCTTTTCTTAGGTATGACAGTCGGTAAATTTACAAGGGGGATAAGTCAAGCAAGGCCAAGTGTTTTAACTTAAGGTGGCTCATAACAGTTTAGTCAGAATTTGACAAGCCCGTTTTAGGTGTTCTATCGCAGCTATGCCAATAACAATTAGGAAAATCTTTTAGTACAAACTTGTACAAGTTTTACCAATGAATAAATTGAGGTCATTGTGACGTCAAAATTTGTTGCCATGGCAACGTCATATGAGGTCAAAGATAGCCTATTTTGGACCATTTGAGGCTAATAACTGAAAAACTACTCGGTGAAAATTCTTGTTTTTGATATATTTTTATCTAACTGACAAAAGAAAACTTTTAGCAAATTTAAAAAAAAATCTGTAGGTAGGATTCGAAGCTACGTAAATTTTTTACTAATTTAAGGTGGCTCTGAACCCTACCTACAGAATTTTTTTAAACATTGTTAGATTGTTTGCTTTGCCCAGTAGACAAAAATATATGAAAAACAAAAACTTTCACCGTCTAGTTTTTAAGTTATTAGTCTCAAAAGGTAAAAAATAAGGTATCTTTGACCTCATATGACGTTGCCATGGTAACGAATTTTGACGTCATACCAACTACAATTTGTTCATTGGTAAAACCTTTACAAAGTTGTACTAAAAGTTTAACCTCAATGTTATTGGTATAGCTACAATAGAATGCCAAAGACGGGAATATCTAAACCCCTTCGAACCACCATGTAAATAATTTCTACAATATAATTGTGCCCGAAGCACCACTCAACTATGTAATATAATTTGTATATATTTCTAATATTTCATTGCTAAACCTGTAAATAATGAACGTTTCGTTAGAGATAAGACAATAAAATAAATTGCAATGTATTTAACGTGTTGTTCTTGTTGGGGTTGGGAAAGTCCTTGGGAGGCATTTAGATTATGACCCAGTTTACAAATGCTTTAATAACGCATCAAGGTCGCTTTCTACTGATCGTTTCACGGAAGCGTAAAATATCGTGAAAATTCTGAATAGCCTTTTCACGAGGCACGTTGATGTCGACGAAAACGCGCATTGAATGAACAAAAAGGAGATATTGCCGAAAATACAGAACGCCACAAATTAAAATGGCAATACTGCCCATTTACGATTATTTCATAACGCGTAAAGATCGCCTATCTGAGGTCTGAAATTGCCGTAAAATATCGTAAACGTTCTCTTTACGATTTTTTACAATATACGTAAAGATGCGTTTAAAGTCTACCTACGGAGTCTTTACGCACTATCGTTTTCAGTGCGTAAAGACGTTCTTTACGAAAGTGTAAAGAAGTTCGTAAAGACGCGTAAAGTGGATCTAAGCGCTTTCTTTACGGGATCTTTGCGGAATCGTAAATTTAAAATTTCATGCTGTGAAGCCAGTTCAGGCAAATGTAAATTTTGGGGACGAACTTGTCTCAGCACATGTTTGTAAGCAATAAATGGTCTTCCTGTGTAACTGTTCGTGGCCACATTGCTTTAAAGTCTCACGTGACTTACTAGCGACTTAGACCAATGACGAAATAGAATTTAAAAATTAAACGAGACTTACCTGTAAGGTGAAGTTTGATTGGAATTCTATGAGTCATTGGTCAGGAGCTAGGGAGTCACGTGCCCACCCTACAAATACTCAATATTGGGCATAATTTTTCAGCCCTCCCTATATTAGTGAGTCGAGCTCCTAAAATCACGTGCGGAGGTGAATTAAATTTTGTCGCTGTCTTGAAGTTTGGTTTGGGATCAATTTATCAAGGCTGATGAACTCTTCAATTCATAGATTAGTCTTTCAACATGTCTAGTTGGAATAAAAGTTTACTTCAAGAACTAATTATTTGTCTGGATTTACTGCGCATATGGTTTATTTTTTCCACTCGCATGCTTGCATTAAATGCTGTAAAAGAGCCAGGTATTTAGGGGTGGGTGCGCGCTAAAAACCTTCAGGCGTCAATGGGTTAAAAATAACACTTACTTTCACACATAATCAACATAGAAGTAATTTCAAGCTGGATGGCAAAGATAACTAGGGATAGTTAACACTACATCTGCCCCCGCTGTGAGCCGAAGAAAGCGCACTACACATGAACATACCTCGTTCCTTATGTGTCCACTCACAGGATTTAAAGACTGAATCAGCTCAGGTTCCCGCGCTCTACCTCACGTGACTCCCTAGCTCCTGACCAATGACTCATAGAATTCCAATCAAATTTCACCTTACAGGTAAGTCTCGTTTAATTTTTAAAATAAATTTCAATAAATTTACCGAATTACAGCCGGCTCAACGTTTAAAATTTATAGCTTCTGAAAAATGGTAGGGAATGTCGAAATGAAAGCTTATTTAATCCCAGAGTAATAATTTACCGAATTGCATCCGGTAACTCTGAACAAAAAACGGAAAGTAAATAAATTTATCGAATTTCGGCCGGCTAAACTTATAAAATATATTTTCCCAATGAAGGCCTGGAATGTCGAAGGTGAAACGGACTCGATGTAAATAAATAATTTGCAAAAGTCAGAAAAGTACGGCCGGGAATTTTGAACACGAAACCCGCTCAAAGAAAACAAATTTATCGAATTACGGCCGGCTAAACTTATCGGGACATAAAAAATATATTTTCCCAGTGACGGCCTGGAATGGCAAAGGCGAAAGGGACTCAATGTAAATAGGCATGTAGTTTAACTGACTGGAAAACTACGCAATTTGACTAACTCAGGTCATATATGTAAACTCAATGAATGAGACTTAAGTGGCTGTCCACGTAAGAGCGGCCCGACGAGTTTGGGGTCGTGAGTAAACCTTCCCTTTATTTTTTGTGAGTGAAAAGGACTTAATGTGAAATGATTAAAATCGAACTAATTTTTTCCAAAATCTTTTTCTGTGCTTTGCTACAGGACAAAACTTATTTTCCTGTCTGAGGGCGGTTTTCAGGCTAATTCGATGGCCGAAATTGGGTACTTCTAAAAGCCGCGCTTGTTCGAAACGGATCAATATCGCTAAATACTACACAGTACATTACAATAAGCTGCATTTGACTTGTGCTATGAAGGAATATGGAATAATTTGACCAAAAATTAAATTAACTTAATAAGATCAAAGACAACCCTGTTTGCGGTATGTTTTATCGCTTGACAAATTCCTCCAAAGTAAAAGCTAAAATCTCCGAAGCGGTACAAAAATCACAAGTAAAATGCACTTCACAGCGAAGATCTAACCTTATTCTGACAGAAAATAAAGTCAAAGGTCCGGGTATCGTTCTGCGTTGGACGCGAACAAACGTTTTTAAGAGGTCGTTTTGGCAATATTTACATTAGAATTACCCGTTTGACGGTCTATACGCAAATGCGAATGATTAGATAGACATTTTTCCAGCAGCGCAGTATTGTGTCATGCATTGTCAGATTAACGAATACTCGTTGCCTTTTAAGGCTTGTAAAGTTTGTACAAATAAAAACGGCATAAAATGTCAAAATAGGAATTCTTCATCTACTCGTACAATATGCAAATTACGCTCATTTACAACGAGTTGTCGATTTCAGCAATGTCAAATGTCAAATATTAAAATTCATTTCCTTGCCAAGGCACGCTCATTTCTTCTTGAGTCTGGAGACTCAGCAAATGGATGCCCTCAAATTAAAGATCTAACCTTACTCTGACTGAAAATAAAGGTCCGGGAATAGTTCTGCGGTGGACGCAAAGAAACCGTTTTTCTAGAGGTCGTTTTGGCAATATTTACATTAGAATTAGTCGTTTGACGGTTTTAGCCCAACGCAATAGCTCAAAATCTTGTTTTGCATCCTCAGAATAACATTTTTGTCGTTTTAGCCTTTTTCAAGTTTGTGTAAAGCCGAAAAAATTCTATAAACAGAAATTCTTGATCTACCCGTCGATATGCAAATTGTGCTTATGCCCAGAGGGTTGTCGATTTCAGCTAAGCTAAAATCTCAAATACTATGTAGGCACGGAAACATACCGGTTTCCACCGTTTCATGGAAATCGGTCAACATCCTGTCCGAGTGATTCACAATACCCGAAAATGTCACTTCGAGGAGTCAAAATCTAAACATTTTTCCGGAGGCGTCCTCCTAGAGGCTCGTACTTTTGGCACTCGCTCGTATAATCAGAAAACAGTCACCATGTTTTCTGAATCCGTGCCTGAATACGACAAAATACTCATTGTTCTCAAATGCAATCCACCTTCAGCTTGGAAACGCAGCAACTGGACGGATTTTGTTTCCACATGTCTGAACACAGATTTACCATCCAATGTTTGTGAGGTCGCAGCATGCCCCGTTTGATTATTTTTAACTTCCTAAGTCGGCTTTTACTGCTGTGCATTTGCAACAAAATGAATTAGAAATATATATATTCCCAATGTTTAAGTTTGTTTTTCTGCAGTTTTTTGGGCGGGTTGAGGCGTGTGAGAGCAGTTCTATGAGTTTAAGTTTTCGACTCGTGTATGGAATACTAATATTTACACAAGGCGTGCAACTTCTACATCCAAGAATCAAGAATCGCCAGCAAAATGTAGCCGAAAAAAATATCTTTTTTCTATTCGCTTTGGTAAGAGCTCCTGGTCCTCGAAAGAACAGCCTTTGACTACAAACTGGCCTAATTTGAATCCGATCAGTTCGCGGATAGTTCTTTGAAAGCGCGCTGGATTAACAAATTAGATCGAAAATTTGCCGATTTACTATGATCTGTACCAGTAGTTGGGACAATTTATGCAATTTTCGCTGAATTTCGTCAAAATTATTGCCTATGCCCGCAAAGGCCAGAAAGCAGAACGTGCTCCTCTACAAAACCTCATCTGGGGCACCCCAAAGAAATACTTCGAAAATCTCGACCGCAAAGCCGAAGACACCGTGATGTGGGAAATTAATTTGACCTAATTAATACGCACTGAATATAGAAAACATAGGATGGTAAGCCTGTGGTCTGAAGAGAAAGAAAACATGCAAATTCGCATTTACTAGTATTATGTTTTTAAATTATATTCTAGCAATAGTTGTTGGCTTAACACTAGAGCTTGTAAGTATAAATCTAAGTATAAGTGCACTTGAAACCTACTTTGAGTGTGAAGGCGCAAAATGTACTCACTTGAACTTTGCTTATACCCTGGATACATTCGTAATTCAAATCCCTATCTCGGTTAGCTGAAAGCGCTTTTGCAGACCAGAACAATCCCAAGTCCTACGGCGATTTCTTTGCCGAAAACCGCGTTGTTTAACTATTCTAGAGACATACAGAAGAAGATATCGCTTGTTCCTTTGTGTTGCTGCCGCCTACTCGTTAACAACGAGGTACCTATATATTTCTTTGAGTTCAAAGTATATAACGACAAAATAAATAGGAAACTACTAAAAACTATTTTCCTTTGCAAAGGCCTCGTGATTTTACTGGCAAGCAATCGTATTTTTGATATGTATGAGTGATTTTACTGCGATATCGAAGGCTTGTACTTCAAGTAATATAGTTTGTCATAGGGGCGGATCCAGGATTTTTCTTAGGAAGGGGTGCACATATTTTTTTTTTGCAGAATACCAGTTGTACAGAAAGCCGCCCGGTCATTTCAGAAGGGGGTGGGGGGGGGGGGGTGGGGGTGCGCACCCCCTGCACCCTCCCCCTAGATCCGCCCTTGTGTCGTCAGGTGTGAAGCCAAGTTTTCTTAAGTGCGACTTGTGATTTTCAAGTGCACTTGAGTCCAGTGCTCACTTGAAACTACTTTTCGGTCTTGTCGCGTGCACTTGTCTGCTATTTTCCTACAACCTTTCGCGAAATAGCTGTATATCATAGCCAACGTACATGATTTTCTACCCTTTCCCGCTGTACAAAGTGTTCAAATGGCGTTCAATTTCCGGAATGTGTTTTGATATTGCGGAAGCAAGCTCGTAAGGATGGTTCGAGCTACAGGAAGTATTTTTCGGCTCCTTTGAAAAAGATATGTTATATACCATATACCATATACCATTAATTTTATTTATTAAAAACTTCCATCACTTCTCGTGCGATTCTCGCAGTCACTACTTGGTCACTTTTTACACCTTTCTACTTGCCTTTGATCTAGACAATGGCATGCTGTTTGGCCAGTTCGCGCTGCGTAATATTTTCTTTCGTTTAGTAATATTGCCTCAAGTGAGCCGTAATGTCACTGTTACATTCACTAAGAGGCACCAACTTGATCTTTCCTTTAAATTCTACACATCCGCTTTCATTCTTTAAAGACATGAAACAAGAACTTGAAAAAGCCATGTATTATACTCTACGGAATGTTGATTGCGTGACAACTCTTAGCATACGACTTATTATAACATTGGGAAGGAAACCTAAAAGGAAACCGAGTTGAATTACGTCTTTTAAAAGGACTTCAGTTACTCCAAACTCAAGAGGAAATACATGTACGTTTGAAAGGAAATGAATTTTAATATTTGAGATTTGACATTGCTGAAATCGACAACTCGTTGTAAATGAGCATAATTTGCATATTGTACGAGTAGATGAAGACTATTCCTATTTATGACATTTTATGCCGTTTTTATTTGTACAAACTTTACAAGGCTTAAAAGGCAACGAGTATTCGTTAATCTGACAATGTATTTCACGATACTGCGCTGCTGGAAAAATATCTATCTAATCATTCGCATTTGCGTATAGACCGTCAAACGGGTAATTCTAATGTAAATATTGCCAAAACGACCTCTTAAAAACGTTTGTTCGCGTCCAACGCAGAACGATACCCGGACCTTTGACTTTATTTTCTGTCAGAATAAGGTTAGATCTTCGCTGTGGAGTGCATTTTACTTGTGATTTTTGTACCGCTTCGGAGATTTTAGCTTTTACTTTGGAGGAATTTGTCAAGCGATAAAACATACCGCAAACAGGGTTGTCTTTGATCTTATTAAGTTAATTTAATTTTTGGTCAAATTATTCCATATTCCTTCATAGCACAAGTCAAATGCAGCTTATTGTAATGTACTGTGTAGTATTTAGCGATATTGATCCGTTTCGAACAAGCGCGGCTTTTAAAAGTACCCAATTTCGGCCATCGAATTAGCCTGAAAACCGCCCTCAGACAGGAAAATAAGTTTTGTCCTGTAGCAAAGCACAGAAAAAGATTTTGGAAAAAATTAGTTCGATTTTAATCATTTCACATAAAGTCCTTTTCACTCACAAAAAATAAAGGGAAGGTTTACTCACGACCCCAAACTCGTCGGGCCGCTCTTACGTGGACAGCCACTTAAGTGGACTGATCATTTTTTCTGCTACCTGATAAGAAATGACTTCAATTAGCCATGTTCTAAACGAGCAGGGGACTGGGTACGAACATATTTTCTCTTCGGTACAAACATTCAATATCGATTGAATTGAAAAATGGGGCATGTCATCTGAAAGAGCATCCAAAAATTAGTAGATTCACCAAATTTGACGGTTATTGGTTTAAACCCAAAGGCATGGTACACTTAGTATGGATTGGAGGGACAGGCGTCCTCCAATCCATATACTAAACTCTCTTATTTTAAAAGTGTGCCATGCCTTTGCGTTTAAACCAATAACCATAAAATTTGGTCAATTTACTAATTTTTGGATGCTCTTTCAGATGACGTGCCCCATTTTCAATTCAATTGATATTGAATGTTCGTATCAAGAAAAAATATGTTCGTACCCAGTCCCCTGCTCGTTTAGAACATGGCCAATGGCAATTGATTCCTTTATGAATAGCCTATCCCTGAGCCGAGTTTCAAGTTTCCAAGAATTATCGATTTCGAAAAAAAATCGATTTTCCTGTGCGAACAACCAACATTTACGGGCACCATTTCCCACTCGAGGAAAATGACCAAAAATCTTCAAACCTTCTCTATGAGGTTATTTTCACAAACAGATCTAAATCACTCACCTTTTCTGAAAAACAAATCGCAGATAATCTTTCCTATCCAAACACAGGACACTTGGAAGGTATATGAGAGGAGAAAATCAGCTTGAAATGTTGTTATTTTGCGAAGGCAAGGGCGCCATTTTCGAAATCAATTGAAAGCTGCGCGCTCTTTTGTTCGTGACGTCACTTTGGCGACGCGCATACACCCAGCGAATCTGACGAGTGCATCCCTCCCTCCTGTGGAAACCGTGGCAACAGGAGTGTTACCAGGTGACCAACCGCTGTCCAAAGAGCCTGCAGACTAGGAAGGAGGTTGAGAAAAACTAAGATCCTTGATTGTTTACACCACAGGCGGCCCAGACGTTGTATTTGATTTTAAGACAATGTATGAGAATACTTTGAAAATTGCTCTAAATAATACTTGTATGAAAGATTTGAATAAAGATGTCTTACCTTATGTTTATCTTGCGTCATTTTGACATTCCTGTGATTCTGGAGTGGGTTTAAAGCCGTTTAGACGAGTTTTTCTTTTTGACGTTGTGCTTCCCCTAAAGAGAAACGAACCTTTCGTTTGATTTCTCTTTAGGGGAAGCACAACGTCAAAAAGAAAAACTCGTCTAAACGGCTTTAAACCCACTCCAGAATCACAGGAATGTCAAAATAACGCAAGATAAACATAAGGTAAGATATTTTTATTCAAATCTTTCATACAAGTATTATTAAGAGCAATTTTCAAAGTATTCTCATACATTGTCTTAAAATCAAATACAACGTCTGGGCCGCCTGTGTTTACACTGGTTTACAGGAACATGATTATTTTTACTAAACAGGAGGTCAGGTTGGTGTCCAGGTTAGTAACAATTATTACAGGTTTAAAGTTTTGATTTGCTATGTAAAATAACCAGAAAAGCAATTTCTGCACTGAGAATGAGAAGGATATACAATGCGAAACAAAACTGATTTCTTCGATGTTCTCCCAACTAGTCGAGGACGTTTTTCTGATATTGATAGGAAAATATGAGCCTAACTAAATGCTTCTTTTTGAGGACTTTCCGGCTGCTAAGCTTAAGCATATGCTTTGGAATGAATGTGTAAAGAAACTGTTCATTTGCATAGTAATATTGACAGCAAAATCAACAGATGATATACTAAGCCTCTAATATTAAATTGGGGACACTCAGTTATAAACACCCTACCTAATTATTTGATTAAAAAGCTAAAATTTTGCTATTTACAATAAAGAGAAACTAAAATTTAGCTATTCGCATAGCTACATGTACTGACAAAAAGATTTAAACATAGCACTGATTTGATTTTCCAGTGCTTGAGGAGTTCTTCACACAAAACTAGCTCTTTGTAGATTGAGTACTGCTCTGTTTGTTTTAAGATCTTCTAAACTTGCTTCAGCACAGTCATGACTAAGGTAGTATTGCTTTTCCCATTCCTTTTGCTGTTTCTTCAATGATGTGTGCTGAGCCAGGATTTGTGTCTGCATTGGTGCAAGAAGGTTTTGATCGATAGTTGTTTGTGTGAAAGGTGCTTGTCGGGTGTGGTTTCATATTTTGTCTTGCAGTGTCCAATTTGTAAACAGTTTCTGTCTCCCCAAGTACTCTGGCTATATTTTTACACAGCTTTGTTTTAACTCCCTTTGTTTGTGAGTTGTCAGTACCAGGTCTGTTATGGGAAAGTGATTTCTCACTCTGTTGGCTTGGTCAGCTGATGGATTTTGAATTTGACTTCCACTTGATTTATCGGTGTATCTCTTGTCTTGATCATTGTTGATTGTACTCTCATTCCCCACAGCAGACAAAGATGGTGATGTGTCCAAAGTTTGCAGTTCCTCGTCATTTTCATCATCACTGCACTCACCAGAAAAATCTTTTGACTCTGGAGTAATAACTTCTTCCAAAACTGTAACCTCTGCTTCATTCTCATCATCATCTTCAAGAGATTCTGTTATAGCATCGTCAGCTATTTCATTGCCTAGTTCTTCTTGAACTGGATTGCTTTCATGATCACTTTCATCATCTCTGTGCAAGAAGTTGGTATTTATGACTCTGGTGCAGTCACCGCTCTGGTTGTAGATTCTTATGATTCTGTGAGGAATTGCTATATTATCATCATTCAGGCACCTTTTCCAACACTGTTGTAGGTACTCTTCCTCTAATTGGAGGTTGCTTGATCTGAATTGATGAATTGCTGGTCCCTGAGGTCTGCTGTTAGCATCATTAGGACCATCTGAAAATTCAACTCCAGACAAAATCTGCTGCCACCATACACCTTCTCCACAAGCAATGAAGTCGCTGATACTCTGCAGGTGGGCCTGGTACTCCTTTGGGTGTTTTTCATGATGATATACCGGTTTGGGATAACTGTGCTTGGGTGTGGTGGAAGAGTACTGTAGTATTTGGAAATTTTTTATTCCTGCATGTTCACTGGGTTGCTACTTGCATGCTTGCTCTCTGCAAGCTTTTGCTCGCCCGGCCTGCAGACGGATAAGACTTGGTGTGATGATATCACCGGGTCTCCTGTTGGTTAATTTGGTGACACCTTGGAGTGTGTTAAAATGCCTCTCCTCTTCCTCAGTATTTGTTGACTTCAATGAGACAATTCTGCTTTGCTTCCCAGCATGTGCAGTAAGGGAATGCCAATATCTGCCATAAAATTTTCTTTCTGTGAGGATTTTTGGCTTGCCAATGATTTCCTTGCAGATCATGGCATGAATGAAAGCTTGGTTGTGCAGCCGAAGAACTAACTTTGGGCAACGTAAATGAGCCAGTAAGTAGAGAAGTTTACTGAGCTCTGTCAGGGAATCCAGTAGTGTCTGTACTTTGGGTCTTACTTTTCCTACAAATGAGATATAGGGATCAGTGGATTTTAATAGCAGCTCAACAGCATTGCAAGGCTACAATATTCATTGTTCATTTCTTAAATACACTACCATTATACGACTGTAACTGTTGATTAAACATGTAGATGTTGTGGTTCAATTTTATCCTTGGTTCAAATTTTATTTTCCTTTGTTTTTGGGTATGGTACTGTACGATAATGAGTTTAAAACACAGGATAAAATTGAACCACAACATAGACACTGCTGAATTCAACGAATAGTTGTTTCAGAAATAGAGTGATCATTAAGAAGAAACTTTCAGTGAAAACTACATTCATGTTAATTTGGATTAAGTAAATAAACAAAACACACAATTCTTACCTCTTAAATAGTGAGCCACAATAACAGCTGCAAGTCTATAGTCACAACCTCTTAGCTTCTCCTTTCCACCTAATGAATATTCTATGATCTCTTCAAGAGCATTTTTTTCTTCTTTTTCAAGATGAGGAGGCAACTCATGATCAGTCAGGACATTTGCTATATGTTCTTTGATGTCATGGAGGGGCTCTGTTGGTAGGACTTCATAGTTTCCTGTTTAAAATATGTACATGTATATGAGGTTATGATTGTCCACCTTGACTAGTTGTCACCAAGTGCTGGTAGTTTTAGTTTCCACCAATATCTTCTTGCACAAGTGAAAAGAGTTTGGGGGAAGTGGTGTGGTCTAACAAAATTCCCATGAAAGATAATAATATGCACGTACTATTTTTGTACTCAGTCTGGTCCCTGTTTATTTCAGACCAACAAAACAAAGAACTCAAAATGTACAGTTTGGTTTAGTGGGATTCCTGAAAGTGATGCACCATGGCCAGTGCTCATAACTGACAGTGCATGATCTTTCTGTCACCTATTTACATGGGTTCCTGCTTACTTTGATGAGAGCATTGATACATATGCCTTGCTTGGTACCAAAGTCATGTACATGTACACAAATGTAATAATAGTGTGGTAATACATCATTCTGTTCTTACCTAAACCAAGATCTGCCATTGTTTTTGCTTGATCAAAGAAAATCATGGCAGGCACTCGCTGTATCCCACCAAGCTCCTCCTTAAGAACATCTTGCAGCTCTTTCTTTTGACCATCAGAAGGTAGCCCTCGGGCAGTGCACTCCCTCTGTAGCTCTTCTAATAGAAGGTCTTTGAAGGGTTTTATGCCACCATTTCTTTTTTGTCGTCCAGCAGGACCTTGTAACACTTTCTTTTGGCGCTCTGAGAGGCTTAAGTGTGGCCTGCTGAGGGAAACTGCAAGATCCTTGTACCATCTGGCATCGCCACTGCAACTGGCACATCCAGCATGCCCACCTTTCTGTTCCCCAGCCTCATATTGTTGCTGGGGGCCATCTCCGTGGAAAAACCGCATGGTGTCAGTTATCTGTATACCACCTGATGTCGTGACTTTTGCATCCATGGTTTGCAAGCAAGCCTTTCTGGTGTTAATGTATGAAAGCTGTTCAACCTCGGAAGACCCACACCTTCCCAATATGTACACGTGCGGTCTTTCAACTAGCGATTAAACATCAATGCTCTCTTGACCCCTGCCCTTCATTTCTTCATTAGTGTAATAAATTGCCTCATCATATACAGCACTGACTGTAAGTAAGATGTGGCCATGATTGAGGAGAGTGGAATTGTCACCGCAGACCATTAGGTGCCTTTTACGTTCAATTTCTTTGAGCTTGTCTTTGCTCTTTGATGCACTTTCTTCCTCTTCATCCTCACCGAACTGCTTGAGTCTGGATCTGATTTCACCTTCTGTCATCAAGTCGTAGTCACTGTCACTCCGTGTTCGCATCAAACCCTTTGACTCGTGCTCTTTCAGCATAGTCTTTCTGATGTCAAGAAGTGGAATCTTGCGACCTGATACTGTGAATGTTTCTTTCTTAATTGCACCCTCTTTTGTCAATGTCACTTTCTTGAATGTTTGAGGTACAATCATTTCCCCAAGAACATACTCGCCACTTTCAATTTTGCTCCACAAAAAGAACAAATTGATAGGCATGCTTATGTTAATAAATGTACAGTACTTACCATATTTTCCCGAATAGAAATTCGTGTTTTGGTTACACCTATGTTCACAACTTACTTGCACAGTAAAGTACCAATATAAAAAGTATGTATTTTTTTTATTTTTTGTTATTTAATTTGACCTGTGTTTTCTGAGAACAAAATTTGTTTGGTTCTTCTCCCCAACTCACCATTAAGGTTTCCCTGATCTCTCTGTTTGTCTGTTGGATTGGAACTGTAATTTCTCCACCCTGCATTCGTCTTAGTCTACGCCTGGCTGCTGACTTTCCATTCCTGAAGTGGTTAAATCTACATAACTGCACTCCGTTGTTTTTTAGAAACTCTTTGACAACCATATTTCCAGTTTTGGTTTTTTCTGATAGGCCATATTTACGAGCGAGGCTAGAGAAGTTGATCTGAAAAGAAATTTGTATCCACATTAGTGCTTTGATAATTTTTTTTCCCAGATCTTTCAGGTGTATTTTTTGGTGAATGAAAACAATTGCAATAACATAGCAGCGGCCAATTCATGTTGTCTAGGAATGGTACACATTGAGAAGCTAATCTCTATTCCAATTTATTTTTTATTCATTTTAATTAATATTCATTTATACATTTATTTATTTATAGTTTTTAATTAAAAAAGGTATTAATGAAGTGGAGTTAGGGAATTGTTATTCAAGAGGGGTAATAATGCATTTGTTAGATGGCTACATTAATTGATGGAAAACTGTATTTGAGTACAGTATTTCCAATTTTACCAGTATACATGTCAGTTACTTACCCTTTCTCCATCTTTCATTGCATTTACTTCTTCCAGGAGCCCATCCTTGTCAAAATCGACATGATCTGGCTTTGGAGAGTGCCTTTTCTTCTTACGCTGGCCTTGTTATTCCAGAAGTGCTCTTTTGGTGGCCCTGTTTTCAGCATCCTCTTTGGTTTCAAAGGAAAGTAACAGCCGCTGTTGTTGCCGTTGGCTGTAGGTCTGCCTGGTGCCAAGCATGGTGTCACAATCCATTGTTGCCCATTGCTCCTGGATATGTTTTTTGTCTGCTCTGGATTTATGTCTCTTTTCTCGTTTCAACTCAGCACGGGATTTTTTCACTTGGACATTAAGCTCAGGGACACTGGTTTGTGCAACAGCAAAAGTTACCCCAAATGTCTTTTCAAATGGGGTATTAATTTTTTCATAGATCTCCTTTGTAGCAGCTTTAAGAGCCTTTTTTGTGACCTTCACATTTTCAGCAGATGATTCTTTAAGTCAGGGCCCGCGCAGAGGGAGGGGCTGGGGGGGCTTTAGCCCCCCCACTTTTTCACAGTAAAAGGAAAAAATAATATGAACTTAAGTAAATAAACAAGTAAAGAAAGAAAGAAACGCAAAAATGATTATTATTGAATGAATAATTACTAAAAGTATTGCATTTGAACGCCTTTCCAGAAATTGGTGATAAACTGTGGGTTTGATTTAGTTCCATATTGGTAAATCCTGGTGAACAATCATTCAGTTTCCACCGCCTGAAGACTGAAAATTTTTCTCAACAATGACGCAAGATAGATTTAGAAACCTGACAATGATAATCAATCATGAAGGATGACGTATTGACATGTCTAACGAATTTGCAGATTGTAGCAATAACAGAAAGAGGAATTTCGGCGTCTTTAAAGAATCTAATTTACACTAAACTTTTAGTCGTTAATTTCCATTGATTGATATATACCTTTAAGCTGAAATGTAGCAGAAATCGGCGGATTCCTGGTTTGAAAAGGTTAATGGCAGTAGTACTGATTTGGAGTAAATTATATTGTTTCAAGCAGGATTTGTGAATCTATAAGCCTGGTTCTAAATGTTGAGTCTACTTATATTGTAAAAACATTACAATAATATAGCAAGGCTGATACTACGTGAAAAAGTAACTTTGCAAGACACCAACACGGCCAGAACCGGTAAAGCAGGGACAGCTGTTTCGCCCTTTGTGGGACTCATCGGTGCGGTGTAACAAATCTAAATAACACGAGCTCGAAGGCCAGCGCAAATAAATTGCAATAGCGTCTGACTTGTAGATCCTTCGTTAGCAGCATTGTTGTTTGGGGTCCCTCAGTGCTGTTTCAAGTTGTAAAGACAATTAAGAACCACCTTCCGGTAGCTGAGAGTAACTAAAACCCAAATTTTCCAAGGGTAGCATGCCACTGGACCCCCCCCCCCCCCCCGAAAAAAAAAGCTGGCTCACGTTTAAGCCCCCCCAGTCAAACTCTTGCTGCGCGGGCCCTGTAAGTGCTCGACTTTTGACTTTTTTGTACATACTTTGACTTGTCACCGAGTTTGATTTGCTACCCCACAAGGGAAGTAAAGCTTGAAAAGAGAAATGATGAACATCACAGGCCTTGCATTGTGAACGGCAATGTTGCCTTTTTTCGTGTTCTGTAAGCTTTTCCCACTTTTGGTTGTTTGGACTAAAGTGCTCTGTGTATTTTCCCCTCTCGGCTGTCTTCCATGTTTTGAAATGGAGTACAATACTCTTGGACCGCTTGTTAAACGAATATTGGTCTACTCCAAAGCGTTTTTTGTGTTCTCCTTGAAAAATATCTGAGTATCGTTTCCACCTCTGTTCTTGATTTAATACTCAACCTTGCCATTGGCCTTCAGATAGCTTAATTTAGCTGCAGTAGAAGGCCATTTTTAGGCGCCTAATCGTAGAGTTGATTTCGTGATAGTAAGTGCTTTGTGAGAAACACTTAACGTATACTTAATGTACCTGAAACTCGCTCTCAACTAGAAGAAGCCTCTTGCAAACCCTCAGAGAATTACAATCTTTCTATAAAGTGCATACAATTATTTTGCAGAAGTGCCGTTGTTCGATGTATTAGCATGAGAATGGTTTTAATTTATTTTGATTTAATTTAGCACCAAAATATCGCGCCTGTTACAAACGGCATAAATTACAACTAAAGAAGGTTCTCAATGGCTTGAAACATGGTTCGGAACAAGTAATGAACCGAAGCTATTTTCATCAAAATAAAGGCATTTATTTCTCTCCTTTTAACGTCTAGGAGACAATAAATGTCCCTTTATAACAAGAGCCTATTGGTAGCAGAAGTAATAATTTTGATTGATTCTTTTCTCGTCAAAATAACGGTCAACAACCCTTTGAAGACTTCGCAAAAGGAGCATAGATTCGCCATAAATTTTGATTCTTCGTCCGCCATTTTATACAAAGGAACCAAGCTTTTATTTGTTCATTTATTCTATTGGTCAGTTCGTCTCTTTGACAACAGAATAGCTGGTACCCAGACCTAAATGCTGGAATGATTGCTCGGTCCTCGTGATGAATTCAAAATGGCGGACAACGATCTTGTAGGAAGGTATTGGTCGGTATTTGGCTACATGGGAACACTTTAGATGTGCTGCAGCCAGCTTTAAACGTCAAAAACTTGCAAACAAAGTTATTTTCTTCATTTCTGCGCTTGGAAATTAAGCAAAGTTGCAATATTTCAAATTCAAATAAACGTTTTAAGACTGCTCTATGGTATGTTGTTATTTCATCTAGAAATTGCTCGAACAGAACAGAATGTTTTCTTACATTGCCAAGCACGGATAAATAGTTCAAGTATCACAATTTTCAAATGTAACATGGGGTTTTTTAAGGAACGAAGAAAAAGTGTTCCCATTTTCTCATTAAAGTTATCTATTTATTCTCCATTGTTTAAAGCCCTTAAACACTAGTCACGTGATAAGGTCACGTGATATTTATACACCGAATGGATAAGACCAAGGAGATTATACTGTCCAAGTTTCATTCAATTTCATAGCAATCTCTTTGAACAGCGTTAATTATGTAAAAATTTGCATTTTTTTAGTCGGACCCATGCCTTAATTTACGTGATATATTATACACCTTCGCCCTATTTAGATTTGACTAGAAAAAATCCTAATCGAAAAACACTTGTAAAACTAGCTAGCTAGCCATAGCTAGCTAGCTAGTTTTACAAGTGTTTTTCGATTAGGATTTTTTCTAGTCAAATCTAAATAGGGCGAAGGTGTATAACTGTCTTTAAAAGTATTATAAAATTCTAGTTTTGAGAATTACAAAGGGAATGTTTCCAATAGGCGATATATTTCTTTTTCATTTGATCTACAAGGTATGTTATCTTAGTGTCATCTAAAGTGTCATGATTAAAGTTAAAGGAAATGTCATAATAATTGAGCATATTTATAAGATTGGAATAGAAACTATTTTTACCATTACCGTGCAAATCTATTGACATTATCAGTGATTGCACGACGAAGGAGTTTTGATCTTTATTTTGAAGATAACTTATGTACTTAAGAATTCGTTTATTTATATCAAAGGTTAAAGGGAATCGACCCATTTCAGCCCGGCATTCAATATTAGATGCCTTGTTATTAACTTGTAAGTAACATTTGCAAAATTGTAAGTGACTTTTTTCAATTGGTGAAGTGTCCCAGGACTTGAAATCTGATTTAGCAAAGACACCCCAGGCTTCGCTATTATAAGTCAAAATGGGTTAAATCATCGTGTCAAAAATTTTGCAAGCAAGAGAGGGTTTTAAACTGCTAAAGTCAACGTGCCGTCTTAAAGCAAAAAGAGCATGAAGAGCCTTTTCTCTCAAGTGATCCATCGACAGTGTGAAATTTCCAGATGAAGAAATTCGCGTTCCTGGATTAGTATAATTCTGAACAGTGTCAACCTTTTCTTTGTCAATATAAAAGTTACATTCATATTTTTTCGCGCGTTTTTGAAAAACCATTATTTTAGTTTTCTTAGGATTGATCTGTAACATCCACGATGTACAGTACTGGGCTAATGCATTGAGACAATTTTGCAGCCCTGTTTTTGATCGTGATAGTATAATCAAGTCATCTGCATACAAAAGAGAGTTTAATTTGGTTCCATTGGGTAAAACAAATGGATCAGATAGAATATTGTCGAAAGAGAAAGGTAAGTCGTTAATGTATAGGTTAAACAGAAGTGGACTCAGAATTCAGCCTTGGCGTACACCTCTTGCATATTGAAAAGGTCGCGTTTGGTTATTGCCAATCCTTATAGAACCGGTAGAATTGTAGTAGAGGCTTTTGATTAGGTTATAAAAATTTCCTCCAACATTATTTTGCAGCAGTTTATAAAGGAGCCCATCGTGCCATACCGAGTCGAAAGCTTTCCTGAAATCGACAAAACAGGCGTATACCTTTTCATGGTGACAATTAACGTACTTATCTATCAATGTTCGCAAAGTAAGAACATGGTCTGCAGTTCGGTTATTCGGTAAAAATCCGATTTGAGATTTGTGAAGGATGTTCAACGAGTTGACATGTTCTAGAAGTCTTTGGTTTAAAATCGAACAAAATAACTTTCCTAGACAGCTAGAAACGCAAATTCCTCGGTAATTTGAGGGGTCATTTCTTCCACCAGACTTGAATATTGGTGTAATGAGCCCACCACACCACATTTGAGGCATTGATCCCGAATAAAGAATATTGTTGAAAAGTTTCTGATAAACGAGTATCATTTCATTTAAACTAGTTTTAATCATTTCGTTTCGTATTTTGTCTGAATAGGGTGATTTGTTATTCTTTAATTTTTTTACTGCTGTACGTATTTCGGCTTCTGTGATGACGAAGTCCAATGGATGAGATTGCATTTTGTTGTCTTCTTGATCGGAGTTAAGAGGGTCATTTGAATGAAGAGACTGGAAATGTTTCATCCAATTTTCTTCTGAAATCGGTGGAGTATGTTTTAATTTCACTGAGTCATCAATTGATTTCAGACAATTCCAAAAGTGTTTCTTGTCTGAATCGAGGGCGGTTTCCTCTAGCTCAGAAATCTTGCGTTGTTTTCTTCGTGGCCTTGTTAATGTTAGAATATTTATTATTATTTGTTTTCAACATTGTGCTAGCATTGTTGTATATATAAAAAAAACATAAGTTTAAAAAAACAAACAAACAAATTCAGAACTTTTAACTGAAAACTGTAAAAACATTAAATGAGAACAAGATTAGTGATACCCCGTTGTTGTTGTTGTTGTGTTTTTGTGTGACATTTATTTTTGAAAACTGTATTAGTAGAGATCTTGTACTAGAAGTTCAACCAACCGATACTCTGCAAGAGTGGCTACTGCGCATGGATGGCGCAAAGTTCTCTCTCCCACCCTCCGTGATACACTCGCTTTGTGCTTCTCTCCCTCTCCTCCCACCCTCTTACGAATCCTGCGCGAACGTTTGTCTGATGTATGATACGATAACTTTATTTAGCCATTAAAATTATTATCAACGAGCTACCTACCAACCAAACCACAAGTATAACAAGAAAATTCAAAAGCAATGGACGTTTTTAAATGTTTTAATTTTGCCTCAAAATCGCTTAAAGAAGTCGCTTGCCGTAATCCTGGGGGTAATTTGTTACGAAAAACGTCTCTTTAGATAATCAGTGCGTGAAATGTGAAATGGCTATTTTTTCCTCGTGAATTGTGATTTCCTTTGGTAAATCATATGACGAAAACAAGTACAACCGTGTCATCGAAGCATGCGCCCTCACAGAAGACATCCAACAAAATGTTATTTTTACAATATTATGGAACAGCTAGTTTGTTTTTAGTGTCCTTGAGTCGCGTAACATTGGAAAATCGACTCTACTGTCAGCAATCGCTGGTGAGGTCTCGGATACAGGCGCGAAAATAACCTTTAAAGGGACTCTTGTTTACGTGCCTCAGATGGCCTGGATCTTCTCCGGGACTATAAGAGAAAACATTTTGTTTGGTAAATCATATGATGAAAACAAGTACAACCGTGTCATCGAAGCATGCGCCCTCACAGAAGACATCCAACAATTTCCTGACTCTGACTGAAGACAGTAGTTGGCGAATGCGCGGCGCAGTTTTGAATGGAGGCCAGCGGGCACGAGTAAGTTTAGCACGCGCAGTTTAACAAGAAATAACAGAAAACACTTTGTCTTGTTGACATCGTTAACGAATTTGCGTGCTTATTTTTGAAGCCAAATGAAGGCTATTGCCTTCAAATATTTTTACACAAAGGCCGAATTTTGGGAGACCTTTTCTCAAAGCTTTTCAACGTCGAAGTAATCCTGTCGGCGCTCAAAATATGTAAGTCTATTCAAAATGTTTAGTTCTATTCATTTTAACAATTTATTCCGGATGAAAACTAAATGTGCGAATGTAAATCGCGAAAACTGGGGAATATCACTTGGGGAATATCACCTGATATTCCCCAGTTTTGGCTGCATCACGTGATGTGTTTCGACCAATCGCGCGCGCGAAAAAATATTTGATGGATTATAACCTACGATGTCAAGTCGCTGAGCTGATATGCCTAGATATCATGGTCACTTTCAAGTAGTGTCACCGTGCAACGAATTGAAGAGGGTTTACCAATAAAACATAAAACTAGCTGGTTCTTATCAGTTGTGAAAGGAAAAAACTTTCCCGCCAAAACTAAACTTGAGTGCGTTCGCCAATTGCGCGATCTTTGCCGACGAGTGCTAAAACATTCAGACTGAAAAAATGGAATCGGAGTTCCCAAATCTTTCGCTAAATTTTTACTGATTTTGAAAACTTAGAGAATAAAACTCCAAACAAACGAGTCAAAGAAAAATTCGGAAGAGGAATTTGATAAAAGTGTTGAAGACTAATAAAGTATCATTACAAGCAGGTCAACACGATTTGCACTACGTACCTGGAAAGCATAGCTTCAACAGAGCGATTTTCAATTGTAAAGGATTTTTGGCTGAATTTGGGAACGGTTAGTCCAGTTCCTTAACTCTCCATTTCGCGCCCTGCATAGGGGTTGAACCCAGGCGCGAGAAAAGAGAGTCCAAGATAACTTGCATGCGCCTGCTCAAAACGGACCAATCAACGACGACAGAGAAGTGTGGCGTTTCTTTGGTGTAACACGCTCGGTAGGGTTAAAAATGCTCGCTAAAATGACAAATTCAACTACGCAACCACGTGTGCAAGAAAAATTGTCACAAATGAACATGTACTAATTCCAGGATTACCGAAACAGCCCGAGACACTATTCATATGTTACTTACCGCTAAAAATTAAACCAACAATACCACGGATGGAGTAGCTCGCCCGCGAGAAATTCGTCATCTGAGCGAGCGGTTATAAATTGTGCAGAAAGTTAAGTACAATTGCTAAGTTTTTCAACATGAATTAAGTGCGTTATATTTGGCGGCTACAGATCATTATACAACAACCGAGTTACTGCGTGCATTGTGATTGGCTGATGCCTGTCATCTATTAGAGTACAGACGCACAAATGACGTCACTGCGTGGTGTGACTCGCGCCCGTGATCAGAGTTCATAGTCCAATACCTGATTCACACCAAGAAACATGTTTAGTTAAACCAGGTTTAAGAAAAGGAAAATCAGCAACAGAAAACTGATAGCCTGGATTTTACATAGGGTTCAAGTATGCTTTAACTTGTGCTTTCACTGTGCTGAATTTGGACAATTTGAAGTCGATAAACATCAGTCAGCAACTTCCATGAAGAAAACAATTTTAAACCGTGTTTAACTAAACAACATTTAAACGTGTTTAAGCTTTGGTGTGAATGGGGTACAAGTCAGTCTTCTCGGCAAAGTTTTTCAAAGCTTGCAGCGAAAACAACAAGGGAAAGTTCAGCTTAATTTTAAATGTACACCGAGGAACAATCTGCCAAATACTCTACAACTTTCGAGACATTACTGGGCTAAACAAGCTTGAAGTAGACAGTGACTGATCTGAAAAATTATCGAAAGTTGTAAGTGTTTGTCCGATGCTCGAGTAGTTTGACGACGCTACGGGAAATCCATGAATGGCAGTTGAACGCCGTTGAACGCTTACCTTAGTTAAAGCTTACAGATTACAAAGTCTACAAACGGAATAAAGGTCTTCTTCTTTCGCTGACATTTTATTTTTCTTTCATATTGCGTATTTTAAAATCAGTTTAACAGTGCTTCTTGATCACGAAAAACTAGATCTCGAAATGAAAACAACCTAGGCTCACCGGTAGCGGCGCTGAAGTATACAGAAGTCTAGTTATTGTATAAAACAAATAGATTCCATTTTACGGTGCGTCTGTTTAGTTATAGTTCACAGAAGACGTCAAAATGTGGTGAGAACATCAGTGACCCACTCGCCTAGCGGCTCGTGGGCCACTTTTTTGTTCTTTCCTCATTTTGACGTCATCTGTGATCTATAACTGAACAGACGCACGGCAAAATGGAATCTATTTGTTAATTGTTTTTGTCGCATTCTACCTAGGTTTAGGCTCGATTTCAAGCCGTTTTGTAGAATCACCTTAGGTCCCTTAGTTGAGAGAAATCTCTGCTTATTACTGCTCCATGGCGATTTTGGTCCGTTTACCTCGCCAAATTCGCACCTTTTCTCTCTTTCAATATTTTGGCGCCTTAAAATTAAAAGTTCATGCTTGAAAGCTCGCCGTATAATATCTAATTGATATATGCATAAATATGTGGCCATTCCGCCCGACAGCACGAAACGGGAACATACGAAACGCTGAGTAAGACCTCTATTTATGTTTCACTGGACACAGCATCTAAACTGTCTGCTTCTCAACATTAATAGCAAGTGCTGAGATCAAGCTATTGAAAACCGGGAAGGTGAGTTTTTACTTCGCGATTCCATTTTACGTGGATTTCCACTGTCGGTAAATTTGACAGCCCAAACTGATCCTAATTTGTTTCAAATTTAATTGTGTGAAAAAAAAAAGTCGGCCCGATTAATAAAAAAGTTTATTGCGAATTTTAAAATACCAATAAAGCAAAGAGATCGGGCCAGCAAATTGGCCTGTACGAATGAGCCAATTGTATGGACGGCGTACGTCTGGGGAAACTGGTTGACGAGTACAACTCATCTTAACACTTTTTGCAAGTCTATTTGCGCTCGAAAATTTACGTTTAAAACCGATCGGCAATGGAATCCACCTTTGTTTCTTCCGTTTAGCCCGTTTCATATATGTGGTCTTCAGAACAGTTAATATTTTCGTCATAAGGCGGCCAATACAAGTGTCCAAGTCGATAATACGGCGCAATGCTATCGCTTCAGTCACTTGTTAAATTTCATTGCTGAAGGCACTAAGAATCGAAGCTAATCGAAACGTCAGCTGTCAGGCATGATAATGAGAAAAGCTTCAATGCATAACAGAAGTAATGCTTCAGTCTTAGGATCAAACGTCTTCATTTTCTTCTGCACATCAAGGAAACAGTCTGTCTCCTAAAATTTTTTTTCTTCCTTTCTCCAAAGCTATATGTTTTCTTTAGTTTGTTTGTTTGCGCCATTCAGCTGCATTTCATACTTCGTCGACCATGAACCAAAAGGGCCTAAAAGATCAGAGTAATGGAGCGCTTCAAGAAAACAGAGTAAAAATAATGTGGTTATCTGATCATATTTTATCTGCACGTTTTCTGTCCAATACTTCTTTAATTAAAGCTACACGTAAATTTTCTCAAGCCCAAGAGGCCGGGTATGATCAATAATTTTGGCGGTAACATCTAATTATGTACTTAGTAGTAATTATGCAATAAAAATATTAAATATTATGCTTGTACAGTGGAACCCCGCTTTACGGACACCCGCTTAATACGGACACCCCGGTATTACGGACAGTTTCGTTGGTCCCGACGAAAACCTCATACATTTCCTCTTAAATTAACCCGCTTAATAAGGACACCCGTTAATACGGACAACGGACACTTTTCCGTGTCCTCTTATACATTGTCAACCCCGATTTACGGACACTATTTATCTGTGCTCTGTGAATTTTCATTGTCAGGATTATTTGCTAACTTGAAGACATTGGACCCTGGTCAAATAATGACAGCATTCGAAGAGTTAAAACCATCCGGTGTTTGACCCTTTCACTTTCTTTGCCTTGTGTCGCAAGCTAAAAGCTTCCGTGCAAAGTAAAGTTACCGAGTTTTTCAATTGCAACTGGATTGGTAGAGTTTAAGAACGGTTACGAGTTTCAGTTACAAAGGAAACTTTATAGAAAACGTTCTGTTGTTGTTGAAATGCGTTTTATTTCTCGTATATAGTAAATTTGCGACATTGTGAAATAATTCCACTGCTGAGTTTGTTAAAGTTTATTTCGAATGTATGACTAGATCGTAAGGTTTTCGTAAAAACTATTAATTTTAGTCAGAGAGTTCACAGTTTCATCTGTTACAGTTACAGGACAATTAAACAACGTTTAGTTGCCGTAAAAACGTTTGCCTTCGTCTTTGCGTCGAGAAAACATGTATCCGTGACTTTTTTCTGAGACCCCGCTTAATACGGACACCCCGTTAATACGGACAATTGGGCCTGTCCCCTTGGTGTCCGCATTAACGGGGTTCCACTGTATGTGTGAAATTCGAAAGGTCTTAATAACAGCAGCGATAGAACAAATTTTAAACTAAACACGACACTTTTAATTTTGACAAACATGTTTCGGCAGATCAATCTGCCATCCTCAGTGTGATAGAACATGGTTACAAAGACATATAAATAGTGAGAAAAAATGACAATAATAATACAGTGATAATTAGTAATGAGGAATTAAACAGAAAGTTTTAAATTAACATGATGAACTTGTGCGTTAATTGTTGGTTTTTCCCATCGGATGTGGAGCGCTTCTTTGATCTTACGTGTAAAATTTGAAGAGGCCTGATCGATGATGTCAAAATTGGCCTGTGAGCATACTGAGCGGCATGTTTCTGAGCTCTCAAGGTCTTTGAAAATGTGTGGTGTCCTGTCCGTTGTTAGGTGTTCCCTTACACGTGTGTTGAAATGTCGGGAGGTTTCACCGACATAGCAAGCTGCACAGCCTGCACACGAGAATTTATAAACCACACATGATCGGACTAGGGATGGGGTCTTTCACACTTAGGAGACTACCTACTTTGAGAGAAGAAAAGGCTAACTTGATGTTTACATTATTGCAATAAAATTGCGTAAATAGCCTCCGCTCTTGACAGTGGCACTCAGGAAATCGCATGGGGCCGAGTAAAATTAAGGATTAATTTTATTCAGCACCATGCGATTACCTATACAAATTCGATAGAAACGCAGAATTAGCACGACCTGTCGACGCAATGATGGCGCGAGCAAAGTACAGTAAGCTGAGTGCATTTCTCTCGCGGTGTTTTTAAAATAAAAAAATGTTTTCCGTGTTTCTATCGAGTTATCAAGAGAAAATTAGGTTATAGAAACACTCGTGAACTTCTACTCGTGTTTTTACAACTCGATAGAAACAGGGAACATGTTTCCCATTTCGTAAATAGTTAATCACGAGCTCGTAATTTAATTGTTAAATAGAAGCTTTGGAGAACCAATCATATTCGTGCATTTCCAATACAACACGGCCGCCGAGTGTCTATAAATAAATCCTCTTTGTCTCATCAGATTCTGAACCATGGAAAAGAATGGTTACAAAAAGATTCGCTCCGAAGACAGTGAAGAAAAAAACGTCAGTTTTTTATCCTTCCTTTTCTTCCAATGGATGAACAATGTCATCAACACAGGCAGTGAACGAGCTTTAGAGCAGGATGACTTTTTACCTCTCTCCAAGGAAAACTCAACATCTTCAGTGACTGAAAAGCTCCAAACAAAATGGAACGACGAGAAGGCAAAGGGCGAAAGAAGCGGCAAGAGACCTAAATTCTGGAAAAGCGTTGTAAAGATGATTTCTGTTAAGGATTTCTTAACCATCATGTTCACAGGAATTGTAGACTCTTGTTGCCGCATCCTTCAACCGTTGTTTCTTGGATATCTGATTTATTCTCTGATGTCAGCTACGGAAACACGGAATGACGTTCTCCTTTACGGTTGTGCGTTAGCTATGGCTGTGAACGCCTTGGTTAAGAGCCTAAGTATGCAACACTTCAGCTTCAGAAATGAATTGTTGGGCATTAGACTCACTAGTGCTATTAAAGGCATCATCTATCGAAAGGTACGTACAGTGAACCATAGCATACGCTACATAGAATCAATTCTCGACTTTGTTTTCACCTTATGGATGAAACCCTAGTGTGTTACCATTCGAATTTAGCAGTACTTTCATGTGGTACTGCTTATTATGTTGTACAAAGTGGTTCTAACTTTTAAGTCTGTGGATGAGATCCTAGGTGTATAAATGGGTAGCGGTGTATTTACTGCTGGAGGTAACCCTGCGATGGACTAGCATCCCATCCAGGGGGGCGTAGAAATACTCCTAGTTGCTTCATGCTACGGAAACCGGGATAAGCTCCGGCCTCATGGGCCACTAGGCTCGTATACAGACTTTACCTTTTTTACAAGATGGTTCTAACTTTTAAGTCTGTGGATGAAACCCTAATGTATGACCATTCAAATGAAAGCTATTGAACATTGCTTTCATACGCTAGTGTTTGGTTTATATAAATATATAATTAAAATTGCACTCGGGTCATGAAGCCCACACTGCTTGGACGTATTCCAGTTTCAATAGTATAAGCGACTTCTGCTTCACCCCTTGGACAGGATGATAGTCTAACACCAGGTTCCCCCATTCCCCCTGCCTACCTCCCCCAAGCATTTTGCCTAATTGCCTTAACAGGTCGCTGATACTCATATATGCTCCTGGGTTGAGAGAAGTATTATGAAACTTGTGCCTTCCCCAAGAACACAACATTCAGTCTTTCCATCTCTGAGAAAAGTCAAGAAAAGTCTTACTGATACGCCCTTTTTAAAAGAAATTTTAGACGTCTGATCTAAAACCTCAGGGCTGGGTTGCTCAAAGCACGATGAAGCTAATCCAGGATTAGCGTGTTTTAATTTTTTTTGTTAAAATTTTTCAGTGCGGTTTTGTGTATATGTTTTCTGCCCTCCAGTTTTGACGTCGACTTATTTCAAACTCCGCTCAACATAAGTAATAAAAACGTTTTTATACAATAGAAATTGAACCCTCGATCAGCTTTTAATCCTGGGTTAAAGTTGATCGGCTTTCGAACAACCCGACCCAGGCCAATACCTTTGACACTGTAATTAACAATTTATCCCAGCGAAGAGTTAGATTATGCAAATTCTTTTGCAAATGTGTGGGTGCCGAGTGACTCA
This sequence comes from Meandrina meandrites, assembly GCA_963693305.1. Taxonomy (NCBI): domain Eukaryota; kingdom Metazoa; phylum Cnidaria; class Anthozoa; order Scleractinia; family Meandrinidae; genus Meandrina; species Meandrina meandrites. Next base: position 6,055,187 of record OY855912.1, on the reverse strand, counting down.
AAGTTTCACTTCGTCTTAGATCCCTCTCCTAAGCAAGCAAACACTGATGACGTATACCACAGGACGCGTCATCGACCTTGTATCCAATGACGTACAAAGAATGGAAGATACAAAATGGCCTTTTCGCTTAGCTACGGCAACAATTGACGTGACAGTTGTCACAGCTTTACTCTGTTACTTGATCGGCTGGCAAGCGCTTATGGGCGTGACTTTTCTGATATTACTTGTTCCATACTTTGGTCTCCTCTCTTTTGCTGCTGGTGCACTGCGCCTGCGCACTGCTGCCGTGTCTGATCGTCGCATCTCGCTCATGAACGAGATCTTGTCTGGAATCCGTGCCATCAAAACGCATGCGTGGGAGGATGAGTACCGAAAAAAGATAAAAACAACAAGGAGGTAGGAGGAATGTTAAATTTTTTTATCATTGATGTGTAGGAGAAGTATTGATTATCATCCTTATCATGACCATAATTCTACCCAAGAATTTGTTCGATTCAACTTTGTGCTTAATACAGAATAGGCATTCCGTAATTTTGATACAGAATGGGACGGATTGCCTGTATCAACTTACTTTTTTGAAGCTTAAAACGATAAAAATTGCATTTTCATTTCACGAGACCAATGCATTAGTCGTGTCTAATCGTTTTGGCCTTCATGGGAAGTATTCGGCTCACCACTGTAAATACCCATGTAGATCGGACGCTTATATTGTATCTATCCCTTTAACTCCTTTAAAATACATAACTTTGTAACCAATCACGACCTCTTGCTGCAATCAATACGTCTGGATCGGAGACGTCTGAAATTTGACTCAAAACATTTTAGCCATGACAGCTTTTTGAGACGTGATGTGTCTCTGATTGGTTGTTACGTTCGCGCGAAAATTCAAAACCGAGCAGAAAACAATCAGTGCCAATACTCGGTTCTTTGTAGATACATTCCAGTCTCGAAACTGTCATGTGTAAGACATGAATTTTATTTCAGACAAGAAATCAGCGTTCTCCGCACCAAGAGCGTCCTTCTATCAGCTGTAGGGGCTTTGGAGTACACTTCTGGAGCTATGGCAACCCTGGTTTCTGTCATCACTCTTGTACTTACGGGTCACCCCATTACACCTGTTAATGTTTTCATGCTGCTGTCTTTCAACAATGTTCTACGATTAAGCTTTTCTTTCTATGTAGCTGTCGGATTGCTGGAAATAGCCGAAGCTTATTCTTCGCTTAACCGGATAGAGAATTTCCTTCTCTTGGACAATCTGTCTTTACGTTCGTGTGGGCAAACTATAAGAGACATGCATGACAAAATGACAGTCTCAGCACGAGAAAGCATAGATCACGATTCTATAGATACTCAGAGTGATGGATGGAACGATTCCATCAAGGATGTTATTGGAGAGAAGCCTTCCTCTGTGAAGCCAAGGGTGGTTCTAAGGGTGACCAATCTGACATGCAAGCAGTTCAACAGAGACGACTATATTCTGCAGGATATAGAAGTATTAGCAACCACGAAAAGTTTGACAGTCATCACGGGACCAGTGGGCAGTGGAAAATCCACTCTACTGTCAGCAATCGCTGGTGAGGTCTCAGATACAGGCGGAAAAGTAACCTTTCAAGGGACTCTTGTTTACGTGCCTCAGATGGCCTGGATCTTTTCAGGAACTATAAGAGAAAACATTTTGTTTGGTAAACCATACGATGAAGCAAAGTACACTAGAATAATCGAAGCATGCGCCCTCACAGAAGACATCCAACAATTCCCTGACTCTGACGAGACAGTTGTCGGCGAATGCGGTGCAGTTCTGAGTGGAGGCCAGCGGGCAAGAGTAAGTTTAGCACGCGCAGTTTATGCCGATGCAGACCTTTACTTGCTGGACGACCCTCTGAGTGCTGTGGACTTTAAAGTTGGCCAACATATCTTTGAGAAATGCATCAAAGGCTTGTTATGCGATAAAACTCGAGTGCTAGCCTCTCACCAAGAGCAGCACATGAGAAACGCTGACGAAGTTATTGTGTTGTGCAAAGGACGTGTCCTGGGAAAAGGAAGTTTTACCGAGCTACAAGAGAAAGGTATTTTAAATGAAACTGTTGACCCGCTCCTCAAGAAAATTCCAACAGAAAGTAAACTAGATGAGAGTTTAGTAGCAGAGCATCAAGATGGGCAGTGGACTGATGGCGGTGATGGAGCAGAAGTGTTAAGCAGCCAAGCTAAGGGTCTCATAATACCGCGAGAGGACCGCGCAATTGGAGTGGTATCATCCAAGCTTTATTGGGACTACTTCAGAAGCGGAGTGCCTCTGTTGTTGATCTGTGCAGGAATTTGTTTCTGCTTCATCACCCAAGGTAAGCTTTTGTCTTGGCCCAGGAATCTTACTTTGTATAAATACATTAATAAAGGGGAGGGGGGATACTGGATACTGGAAAAGAGAGGGTGGTAAGCAGGATTTTTAATTGGGTAAATGAAATAGAAACTAGTTGCAGCATTCGTTATATGAAGCGGGAGCCATATAAATCGTTAATATTCAAGTATAGAAGGGGGAATCATAATGGACCGACCATTATTTTTCTGGACAGGGGTATAAAAAACACTTTTAAAATAAATTGTTTGCAGGGACGACAAAGACCAAATAAATTACTTGCAAGTACGAAATATGAAAAAAATAGTTTGCATTTGGAAAAAAAACGTTTGCAGAGGTGCATAAATTACAAAAAAAGTTTGCAGAGGAACATTTTTCATACCCCCCCCCCCTTCCCCCCCCCCCCCCCGCTCCTCCAGGAAAATAATGGTCCGTCCCTAAGTAAAAGGTACGGGAAGCGGAAAGTTTAAAAGACCCAAGATCGCTCGACTCGCTGAATGGCTAGCTGCCTGGCTGGCTGGCTGGCTGGCTGGCTGACTAAATGACTGACTGACTGACTGACTGACTGACTGGCTGACTGACTAGCTGCCTGGCTGACTGACTGACTGACTGGCTGACTGAATGGCGGATTGGCTGACTGACGGACTGGCAGACTGGCTGACTAGTTGACTGACTAGCTGACTGAGTGACTGGAAGCTTAACTAACATTACTAAAACTTTGACTGACTGGCTGGCTGACTGACTGACTGACTGACTGACTGACTGACTGACAGACAGACAGACAGACAGACTGACTGACTGACTGACTGACTGACTGACTGACTGACTAACTGACTGACTGACTGGCTGACTGGCTGACTAGTTGACTGACTAGCTGACTGAGTGACTGGAAGCTTAACTTACATTACTAAAACTTTGACTGACTGGCTGGCTGGCTGGCTGACTGACTGACTGACTGACAGACAGACTGACTGACTGACTGACTGACTGACTGACTGACTGACTGACTGACTGACTAACTGACTGACTGACTGACTGGCTGGCTGGCTGACTAAACGACTGACTGACGTCTGACTGGCTGGCTGACTGACTGACTGGCTGACTGACTGACTGACTGACTGACTGAAGGACTGGCTGACTAACTGGTGGACTGGGTGACTGGGTGACTGGTTGGCAGACTGACTGACTGACTGACTGGAAGCACAATTACATTACTAAAACTTTATCTTGATAACATTTATCCCCATGTTAGCAATTGTGGTCTCTCCCGACGTGTGGCTTGCATACTTAACGAAAGAACAAAAAACAGAACAACGAGACTCGAAGACCCTTGGTGTGTATGGCTGTCTTGTTGGCGCGGCCTTCATATTTGCCATTATCAGAGCTTATGTCTTTCTTCTGGCCACTTTACGATGCTCAGAACGTCTGCACGACAAAATGGCTGTAGCAATATTACAAGCACCACTAATATTCTTCGACACAAATCCTGTTGGAAGAATTTTGAACCGCTTCTCTAAAGATGTGGGCTGCATGGACGAGCTGATACCCAAGAAGTTCCTAACCTCACTTCAATTAGTTTTGTTTTTATTCGCGGCAATTCTTGTTCCCGCCGTGGCGAATTTCTGGGTGCTATTCATTATTGCACCATTGACTTTGATGGGCGTTTACATTGTAAGGCATTACTTGAAAAGTTCTCGCGAGTTAAAGAGGTTGGAGTCCATTTGCCGCAGTCCAGTTTTCTCTCACATTTCGGAAACTCTGAATGGACTGGATACCATTCGAACAAGAGGAAGGCAGAGCGATTTTATAAACCAATTTTACAGGTATGTTAAATTGTATATTTGTCAATTTTCAACTATGGCATATGTATATATTTCATTATTAAAAACTAGCAATGGAATATTGCAATTTCTGAATTTTGATTGGTTAACAGGCAATGGTATATGAGCTCATATACCATTGACCACAAATATCGTAGCCGATACGCGTCAACGAAAACAGATGGGGAGCTGAAATATTGCTATTCTTTTGGGCGTTTTTAATAGAACAATTATTCCACTCGCGCTTGTTGGATCCTGCTCCATACTCCTCAAACAATGAGATTCGAGCAGCTCTCTGGCTACATCGGTTTAGTTTTGTACAGGTGGAGGGGTGGGGAACATTATGTTTCCCTCTTGGACAAACCTCGATCCGAAAGAAAATTCGAATGTGTTCCAAGCCAAGAATTTACATTTGTCAGATTTGTGTCTTAACCTTTTTGTTTACTAGCATAAATTTTACGGTAATTGAGCGATCGGATTGCGGTTCGTATATCCCAGCCTTTCGCGCGTTATGTGTGCACGCCGGAGCGGGAAAAGCGTTGAAAGAGCATACTAGTCGTTAACATTTGTTACTCATTCCTAGATATCAAGATACTCATAACCAGTCGTTCATTATGGTGGTGGCAAGTGGCCGATGGCTTGGTGTTCGGTTGGATTTTATCAGTGAGATTTTCATTGGTGCAGTGTCTCTGATGGCCATCTTTCTCTCTCAGAATGCTGGTGAGAATCAAGCAGTATCGAATGTTAAAATTAAACAAGTTACTATGTTGACGGGGACATTGGAGTTTGCGGTCTTGGCCAATTTTTCATGCGGTATTTTAATCTTGAATTGCGGTGTTGCGGTATTCTCCAAACCTGCGGAATGGGTTTTCTTTTGCGTTTTGGTCGACAATAGTCGGTATAAAAATGTATCCTTATGAAAGGATACATTGTAAAATGTATCCTCTTCCGACTATTTTTAGCCGTTTCTGGAAGTTTCGGAAGCATCTTGAAACAGCCTTAATTTGTCACACATTTAAATCTGCAATTTGACTGTTAATTAAGCAACCAGTTTAAAGACGTGTTACTGTTTCCACGATCTCACCGCTCATTTTTGCCTCTATTTCTGCCCTCGTGTCAATGAATCCGCTAGCTATACAGGCTTCTACGCAGGCGTCTTTGGGACACTTGACGAGCCCGGCTAACACGTCTGCCCATGAGGCTAGGCTTACCACGAAATTGCGGGTATTTCCCGAATTTTTTTGCGGTAATGCGGTGTTCAGCATCCCCCAATGTTCCCCTCTATGTTGGTCAACTAACCAGATTTTCTTTGAACGCAATTTTGCAATGTTGCGGTCTAATGTTCCAAAATTGACTGGCAATTTGCTAGAGCAATTTGCAAATTTATTATAAAGGCATTCTCGCTCCCATATAAGGTTTCACCGGACAAGAGTAACGCGGGCTCTGGGGACGAGATTGATTCAAAGGTTCAAAACTCCCTAGTTCCCAGTTTGTCGATGTCAACTCGACCTGTCGTTAATTTTGCGAAGTCTGTTGATAATGCATCAGTCAATTGAAACTCCGGCCCCCCGACCCCCGGGACTTAGCGGGGAATTTAACACTTACCAAGTGTTAAAAAACGGCTTATTTCCCCGCCCCCAGGGCCAAGACGTCTGTTAAAAGCCCCGCATAGCGGGGCCATCCGAACCAAATGGAGAAATACAGTCGACTGAATGAATAAATGAATGAACGAATGAGTGACAAACTTTATTATTATAAAACATCAGTAAAAAATGATAAACATATCTAATATCTAATATATACTGTTTTACGTGTTTGCCGTGTTCCCGATAACTCCAACCTTCAAGGGAAAATGAAAACGTTTCGAGTTATCGGGAGTTGAGACTGAGCAATAAAATTAATGAGAAACTGGTGTTTTACTATTCATACAGTCTGTATTTTCAGTTAATAAAATTTGATTATAGTATAAAGAGGTGGAGTGAAAATGGAACAATGTATTTTTAAAATTAGCCGTTTATATTGCAACGTAACGTAACGTGAAACAAAGCAGAGCAGCAGAATAAGTACGCCCTTTGAAAGAATCGTTATCAACCTCCACAAACAAACTGAATCTCTGCAGCACGTCAACAGCGTGGCACAGTCCCAGGGGCACAGTTCATATTTTGAGTGGCGCTTCGGAGGCCGGTTTGACTCGTGACTCGTTTTTATTGCAAGATAAAATCAATGTTTTGGACTACAGTACACTGCTTGTTTTGACTTGGCACGTATTGACAGACATGGTTCGAGTTATCGAGGGTAAAATTATATAGAAAATGACCTGAAGGCAAACGAAAATTGGTTCGAGTTAGCGGCAGGTTCGAGTTGCCGAGGGTAAAATTACAGAAAATGTATGACGGAAATCCAGAGGAAATCGATTTTGGTTCGAGTTAGCGTGAGGTTCGAGTTATCGGAAGTCGACTGTAACTTAAATCGATATCTTTGGTCTATTTGAAATTCACCTGTTTTCGGTTCTATCATTAAAAGCCCCAGCCTCTTAAGCTGCAATTTCCATGTGCAGCGAAAGCTGGCCTTCAATATGCCGATTTTACTTTTATTAGATGCAGAAGTCTACCTTTATTTTGATGTTAAAGTTCTGTTAAATCACCGCTCCACGGCCCCGGTCTATTGACAATTTGTTAAATCCACCGCCCATCGGGGCCAACGCGCCGTTAAAAGTGCGTTAAATCCCGGCTTTGGACGCGTTAAATCCCCGCCAAGTCCCGGGGGTCGGGGGGCCGGGGTTTCAATTGACTGATGCATAAACATTTGGATAGGGAAATCATTTTTCCTTCTTTTACAAGTGATATTATTTGATTTTATACATAGCACGAAAAATGAAAAAAAAAAACTGCCAATCAACATTGAGACTCTGCGCAGCAACATTGCAAAGTTGCTCGGAAGGAACATCCAAATGACTGTAACTTAGCCGCCGTTCGTTTGTCAACGTGGATATCTGAAAATTAGATAGTTCGCTCTTAATTTCATGAGGTAATAGTTGATTCGACTTTCAGCCTCATATCACCTCATAGAAATCTCATAGAAATCTCAGGTTCCCGAATTCTTGAAAGAACACGTTGAGTGTCTAACTACAAACGAAAAAGAAATGTTTTATTTTTTAACTTTCGATTTTACTTCTTTCTTTTCCATTTAATAAGAGGGCTCCTTAAGGTGAATTATGTATTCTTCTATATTTTTTTAACCAGCGTTTGCCGGCCTTGCACTGGTTTACGTCATCGAGACTGTGGATATGACTCAATACGCCGTCAGGATGTCGTCGGATGTTGAAAATTTAATGACTTCAGTTGAACGAGTAATCACGTACACCAAGCTTGATTCTGAGTCAGGATATAAGCTTAAACGACTTCCCCCGGAACACTGGCCACGCGAAGGAAAGGTCTCATTCCAAGACGTATCGTTGATTTACTATCCGGGGGGACCTCGAATACTGAAGAATATTAATATCGAGATCAAAGGAAGAGCAAAGATAGGTGTTGCAGGACGGACGGGTGCTGGGAAGTCATCTTTTGTAGCAGCTCTTTTACGCATGCCTGACGCTGGTGGTGATGTCATTATCGACGATGTTCGAATAAAGGAGATCAATCTCCAAGAGGCAAGACGATGTGTTTCCGTTCTTGGCCAAACTCCTGTTCTCTTTAGTGGATCGTTGAGGAAGAATCTTGATCTCATGGAGCAGTTTCAGGATGTGGATTTGTGGCGAGCATTAGATGAAGTGCGACTGAAACAGCTGGTGGAAAATCTGGAAGGACAACTGGACTACGAGTTATTGGAACATGGTACAAATATCAGTGTAGGAGAACGACAGTTAATCTGTTTGGCTCGTGTGCTCTTACAGCAAAACAAGATCATCATCTTGGATGAGCCCACTGCACACGTGGATCCAGACACAGAACAAACAATCTGGAACACAGTGCGTGCGAAACTGAGGGACTCCACAGTTATCACTATAGCTCATCGTTTGAACACCATCAGAGACTGTGACATAATTCTGGTTTTCAGAGAGGGGACGATAGTCGAGTTTGGAGCCTTTGATGAACTACTGCACAGGGAGGGAAGTGAGCTAAGCAAACTTGCTACATTATCCGATGTCGATAAATGAAGTAATCTCACGGCTGACTAAAACCAGCAGTCTTGTTTTTCCCATCCCGGTGTGTGGGGTTCATTATTTTTATTTTTATTTTTTATGATTTATATTTCAATATATGAGAGATCGAGAAAGTGTAAGACGTTTGAAGTGTAAAGTTTATACTAGTTCATATTGTAGAAAAATAATTAGAAATCATTATTTGAAGGAAAATGAGTTGGAATTCTACTAAAACAATTAGATTATTCGCTCTCAATTTCTGTAAGGTGATAGTTGATTCGGCCTTTGGCTTCGTCATTTATCACCTCATAGAAATCTCGAGCTCATAATCTAATTGTTAAATATAGCAAAACCCTTCGCTATTATTGTAACAAGTAAGTATTAATTTGACGGGAAGAAATGGAACGGTCCTTTTATTAATAAATGCGCTTTATGTATCAAGAATGACAGTACTTATTCGTTGTTCTTCAAATCTTAAACTAGTGTAGTATCCCTGACTGCCGCCGAGATCGACTGCGACGCCGAGGACAACGCCTGATGAAAAATGAATTTATATTTTACTTTATCCAGGTGTATTCAGTGTGCCTATCGGCTTAAGAACTACAGTGGAACCCCGTTAATACGGCCACCAACGGGCCACGGAAAATTGGCCGTATTAACGGGGTGGCCGTATTAACGGGGTATGGTTAAATTTCATGACTGGTCTACCTAGGGTACTAGGAAGCCGCAACTTTCGTATTCATTTGCTTTTCACACACACACTGAGTTAATCGCTTTGTAATTTAGTCAAGGGAATGTTACTGTCTGTCAAGTTTATTCTTTTTCTTTTAAACTGTTGTTTGATTAGTTGCAATTGGTGATTAGTTAACCACAAAACCACAGAGATCAATGGCACGACAAGTTACAGGGGTTTTGAATAAAAAAGTATCATTCAATAGTGTTTCTCAAGTACTGTATTTGTTTTGTTTGATCAATTATTAATTGTATTTGGTTCGAGTGGATTATACAGGTTGGGATTTCAGAATGTGGCCGTTGGTCGTATTAACGGGGTGGCCGCATAAACGGGGTTTTATTATAAGAAAATGTATGGGCGTTTCGCCGGGACAAAAAAAAGTGGCCGTAATAACGAGGTGGCCGTATTAGAGAGCATTCAGCTCCAAATAGTAAAATCAATAATTAGCCGTCGTGGTTCACATTCTCCAGAATACGCAAAATTTGGTCATTTTACGATGTTGTTTTTGCAGAGAACGGCTAGGAAATGTATCAAGATTTCAAACGCACGCGCAGAGCTATTGTTCAGCTCATTAAACCTTTTGTTTAGTGACGTTCTCGTTGCCGTTCCCGTCGTAGTTTGGCTCCTTCTTGGTGTAGAAGACACAGGACACGTCACAATAGAACACTGCCTCGCAAACCTATTGTTTTTATTGTATTCCTCGTTCTTTTGTCCTTTTGTTCGCTATTGTTAGAGGTGAACTGTGTCTTCTACACCAAGTAAGAGCCCGTAGTTTGCTTAATCCAAGCTACGTGCGTCGCTAGTGCACAGTTTTTCTCGGATGCAATACGTGCATGTACGCACGCAGGCCGGGCACAGAGCAATTGTTTTTGGGTCGTGACGCGTAGCCTGAATTTTAGCATTCAGGAAATAAAGCTTGTTGTTCTTCCTTTTATAAATTCGCCGTTTTAGCCATTGCGGAGCGTGAAAGAATCTATAGCCCTTCAATGAGCAGGAGCCCTGCTCTCTTTGGTTTCATTTATGATGTGTGTCTAGCCGATGTCTGTGTGTATATTTTACACGGAACAATGCCACAATACAATTTTCTGATTCAAAATCCTTCGAAATTATTTTGAAAATAATTTCACCTTGACTTGTGTGTAGATATACACGCTAGTAGAATTATTTTAACATAGTAGAGCGTCCGTTTACGGTTGCTTAAACTCAATAGAGTACTTTACAAAGGGCGTTAATGTCGCATACAGCGACAAAAAAAATCATCCTGAACCTTCCTTTGATTTCAATTCTTCACGCCCACTTCGCTTGTCTTGCCGAGTAGTACTGATGTAAACAGCTTTGGTCGCGTACGACTACAGCGATTATTTATATTAAAACTCACACCTTCAAAAAACTGCTAATGAATACAAGCACAAAGGAAAAGGTAACAATTAATCTGAAATTAAAAAGGGAAAAGAAAGATCGAGACGCGGGAGTTTTTAGCGAGGAATAAAGTGCAATGCTTGCGGCTGGCATGCTTGCCCCGTCGGGGTCAATTGGTTCCGGGTCACAAGTTAGAACAATAGTTACTACTTACGAATATTGCTCACGCGCGCTGGTACGTAGCAAAAATTGCTTGCGTAATGAATGACATGATAAGCTCGAGTGAACTGGCTGAACGATTAAATCTACTTGTTACTTGAGACGAATACGACTTGTGGAAAGATGTCAAAAGAGTTGAAGAGAATTTGAGAAGGGATTGCCCAGAAATTTATACATTGAATTCTTGCAGAAGTCAACGCAACGACTATCGGTATAAATTTGTTTGTTTGATTGTAACGCATTGGACAATTCACATGAGATATTGAAAGTTGGATATTTACTATGCGATCTAAAATTCGTCCGTGGAACGCTCTTTCAGTGGTAGCGTTATTGTTAGTAACCCTAGACCTTGGAGAAACGACATTATCATCGTGTACAAGCAACGCTATTGCTGACATAACATCGCCGTGTAAGTTTTCACCGGGGATTCATTCTTACACCAAATTGACAGTCAAAACCGAAGTTTTTTTAGAGACAACCTCGAGCTCTTCACAGCATGTTTTCAATGTCTCTCAGACGTTCGACATTCAAGCCAACGCGATTTTAATCCTTGATTATAACAAGGTGAGCGCCAGTAATCCCGGGGCTGGTGTAAAGCGGAGTGGGAGTGTTGGCAGCTCTGGAGGTAGCTATGGTGGCAGAGCTGGGGCTGCCTCTAACACGCCACTGTCCGCATCTCAAGCTGAAGCATACGGTAGCGCTTTCGCCGTTGCGCAGCCTGGCAGTTCGGGAGGCGGAGACCCCAGTACGCGCGGGAAAGGGGGTGGATTTCTAAAGATCTACGCTCGTAAACTAATAATTGACGGAATAGTACAAGCCCATGGAGAGCGCGCGCACCAAAATGACGGAGGGGGTAGCGGCGGCGGCGTTTCCATGGACTGCTTCGAAATCGATGGCAGCGGCAGAGTGGAAGCATCAGGAGGAATGGGAAATGGTAAGGGCGGTGGTGGTAGCGGTGGCCGAATTGCAGTGGTGTTTCAACATGGATCGTTCGGAGGTCAAGTCCTAGCGTACGGTGGGAAAACAGGTAAGCACTAAGAAAAATTGTTTCACTGTGTTTTCTGCTGTTCAAACCGAACGTGATTTTTCGACTTCCGCTTTCACAGTCAACTAAAAAAATCTCAGTGATCCTCAGTCAAATTTGGTTGCCAATATAGTTCACAGAATTATTTGCTTACAGGAAACGAACATCACGTAAATAGTTATTGGTACAGGCAGCTATTATTCTTAATCCCTCTATTTATTAGCTTTTCCATTGAAAGTTACGAAGCACAAATGCAAACTTGTCAAAAGTTTGCGTCAAAGTTGTTTGAGGACCGTCAAATTATTTTATGCAAAACCGCACTCGTGCAATGTTGCATTTCCTTACTGTCTTTTACCATAACTCTGCACAGGGCCTTACAGAGAAATGGTTTAACTTTTTAATGATGTTACGAAAGAAATGAAAGCTCATTAAGGTTACAGTAAAAAGCGCTTGACTTTCAACTTTACAAACGATTTTAATCACACAGCGAAACAATTTATGCGGGTATTGGAGCGTGTATTGTTTAGCAAAATTCAGTGAGAATTGAATTTCACAGCAGTATTTCATCTTTGTTTCCATTTAAGTTATTAGCGGGATGTGCCTGAACAAAATCTGCCAAAAGCGGAACATTTTCAACATCAGGTTTCATCCGAGGAATGCTTGAAAAATTCTTGTCAATTAAGATCGTTGCTCGTAGTGTAAACAAGGGTGTCATTAATTGTAAATGGTCACACTTTGACAGAAGTAGTCATTTTTTTCCGGCTTTCTTTTCATATTCAACGGAAAACGACCAATATCGCTTTATATCTTCTGGGAAAAGGGGAGGTCTAATATCTTCGAATAATTTATGTCTGACATTCGCTGTTTACGTTTGATCGGATAAAAAATGTATCAGTTTTGTTAGTTTGCTTACTTTTCTTATCGAAGCGATTTTCTTTCAGAAGCATGCAGCTCACTTTAGAGTTCAAGAACGACAAGAGCATGCGTGTTCCTCGAAATTATTTAGCTCTCACTTGAAAAAGCAATAGTTTCAATTTACAACTGATTTAATTGAAGATTAGGATTAAAAGGAGATTATTGCTTAAGCTTGTTATATCTGTTATCAGTGACTGAAGGAATGTAGCAAAATAAATTGACGGCTGTCACCCTCGGGCAACTTAGTGTCGTGTTTTCCGATCGATCCGTTTGCGGTTGACAGTGCAGTGAATGCTTATTATCGCACGTGCGGTCTGATATCACGTCATCAAAACCCAAATCCGTTTTGTTACAAAGACAATTTGACAATTTTACTCTTTTTTTTATGTATCAATCATTTTTTTGATAGTCATTTACTACAGTCATTTACTGACCACACACGTTGCTTACATGTATTTGGAAATGTCACGCAACAAGCAAGATAGCCCGCGAGCAAGGTCTACTCGGGGGCAGCGGTGCGAGCGAGGCGAACGCGCGAGCAACGTGAAAAACGGGTCTCCCACGGCCGCTCGCACACAGTCTAAAATTTCAGCCCTCTTCTCTTCCTTACCCTCCGGAGGAGGGCCGCGCGCCCCTCCTCTTGGGGGTGAGGAAGAGAAGAGGGCTGGCATTTCAGACTAGCTGGCACATTGCCACCGAAGACAGTGCTGTAGACTACCGTCTGTGACGGTAGCTTTGCAGGCTGAGCGTTCCAGGTTCCCTTGGACTTGTTCAGTTCTGCATTGCATGTTTTCCCCTTGTCCCCGCCCTTCGTTTCTTGATCTTTACTTTTCAACTTCGAGAAGAAGCTCCAGAGGATGGTAATGAAGAGGTTTTATGACGCAAAAATAATAACTCGTTGTCTTTCCGCTCCCTACTTGTTCTATGAATCTGAAATGGCTATTTGTAAATTGTTGGTATCCTTCTCAAAATTAACGGGCGTTCGGGAATTCTTTGAGAATGCGCTTTCTCAGCATAGCACACAAGGGCTTTATTGCTCCAACAAAATTGTAGGAGATGAAATACGTTCATCCTTTTGATCAAAAGGGGAGGCGGAATTCAGTTTGCAGTCGGAATCTATCACTCTTTCATTTTTATTTCTTTTATTATCAGAGGCCATGATGAGTATAAGATAAGTTTTACCGCCATTCGTACGTAGTAACTGTATCCGCCTATTGCTTGGATGAATGTAATGAAAGGGTGTTTTTTAAAAAATACGGGAGCGCACATAAATGCCATTTTCCCACCACTTAAATTGGGTTTACCGCGAAAATATCTCGTCCACATTTCAAGCAATCCAAAAACTCTCTGCCCATCTCACGAATCTATTTGTTGCGGTGTTTTGTAAATGTTTGGGTATGTTTTTGGGAGAAAATAGTTTTTCTCAAAGCATTTTTCAATTTAGAGAAATAATAAGAAATAGTGAAGATTTAATGTAGTTTTAAAACTAGAATTTGAAGTTTAAAATTAGTCTGAGATGGATACCAAAACAGTCCCCCGACAACCTGGGGTGCTTTTGCGTGCATGGGCGTCAACTGTTGGTGTTGTAAAAATAATTGTCTTTCTTCTTTCCTTTCTTTAATCCCTTGAATTTTTCACTTCTGTTCTCTTTTAGAAAATGAAGTGAGTGCACAAGGTGTACAAGCAGGTTCCGCATCCTTATCTGCTTCCTCAAGAAAGAGTGTTACCAGTCCTAACTGGCCACACTCCACCACGACCTACTCTGCTTCATATGCACGATTAAATCGTCAAGCGGCGCCCGGCGGATGGATGCCAGCGACCAACAATGTTGGATCTGAACATCTGGAGGTATCGAGATATATTTTATCGTAATCGTATTAGACTTCTAAAACAAATGCTGAAATTGGTTGCCTAAGCTATCGTACACTATCAGTTATTAGCATAACCTAGTGACCGATTATGAAGCAAACTCGCAATCTGATTGGCTGACCTTGCGTGGTCTATTTTTCGTCAACTACCCTGGGAGCGTGCGATTTTCAAAGTCCAGTTTCGAAAAACAATATGAGAGACAGAAACAATTCAAAAATCGCGTAATTGCCGTCACTGTCCGTCTCTAGTTCTTCTAGAGAAGTTTATTATTCAGTAACATTTCTAATTCTTCTTTTGGAGAGGGACTGTAAAATTCCATTTATTCTAAACCATTTTTCATATATACAATGAATTTTCAAATGTGGGTTGCCATGCGTGCCTAGCTATTCTCTATCCAAGGAGGAATAACATAGAATAAAAACGGCTGCATGCAAAGACTGAAGACCGAGATAGGCACGGTGTGTTTTAAAAATAAGAGTTACTCCTCTTTGCATGGGTTTGGACTATTGTAGTCTGAAACAGGGTATGGTTTGTGCACTCTGCTCTAGAAAATTGGGCATGGTTTTTAAAATCCTTCTAAAATCCTTCCTTCCTTCCTTTCTTTGCTGTTTTTTCATTACTGTAGATTCTATTTACTAAAAGCGGCAGGACTTAGATTGTGGCCGACCAATATAAATTCAACGTTCAGTTTATGGTTCTTAGAACCATTTCTGTAAAGTTTAGGGAAAGTCACATAACGTATTTGGTCTGAAATAGGGTAAAGTTTCCAAAAGCTTGCCGGACCTTATAAAAACCATTCCCCTGGCAATTTCCCACTAGGTTACACTTTCAACGACAAAGTATTGTTAATGAACTGATCATTGATATGTTTATTTGTAACATATCTCACTAGGTTCGGGTGTCCAAGGAGGCTTACATAACGGACGTGGCTACCCAAGGCCGGTATGGGGGATCTCAATACACCACGTCATACTCACTCCAGTATCTTGATCCGTATCTTTCTCCAGATACATGGAGAGATGTTAAGGTAGTGGTGCACTTGTGTTAGCTTGATAGAAAGAAGTCGGTCCACAGTCGTTTCTATGGTTTTCTCAGTTTTAGTAATAGAGAGGTTAAGCTTCGCGTTTATTTTTCCCGCGAACGGCAAAAAGGAAACTTTTATCGTTTGCCGTTTATCGCTCAGTACGTCAAAGTGAGTAGTTTCGTGTTCGGTGTGAGTCAGTAAATCATTTTCCATTTTCCTGATGGATTTATTCATTCATTACAGAAAACATAAGCAGAATCAGCACCATTCTGACGTTTGCCCTTTGCCGTTAGAACGTGAAGCTTAAACTCTCTAATATTAACGAGCAAGTGTAAAACAGTAGAATAAATTAAATAATTTGCACGTCGGAGAGAAACAAGCTTTGACCTGACCCTCACCTTCTGACTCACCTTGAGTCCACCAATTTAAAGATTTGGCCTGAAAAACAAAGCTTCAAAAAATTAAGGACTTCACTTGAAATTAATATTATAGCCAGTTATTTCAGCCAGTGTAAACTGTAAGTATCTTTTGAAAAACTTTAGTTCAGTTTGGGCCGATATGCTTATAACCAGGTTGTAAGCTTACAGTCAATTTGTATCGTCCGCATGCGAAAGCCCGCAAACATTAATAATATTTTGGTAAACTCAAGAGAAGAATTGAAAGGTGGTGATCTCTGTTTTGCAACCAAATCAATATACTCATTGGGGTGGACAAAGTACGTTTTGAAGGTCACGTTTCCGTCACACAACACGTGGCACCCGCAAAACCATGAACACTGGATTCAGTTTTAGAGCCAGTGCTGCTGAAAGCTTATTTCTCCGTTGTCAGTTAGTAGAAAACTTGTCACTGCGATATGCTGATGCATTTTTGCTTCTCTTTTGCTTCTGCGGTTTTCATTGTTTTCTTTTGAACGTTTTCAGGAGAATGGTGAAGTGAAGACCTTTACAGGAAACACTAACACGAACACGGTGAAGAAGAACGCTCTTCCCTCGGAGATATACACGAAAGGTATCCGCTTCATTCCCAAGTCATACAGTGGTGGAAATATCGCCCTCAGAGTTGAACTTTACGGCTACCCCGCAGGTATGTTGAATATTCAGAATATTGTTTAAAACACTGTCCTGGTGAATGAACAACAGCTTTATCTTGTACCGTGAACATTAGATGTGTAAATTTTGCTACAATAAAGTTACATAGTGCATGTTCTTCTTTTATCTCTTCGTCGCAGCCGATCCAAATCGCATGTGACAGCTTCGGCACAGGCTGCCATTTTCATTGAATGACGAAGTTCCCGCCAATTCAAGTCACACAACGTGTCACGTCAAGGCACACTTAGGGTGTCACTGAGATGTGCGCATTATTTTGGGGTGTACAAAATTATCCTCAAATCACAGAAAAACCCCAAATAACACTTTACTAAGGTAGAAAAACACCGAAGAGGTAATAATAAACCAAAAAGGAACAAGGATGGTTAAGATTGGGAAAGATTGAGACGGATAATGAAAAAATTGCGAGATTGACCTTGAGTGATGGAATTGAACTTCTGTGCCAAGCAGCGGATTAGAAAGGATCACTCAGTTAACTTAATATAATCGTACCTGCAACAAATGAGTTAGATTTTATTTTTTAAAAATGTACGGTTACTTTCGTTGCAGATCTTCCTAGCAAACCTGCTTGTAACTACATACTTCCTGAAGGTAAGGTTTTATTAATGAGAAGATCGTTTGCCTTTGTCAAGGCCTACAAAACAAGGTTCCTATGCTATATCTATATCACTTGTGTACATACCGCGAATTCACTATCTAAATTGAGTCCACCGCACACTAGCCGATTTTTTGTCGGCCGTCAAAAAATCTTCATTTGTCGGCTAGTGTGTGGTGAATTAAGACAGGTCTACGACAAGATCGCGCGGCCTTGTTGGGCAATATCTGGCAGTGCTAGATCTCAAAATGTCTTGTCGGGCTTTGTTGGCTAGTGTGCGGTGGACCAGGACATTTTGTCGGGGCTCGGTCGCGTCGAAACCAATGAGTCACATGAGCGAGCATCATTTTGAACAAGGCGGCTGTCGATCTGGAGCACGACAAAAACTTGGCTAGTGCGCGACAAGCTGATCGCCCGACAAAGTTTGATCCGATTTGACCCCGATAAAAAATCTCCTGTTCCACGACGAAAAATCGGCCAGTGTGCGTCGGGCTTTACCCGACCTGGGGTCCGTTTCTCGAAATTCCCGAAAAGTTTTCGCACCCGGAAAGCCATAGCCAAATCGCAAACCTTACGATTACAGAGCTGGTTAATTCCATGATATTTTTAATGTGAACAGAGGTTCCCTTCATGCAAAGTTTCAGGCTTGTACACTTCTCTGTTTTTAAGATACAGATAACTAAAAATAGCTTTGCGGGCCCGAAAAGTTTCCGGGGCTTTCGAGAAACGGGCCCCAGCTGCTCCCGTCTGACTTCGTAGCTCAGTCGGAAGACCGTGGGAAGATCTAATCCGGAGGCCGTGGGTTCAAATCCCACCGGGGTCAAGCTTCAGTTATCTTTGTCCCGTGGGATCACTCCCACATTTCCTTTAACAGGGTAGGAACCCAGGGGGATTTACACGGGTACCGCGCGGTACCCATCCTATATCTACAACCAATCAAACACTGCGCGGGTATCTGTAGAAGTACGTCATTACTTTGGAATTTTCCAGGTCGAATCGCTAAACTGTCTTGTGTAAGAGGGGCGCCAATGCCGAGATTTGTGAATTTTATTTGAGACAAGAAAATAGCGTTCTCCGTACCAAGAGCATTCTTCTGTCAGCTTGGTTGGTTGTTCCTCGGTTGAAATCCTAGTTATCTTATCAATATGGAATTTTTCGGGTCTAATCTGAGACGCGTCTTTAGCGGGGCAGGGGTGGGGTGAGGGAGAAGGGGGGCGTGGCGGGCAGGAATCGGAGCGCGTGAAAAGCAAATCCACCGGTTTATCTAGGCTATCGATGAACAGCGTTTGATCGAGGTTTCACTGAAGTTTTGACACGCGATTTCTTGCTTTCTTTTTTTAACTTAATAAAATCAATTGACGTGTGATTTGTGGTACACAGATGGTAATCCTGAACCCGGAGGACCAGGTACAGTTTATTTCGACGGCTACAAAAGCGGATCGAAATATCGAATGTTGAGTGTTGACAACCAAGGAAGAAGACCTAGGGTAAGTTGATGGCATAAGCCTCGATTTTTTTTTCTGGAAAAAAATGTTGGCGTGTACAAATTTGGTCTTACGTCCCATAAATTGGCAAGGGATTCCTTTCGCGAACCTGTCGTGATATGCGTTTGTCGTTGGTTAACTTGCTCCATATTCTAAGATTGCCGGCCTTTGAATTTCCCGGATTGCTTTTTAAAATTATTGTCATAATTTTTTTCTTTCAGGTTAACAGTTCATCAGATGTTAACGTGTTTCGTCAAACAGGTAACATTGCCGAATTTGTCCGTTTTTCTGAGAGAGCTGTGTATTTTGAATTGTCTAGGAAACTGAACTGCCGACATTCAGCGTTTACAGTTACAAAATGGGTTAGCTAGCAATGAAAACTAGGGAGGCGGCCCAGAGCGTTCCCCTTTTACTGAAACAATGTAAAACAATTCGAGGTGCCCCCCCCTCTTAGGACTTTCATCTGATTTTAACACCAGTTAATATGTAACGGAATCATTGTTAATGGGCAGCAAACGCATCTCTAGCCCCCCTTAGCAAAAATTAATGGGATGCACGCATTGCATATAACGAACAACTGATTTCTTGTGACAGGCGCTGTGGCATGGATCACAATCACCGCTGACCGGATACTGGAGCAAATTGAGATTTCGGGAGGAGCGCAACTTGTTATCGCAGGCTCAGCTAAAAACTTAACTGTCGACAGCATTACAGATGATAATACCGGCCACCTTTACCTTCTATCTTCAATGCAGCTTCAAATTAGCAGTCTCCTGTCGCCTTGCGCGCAAATATTTCACGGCGCAGAGCTTATCTTGTCCGACATAAAGCCAAACGTTTCGTTAGAGCGCACGGTTGACATATACGGCGCGCTCACCATCGATGGTGCCCCTAGCGTGTTCTTAGGAAAGGAACCAGGCGTTGTCACGATGCATCCAGGCTCTAGCCCAAGTGAGCTGAACTTTGGGGAGCTCGTCATCGAGTCGTCGGGTCACCTGCGGTTGATGAATTATGACATGCATGATCCAGCGGCCTGCCGCTGGTCAGTTACTACATCAGGTTCAAGATTCACACTGAGTGATAGTTCCAAGATGGACGTCGATTGCCCGTTTAATCTAACGGGTGATCAGATGAACATGGGGCTCAATTCCGCGCTGAAAATTAAAGGCAACAGTTTAGTATCTTACGTCTCCATGAACGACGTCAAGATACGTGGTACGTTTGACCCAGGGGTACTTTCTTTGTTAGAGGGCTGGAAAACCCTGAGGATTGAAAGATACGGCGATTTGAGCTTCTTTCCCTACGGGGATGTAAGGCTCGATACTTTTTACTCAAATGGAAATTTCCACGTTGAAGGAGCCGTGTATTTGAGAGGAAGAGACCCTGCAGTGGCAAGAACAATCGAAGTTGACGAGTATGGCAACGTACAGTTTGATTTGCCTCTCACTTCGAACTCTTTGGCTTTTGTTCAAAATAATTCACAGGAATATGGCTCCCATGGTAGACTTTCCTTGAACGGAATTTCGCTAGTCCATGCAGATATTGTTGTAGTCGATGGAACGTGGTTGCCAAAGAAGCTTAAGATTGAACCGGGATGGAAAGAACTTACCGTTGAACCAGGCGGCATGTTTCAATTTGACCCTGTGGGTGTTTTTAACCTAAACAAGTTTCATCTCGATGGTGATGTGAAGTCCTTGAATGCAGTGAAAATGGCCGGTTTGTCCCAAGAGAGAATCCTTCAGTGCGAAGTTGGCTTCTACGGTGTGGTACTCATCGAGTCAGCCGATCTTACAACGATGCTCTGCCACGAAGTCTTTCTGTCAGGAACTCTGCGCGTTGGGAACCTGTCGATAGGTTCATTATGGGACGACCTTACTGTGAATGGCACCAACGGGAAATTTTATTTCGAGACTTCTGACCCGCTGAACATCAATCGAACACGAGTCAGTGGATTACTTCAGACCGAATCAGCGATCGGACCCAGTGTTCCCCTAACTGGCGAGTCGTTTATCATAGAGCGAACAGGAGAGGTGAGCATCCACTATCAAGCGCAGCCTTCATCCGTTGTTGATGGTGCGATCAACTCCACGTTCCACGTGACCACAGTTCAAGTGGATGGCTTATTTAAGCTTGGTTCGTTGTACCTAGTCACCGACGACCTTAGCGTCGGATCTTCTGGGCGTATTACAGTGGAAGGTGGCGGTGCTCTCGGAGGAATGGGACCTGGTGCCGGAGCTCAGAAAAACAGCGGAGGCTCTGGGGCAAGCCACGGAGGCCGAGGGGGACGTGGAACGCAGACACTAGCGCCGCGAGAATTGATCTATGGTGACATTTTCTCACCAGGAGGGTGGGGAAGTGGTGGTGGTAATGGCAGTGGAAATACCGGTGGGGGACGTGGTGGTGGAAGAATTTTTCTTCAAATCAGTAATTTGTTCAGCGTCAGCGGGGTAATTCAGATGGACGGGCTTTCTGGGCAGGTTAGTGGGTATTCTTTATATTTTGTCCCAAATAAGCTTTCGATGACTTTAGACCGATAAGATTAGTCTTGATCAACTAAGGCAGTGGCGGATCCAGGGGAGGGGCCTGGGGGGCCAGGGCCCCACCATATTTTTTTCGGAAATAGCACATTTTCTTTTCAGTGCCGGAATTATCTTCGCAGAATTCAACATTTATAGTCAAGCGGGCTCCCTCCTTAGCTGAAGGTCTGGACCCGCCACCGTAAGGGTTTGCATTCTTCTTGTAATTAAGTTTAAATGTAGAAGATTTTAATCGTTTTTAGCGTGGTTAGTCTATTTATATACGTGTAATCGTTTTTTTTTTTGTTAAATTGATACTTTGCCTAACTTGTTAAAGGAAACCTCCACTCTTATAACAAGTTGACGCCGAATTGTTTGAAATGATGCCAAAGTTTCAAATTTTTCAGGTCAAGGGAGAAATAACGTGTAATAATAACAATAAATAGAAATGTTTATGGCTTTTAAATTTCCAGCGCGCCGCCATTTTGGATTTTATGACGTGTTATGGCTCCCGCTATTGTTTAGAAGCCTCTAAATTAATATCATATTAATTAGTATCAACTACAGTCGCAACCCATAATATCCAAAGAAACTGTCATGCAGTATTTGTCTTTGATAAGCGGGTTATTGCCCAATTCCTATTACGGGCCCGCCTGCAGGGAATCATGATAGTTAAATTAAATTAAATTTATCAAAACATGCCCTAGACTGGTGCGTCTTTAACTTTAGTAGATCCAATTTTGGCAGCGAGATGTTAAGTCCTTCTTGCCCCTATTTTGATCCTCAGATCTGTTTGCCAGTGATTTTTTTTAACTGAATTTTAAAGGCAACTTAATTTCATTCCTCATTCAGACCTCCACCAGTGGCGGCGGAAGTGGAGGATCCTTGTGGGCAACCTGTCATCAATTCACCGGAAATGGCAGAATCGAGGCCAAAGGGGGTAATGGGGGTAACTATTATGGCGGCGGTGGCGCTGGAGGAAGAATCACGGTTAACTACGTCATCGGTGGTTTCCATAGCGACCACGCAGATGCACGTGGGGGAAATGGCGGATCTGGGAGTAATGTGGAACCTGGAGGACCCGGAGTCATATACCTGGATGGCAAATCACCCATAGTCAAAAATCTACGTATTGATAACAAGGGGCGGAAAGCACTGGTAAGTAAAATTGCATTTTTTTGTATGTTCAAGAAAGCTTTTCGGCGGGCTTATTTTATTATTAAAATAATTTTATTAATTATTTATTATTATTGATTATTGATTATTGTTTGTTTGTTCTATTATAGGCTTCTCTTACCGGAGATTACGATTTGTTCATATATTCAGGTTAGTTACCTTATTGTGGCACTGACACACTAAGAAAAGTTGTCAATATCAACTTAGTTATGTTTGAAAGGTTGGGAGGTGGTGCTAAACAGCTCGTGTTGAAGAAGAGAACAAAATCCAGACTTAAATGTGGGAATAAATGGATAAGAACGCTATAACAGTAGTCTGTACCTGTTGTAACTTTAGCTTGCTCGAAATTATTAAAGAGTGATATGTAGCAGTAGTTACAGCGTGATTTGATGTTATATTGTTGTATACACCTAATTGCAATATCGTTGTCATAGAAAAAAGAAAAAAAACGAAATAGGAATTAATCAACTTAATCATCATAGCTGGCAGCATTCACAGGAAACTCGCGGGTTTAGATCTGTAGAAATATCGATCGTGTTATGAGACAAATTGATTTACGTGCATTTTGAGGCCGTTTCGTCAGGCGAATTTCAAATATATCTTGGTAATGCCTAATTAATTCCTATATGCCTTTTTTCTTTTTACATTTTTCTATGACAACGTTATTGCAATTAAGTGTATACATTTCTATAATTTTTAGCTTTTTATGTTCTCCTGTAAAGTTGAGGGTAACAAAGTCATCCCTCTGAAAATGAAGCTTTTACTTTACTCTCTTTACCATACAAAGAGCTCGTTTCATTGAAACACTTATCTACAAGCTGATTGACTAATAATGGCCCATTCACACCAAAGCTTAAGCATGTTGTTTAGTTAAACACGGTTTAAAATTGTTTTCTTCATGGAAGTTGCTGACTGATGTTTATCGACTTTAAATTTGTCACAGTGAAAGCACAAGTTAGAGCATACTTGAACCCTATGTGAAATTTAGTCGGTCAGTTGTCTGTTGCTGATTTTCATTTTCTTAACCCTGGTTTAACTAAACATGTTTTGTTGGTGCGAATAGGTTATACTTTATACAGCATGACGTTTTGGTTCCTGCTAAAGACGCAGAATTATGCGAGGAACAATAACAACACACCAAAATAAATTTGACTGAGCAAGCCATAAATGATTGGTTCTATTTTTTTTTAATTCTGCAAATGGGTTTCTGACAAGCTGTGTGCATTATAACAATCTATCTGGCTGCCGTTAACGTTGAGCACATCGTGTTTTTATTTTAGGAGCCGTAGCTTATCTCAACCCTCCTTCGGACAATTTCGTCTACGACTTTACGCTGATCGAAGTCTACGGCGGTGGTCAACTGGTTTTCCCGCGCGCGGGAACCGAAGTGCGTGTTGACACCATATATGGTGATGACACCGGTTACATACACGTGCCACCTTCCAACACACTCAACATGACAGGAACGTCGGAATACAAACGGATCAACGTGACTTGGGCGCCATTTATTTATGAAAACGCAACTTTTGTTTTGCCAAACGGGACCGTCGAAATTCGAAAGGCAAACAGCTTAAGTTATTCAAATATACAGCGAAGCTCCCAGGTCAGCTTTTGGGGAAGTGTGTTAGGGTTCAAAGCACACCTCATGGTGGCTTACGGTGCAACCGTTTCCTTTGAAACGTCCTGTCCGCGTAGTTTAAACTTTGTTGGAATAACAGTGCAAAAGACAAGTCGACTTTTGCTGAAAAGCAATTCAGGAGATGAGTATGATGGCTGGAACATAGAGGTTACAAAGGATTATGGACCGGCTTACCGCGAAGGAGTGGTGACTATAGAGGGTGATGGGACCTTTGAAGCTCGATCGCTGACATTAAAAGCTGAGTCACTTGTTGTAGATCCACGAGGAACATTGACGCTTGATAAACAAGGATACCTTGCAGGTAAGGTGTTGTGAGTCAGTCAGTCAGTCAGTCAGTCAGTCAGTCAGTCAGTCAGTCAGTCAGTCAGTCAGTCAGTCAGTCAGTCAGTCGCATTAAAATACTGAAAAGAAATGATTGTCAACTGTTTGATCAGCCTGGTATGTTTTTAAAGTTTGTTTTTTCAGTCTTTACAATGATCCAGCTTTAATTTGCTTTTGTTTATTTATTTGGTGTAAAGCGAACTGGGTAGGTAGGTAGTTAGGTAGGGTCATCAGAAAGCTTAAAGGAGCTACGTCACGGGGATGGCAGATTTTTGGTCTTAACTGTTCTGAAATTAGTGGTGGGCAACTTAACCCATGAAAAACATTATCTTTGAACATCTAAAGGAAGATATGACGTTAATTTGCAGATAGAAATTAACCTAAGGCTACAAATATTGACTTTTTGAAGACGCTCAGAAACAACTTGAAAAGTTTAGCCTTAATTTTTCAAGTTGCAATCCATTTCCATCCAAGCCATCCCCAGCCAAAGACGCTTGTTAAAGGAGAAGTTCACTCCAGAATGGCCATTTATTTTCTTTACGCCAATAAAAAGTTTATACAAAAATATGTTATTCCCCAAAATTTCAGCTTCCAACGAGCGCTAAATCCCTACGAAATCTTTCTCTAAAGTAGCCCAAAATTCGACAACTGAACGCCGCCATCTTGGAGCTAGTAATGTATGCGTGACGTCAAAGAGCTCAGCCTGAAGTTTAGCGGGAAAATTTAAATACTCGAAACTCCTTGTTTCTTTGTAGTGGCTTTTGTTTGTCAAAATGCCTGTTTGTGCAGCTCCATGTTTCTCAAACAGAGCTCCAAGAGATACAGAAAAGCCTTTCACCTTTTCTTTCCCTTCAGACAGGCATTTTGACAAACAAAAGCCATTTCAAAGAAACAAGGAGTTTGAAGTATTTAAATTTTCCCGCCAAACTTCAGGCTGAGCTCTTTGACGTCACGCATACATTACTAGGGACTTTAAGATACACTACGGCGAGGCGCTACTACGGCTGCAGGAAGTAAAATTTCACACAAGATAAGACACTGCGCATGTCAGTCGATCGAGTCTGGCCGTAGCGTGAAATCTGACTACCTGAGCTTGGAGGTTTTACCGTAGTGGCTAGTACGTGGGTTTAATTTGCTGCTCTGTCCTTTTTCTACGAATTTCTCAGCAGTTTCAGAGTTCCAACGCAAAATGTATCCTTTGAAGTCAACTTCAGCCGAATATTTGTTGAGTTTGTCGCTCATACGCTTGTAAATTTTCAATTGAATTCGTTTGATGAAAGTGTCGACATGGCGAAGATAAACATTCTTCTTCAACGCGAGTTGTTTAAAGTTAAAAGCTTGCTTTGAGAGTTCAGTGAAGATGCACTTTATCTGGATAAGTATCCGATAATATTTTGCTTCTGTGAGTGCTGGTATCTTTCAGCTTTTAACTCGATATTCTTTGAGATATTCGTCTCTTTCAAATTATACACATTTCATTAATCAAATTCTGAAATTGTTATCGTTTTAGAAAGTGTATAGCATAAGCTTTCGTTCAGAACTAATCTGTTTGACCTACCAAAGCAAACAATAACAATCTTTCTTTAAGCGAAGCCATTCGGCTGTAAGAAACTAAATAAAAGTGACCTTCCATTCCTTAGACTGTGCTTCTTTGTAGTTTGTTTTGCTTCTTACATTAAATTTGGCAGACTGCCGAGACGTACTGTCCCCCAGACCTTTCCGGTCATGGTAGCCGTAGTAGCGCCTCGCCGTAGTGCATCTTAAAGTCCTTACTAGCTCCAAGATGGCGGCGTTCAGTTGTCGAATTTTGGGCTACTTTAGAGAAAGATTTCGTAGGGATTTAGCGCTCGTTGGAAGCTGAAATTTTGGTGAATAACATATTTTTGTATAAACTTTTTATTGGCGTAAAGAAGATAAATGGCCATTCTGGAGTGAACTTCTCCTTTAACAGTTCCAGCGCTCTAATATAGCAATTGGTAATAAAAATGGACCATTATTTTTAGGTTTCCTACGCCACAAATATAATTTTGGCTGTTCAAAAATTTGTTAAAATCCGTGACAAAGCGCCTTTAAGAAGAGCTTGAAATCCCGAGACTCACTAGAAAATTATATCAAATTAGCATTAAATCCTCTCCTACCAATTCCAATTTTTCAAGGTACTGGGCCCGGTGCTGGATCCGCATCCTCAGACGGCTCAGGTGCGGGTTATGGAGGTAATGGCGGAAACGGAAGAGTGAAACAGGAAACAGGTGTGCCTTATGGCGATTATAAAAATCCTCGAGTTTTTGGAAGCGGCGGTGGACTGGGCGGCAGTGCTGGCACAGGCGGTGGAGTGCTATCATTAGAAATAGTTGACGCCTTAGTTGTTGAAGGTAAGTTGCAGTTAACGTTGCGATAACAATTGGTTACGGTGAAGTAATGGATGTTTAAATGTCTAGTGAAATCCCGACGAAGTTTTTCTCTAGTTGGAACACGGTTTAGGGAAATTTGTAACATAGAGTGACCAAAAGGATTGCTATCTCTTCCCCCACCCCCCCTCCCCCCTGGATGGGATATTTGTTACCCCAGGTACTTTTTTAGGTTGTCCTAGCTAAATAGCTCACTACGGGACACGTTTACGCCTGAAAAAGTGCAAAATGCAAAGCTGTCTTTGTACAGAATCGTTTTAGCAGATAAGGCAAGATGTCATCGAGAAGTTCTATATTTTTATTTTATGACTGTTTTCCTCTAAGCGCTCAAGCTATGCTCTTATTTTGCTAACAGCCACAATAACCCTAGCCAACTGTTCTTGCTCACAATGTAAGTTATTTTGCTTGCTAGGAACTATAACTGTAAGTGGCAGCGCAGGAGTGGGTTCTAACTCCGGTGGTGGCAGCGGAGGAAGTGTCTTGATCCACACTCGCGCTCTGGAAGGCTCGGGAGTGATAGCTGTAAATGGTGGCGCTGGTAACGGTAACGGAGGCGGAGGGGCTGGAGGTAGAATGGCTGTTTACTGGCAGGACTTGGAATGGTGGTACGGTGCGTTGACTTCATTTGGTGGCGGATCTTCTCACGGTGGTAACGGTGGAGCCGGCACCGTTTATCTCGAGGTGAGTCTATTCCTTGGCTATTCCTTGAAAAAGAAATAATGTGAATATTTGAACATTCTATTGGAGAATTACCTTTGTTATCTAGTACCCTTTCAAAGTAAAAATACAGTCTCGCCTTGGAGACACCTGGTATTACGGACAAAATTGAGATCCCCGGCGAAAGTTATAAGAGGTTTGACTACAAATGAATCCCGCTATTACGGAATTATGGACACTTTTGTGGTAACAAAATGACAATTTGACATTCGATAAAGTGGACACCATGAACCTTTTATATAACATTGCTAAGTAAAATTGCAGTCCGTTGCTCATTCAGGAGTATCTATTTTGCATCAATTCCAGTTGCTGTACAACAGACTTTGCTTTTCACTTCAGCTTGCGCCTTTTCCTTCCAGACTCTTTTGGAGAGATCAAGCCCTCATCTTCCAATCCCAAGGAAGCTTGTCATAGTTTATATTATTTAACGTTTGTTAACGGCGCTTTTTTTCTCACACCCCGCTATTATGGACTCTTGCTATAACGGAAAATAAAGGGCGTCCGAGCGAGTCCGTTATAACGAGAGTTGACTAATCACAACATGCCTTCTCCGCTCACAGGACACCCAACACGGTGTAAAGAACATGACCCTAAT
Source organism: Meandrina meandrites (assembly GCA_963693305.1). Classification (NCBI taxonomy): domain Eukaryota; kingdom Metazoa; phylum Cnidaria; class Anthozoa; order Scleractinia; family Meandrinidae; genus Meandrina; species Meandrina meandrites. The sequence continues at coordinate 6,027,173 of OY855912.1, read as the reverse complement.
TTTTGATAACAATAACTTGAGCCCAAGTACCAAGGAGATATTGGATTTTTCTTCACCTTACACGAACGGTGGGAGGTCGTGGCTGCTACCGATTGGCCAGGAGTATGAGCTGGAGGAGGTACATATCCTGAGGAAGGCGCACGTGGCTCTCCATCCCAACATCACCAGGTAAGGGCACCACAATGTTTCATTCAACCTCGTTTCCAGCGCTTTTCCCTTCTTCGTAGGGCGCGGGCGATGAAGAAGGGAAAAGCCCTGGGAACGAGGTTGTGTTTCATTGCGAGCGTTTTGGGTCAAATTCTGTCTCGTCTGAGAATTGATTTCAACGTTTTCGTAACGAAGTTTCTAAAACGCACTTCTTTCGTGGCGTTGCATGTGGGTTAAGCGGTTTGTTGGCGAGTGCTTGCTCCGAGGGTTTTTTAGCGGGTTCTCCAGTTTTCCTCCCTCCACAAAAAGCAACTCGTCTAAATTTCAATTCGACCTGGTGTGTGTCCACGATTAGTAAGCCTTGTAGACGTGCTAAAAGCTTGATACAATACATTAATAAATTATTTATTTAATTTAGTTTAATTTAATTATTTATATACTGTAACGTTTATGTAGTGGAGGAATTTTAAAAACCTGAGTGAAAAGGAAGGCAAACGAAAAGTCTCCAATCGTTCTCGTTTATTAGAAACCACTTGATATTGGCTTCAAAAGAAGGTTCATAATGGTTAAAGAGTAAGCTTAGGTTTCGTTTTTTTTTTTTGCGAAAAATTGGAATAAATTAACATTTCTCCTTACGTTTACTTTACAGACCTCATGGACTGAAGGTTTACAGCTTTGTCGGTGATCGCACGGGAGTTCTTCACGTGGGACCGAACCAAATTGTGATTGGTCAGTTTGCTGATCACGAGTTGTTCGAAGTTAACGTGTTTGTTTACAAAGACGGACACTTTCATTTACCGCCCACGTTCACATGCTATGGAATCGATATCACCACCAGGTGAGTGATAGGAAGGACATCTCGTTACAGTACATTTGATTTGTTAGTCGCATTGGTCGCTTGACACTTAAGGCGGGGGTACACCTGAAGCCTGTTTTTCCACCGCTAAACTTGGTTTAATGCGAATATCTCGTCTGCGTTTCAAGTAATCCAGAAGCTCTATGCTCATTTCACAAAGCTATGTTAAGCGGTGTTTTGTAAATTTTTTGGTGATTTTTGGGGATGTTTGGAAAGAGATAGTTTTTCTCAAAGGATTAGTAAAATTTGGAGAAATAAGATATATTAAAGATTTAATGTGATTTTAAAATTAGAATTTGAAGTTAAAAATTAGTATATGGACACCCAAACAGTCCCCTGACAACCTGGGGTGCTCTTGCGTGGGGGTCAACTGTCCTTTGGTGCTTCAAAAATAATTTTCTTTCTTCTATCCCTTCCTTAAACCTCTTAAAATTTCACTCAAAATCGGGTATACCCCCACCTTAACATGGATTAACATTTTTAGCCGATAGAGAAACGTATACCGTAAAATTCCTGTTATAAGTCCCCCCACTTATAAGCCCCCCCCCGGTTATAGGCCCATCTAACTGGAAACAAAAAAATACATCCGATTATAAGCCCCCCCCCCGGATATAAGCCCCCCTCTGCTGGATGACAGTACTGAACAGGGTTAAATGTTGCTTTATTTTGACTTTTTAGCTTAAAAGCGTATTTCGATCAACACTACTGTGGCTCGTTTCGAAACATTTTTTTTATTCCGCTTATAAGCCCTCCCGGATATAAGCCCCTCCGCTTATAAGCCCACCCAAAACCCGTTACGAAGTTGTATAAGCCCAGGGCTTATAACCGGAATTTTACGGCGTGTTCCCTTATATGATGAATATATATATATGAAATAAACCCATATATGAAAGAACGAAAGGGAATGAATTCTTTGCAGTTATATTTTAACTCAAGCAGTTGGAAATCTTAAAAAAGTTACACGTACTCCTATGATTCAAACGATTTAGTGTTGTCTGTTTTTCACTTGAATTTATTGAAATAATTTGGGCATCAACCTACAACAACCATCTTTAGTGTGACTTTCGTTAAACTGGAACAGGGTGCTAATCATTGCAGGGCCGTAGCTAGGGGTGGAGGTAAGGGTTGCGATGGGTGGGTCCGAACCCCTCACGCGCCGCATAGGATCGCTTAACCTGAGAAGGAGGGTTGAAAGGACTCTCAGAATGCAGGAAAAGTGGATTTCAAAAACTTGATTTTTTAAAATGTCCCGGGGAAATAGACCTCCGGATCCCCCCCCTAGACGCTCATGCTTCCGGCGCTTGCGCCCACTAATCCTTCCTATGGCCCTGCATTGTGTATTATTTCAGATATGCGCAATTTACTTGTGCGAATAGTTTAGAGAAAAAAATGCCTCAATATTACGCTAATCTCCTCTCTTGTTATTCCTAGGGGTTACCTGGGCGTTGAAGACATGACAGTCGCCAAAAGCTGTAAACTATTCCTCGCACTGACAGGTTCCACCGAACTCGCGAACAGCGAAGGAACTTACAAATTCCATTCACTTACTGTGGCTGATGGGGGAGAGGTGACGTCAACTCCAGATGTCAACGGCAAATCCCTGACTCTAGACATCAATGACGTCACAATCCAGGGTGGTGGAATTCTGCACATGGTGCGCATGCGTATTTTCGCTGGGAACTTCACTGTGGATGATCTTGGACATGTTAGGGGAGACACGTTTGATAACAGGTTTGTTATATAATCCATTACCCGCTGATAATTTTAAGAGAGAGAAAATAAATGTGATACCGAATTAATGCATTGTATCTATAATACAGGCGATGGTGTACTACCGAACATTTTTATCAATAATAACAACCCACCTTCTACTGCAATGGACAAAGAATTTTTCACCCAAACCGTGCGTGGTACCACAGAGATAATAGACAGCGATGACAATTGGAATTTATTACTATACAAAGTAGCCTACCATATCAAACGTTCTGCACCATCACCATCTATTCTCTTGACAGTTTTGTCTTTGTTTTGTACTTTCATGCACATATTAATGCTAATGTACCATCCTTCAGTATTTAAATCTCAACTACCTGTTTGTCGCCTTAGTCTGAAGATGATATAGAATTATATCGAATATTACAAGTACACCATCGTGCCCTCGCATTTGTTGCCTGTATTATAGACACAATGCATTTACTCCGTATCACATTTATTCTCTATCTTCGTTATATATACCAGAACGTTCGTTGTTTTACAACTCCGTAACGTTTTGTTTTTCTTTTAGTTGTACCGCTGGTGCAGGTATCGCAGGTTCAGGCGGGTCCTCGGGCGCAGGGCATGGTGGGAATGGAGGACGCGGAAGGGATCAAAAACGCGTTGGAGTGGCATATGGTCACGTGTATGAACCTGAACACTTTGGCTGTCGAGGCGGTGGCACAGGGGGACTGGGCGGAGGAATAATACGACTGTCTGTCAGAGGAACGATGCAAATTGACGGAACCATCAGCTGCAACGGTGCTGCTGGTCAGCAGCATCGCTCTGGAGGAGGAAGTGGTGGAAGCATTTGGATTGACACAAATTTAATGAAAGGATACGGAGCAGTACAGGCAAATGGAGGAGACGGCGATGTGGAATCAATGTAGGAAACTAATTTCTTTAACGTACGGGGGGCGCAGTGGCCTAATGGTTAGTGCGCTGGACTCCGGACCAGGCGGTTCGGGTTCGAGCCCTGGTCAGGGTACTGCGTTGCGTTCTTGGGCAAGACACTTTACTCTCATAGTGCCTCTCTCCACCCAGGTGAATAAATGGGTAACGGCGAATTTACTGCTGGGGGTAACCCTGCGATGGACTAGCATCCCATCCAAGGGGGGGGGGGGGGGGCGGGGGAGTAGAAATACTCCTACTCGCTTAATGCTACGGAAACCGGGAAAAGCTCCGGCCTGATGGGCCACTAGACTCGTATGCAGACTTTACCTTTACCCTACTAAACGTAGAAAAAATACCACCGTAACTCCTTCCCAAGGTTATATACATACCACTGTCGTAACTGGAGACCCCCCTTCTTCTGGTATATATGAACCATTGAACTTTGGCTTTGATTGCTGACGGTGTCACATGTTAAATTTCTTTTACCGGAGTCGTCAAACTTTTGAGAGCTGAAGTTTCGATAAGTTCTTCTTAACTGTATTCAAACTGTTACCATGCTATGACCTCTTTTTGGTATCTTTATTTTTGTCTTTATACTCGAATGCTCAGGGGAAACTGTCTTAATCAACGACGTAAATGTTGCTAGCGCTATCTCAATTTAGACCATCACTGAAATGAAGTTCTTAATAAGTTCTCTTTTTTTCTTTTCTACGTTAGCCACAATTTGTTCCACGGTGGAGGGGGAGCAGGCGGGCGGATAGCAGTGTACTTCAGGAGTAACAGGACCTACACTGGGGTGTTTGAATCCCTGGGGGGAGATGCTACTGGGGCAGCTCTCCCTGGGGGAGCGGGTACTGTGTTCCTATATCATCTTATTCACAAACATCGCACACTACTTCTAAGCAATGCCGGCAGAAAGGCTCTCCCAGCCGAACATCTAATCATCACAGACTACTCAGAACCAGCTCTGATATCGGGAAAAACATGGCTCCTTCCAAGTTCAGGGGACCACAACTTCTCAGGCGATCAGAATTACCACTTCGAAGAACTGCAGATTTATGGGGCAGCCCAGCTAGCTATCCTAACCGAGCCGCACAATCGGTCCGCGACGATTTATTTCCGGAACATGATCGGCGATCGGACAGGGACCATACACATCGGCTACAACCAAACCATGGATTTAATCCGACCAACTATCGATTTGCCGTTCAATGTTCGTGTTTACCGAGGCGGATTTCTGGGTCTCGCTCCATCGACGGAGGTTCACGGAGTTGAGATTCACGTGGATGGTGTGATATCTTATATTAAGAACTTAACGCTACATCATGGCGGTCTGTTGGCGTTGAAGGAAGATTCACGCACCGGAAACGAAGCGATGGAAAACGATTTCAAGTTTGACTTTATCCGTGTACAGTTTGAAGGAGTAATTCAAATGATATCGTCGCCTGTGACACACAATGGCATGAATTTGACTGTGCGAGTACTACACGTCGAGGGTGGTGGCAAAGTCGAAGGTAGTGATCTAAGAGTCCTCGCTGAGAACATCAGCATCAACACAGAAGGCCTCCTGACGGTTAGTGGCCGCGGGTATCAACACTCTGACGGGACGGGTCAAGGTGTTCACGGGACTATTAACCGGGGGCTAGGACCTGGGACTGGCGCGGCGGCCTCTGGTGGAGGTCATGGGGGTACCGGAGGGAGGGGTAAGACGACGCCTAAAGTTGGATTACCCTACGGAAACATGTACGAACCGATAGAGTTTGGAAGTAGTGGTGGAGGAGCATCTGGAAAACAAGGTAAACTATTAAGAAATGTGCATCTTTAAAGGGGCAGTTCAACAAGATTAAGCCTACTTTAAATCCAATCCAATGAATGTTATTGGTATTAGTTGGAAATCCACTGATAGTTGCCTAACCTTACTAAAATGCACTGTACTGGTCACGAAAGGTGTTTAAAACTGGTGTGGCTGCGGACGGGTATAAAGGAAGTGGTCTAAAATTTGAAAACGTCGGCCCGACGTTTTCAAGTTTGACAGTTACTTGGAGGAAAATCACTAAAAAACATCGATTATGGTTTATGCACATAGTAAAGGTTATCTTGTTGATCTGTTAGTGCACCTTTATAATTCTAGCATTGTTCACCCAAAATCTTAGAAGACCACTCGTGATACTGCCCCTTTAAGGAGAAAAGGTGGCTGGAATGTATGAAAAATTAGAGAATTTATATGGAAAAAGTTCCTGGATAGGTATGTCTTGTTCTTCAGTACAACTTTCTCCATACAAATTAACCTGAAATATTCAAACCACCACACAATTTTATGCTTCAATGGAAGGAGCCTCAAACTGCGACATCTTTCTAATTTCATCGCGTTCTTTCCAATTTCACGCGTTCTTTTAGTCAAGCCCATAATATTATTTTGTAAATTAAAACAGGTCACGTGACCTCTAGCCAAGACAGGCCAAAACAATTGTGAGTTCAGCTATATTGATGAACATTTAAACTCATCGCAAATAGATGAGCTTGGGAACTGGTGCCTTAAAGGTTAGCGGGGTGCCAAAGCCATAAGCTGCTAGGAGGTGTCCATGACAACCCTGGAAAAAAGGAACCACCTAATGAGCGTCCGCTAACCGACACCGTCACACTGAAAAGAACTCAGTGGAAACTACTTACTGAAAAATACTTACCCAGAACCAGAACAAAATGAGAGGGAGGAGAGGGTGCAAGAATCCGCAATGATTTGCTAGCAAATATAGCAGTTAAACTGATCCGCAACAATCAGCTGAATACACTAAAGCAATTGTGCAATGAACCATAAGCGCCTGCAAAACCCCTGAAGGCCGCCCCACAGGTCACTGACTGTATAAGCTCATATTTACTTGCCTAACTGACATTAGCTGATTGGGCACGCTTGCTAGCTGCATTAGCTCGAGTTTAACCTTGCCTAAATGATATTTAGCCACATTAAAACACTGCCTACAGCTATAATCAACAACATAAAAAAAATCAAGAAATTTCAAATAGCTTTCTTTGTGAATTATTTTTCAGGTGCTGGGGGCGGAACAATATTTTTGAACGTCACCAATCTTCTGGAAATCGATGGAGCGCTCTCGGCTAACGGTGCAAACGCTCTTCCCCAGGGGGGAGGAGGCAGTGGTGGTAGCGTCTGGGTCTACTGTTTCATCATCAAGGGATACGGGAAGATTACTGCTAATGGCGGCTCATCACCCCCGGATACAGCTTATCATTATCACGGGGGCGGTGGAGCAGGGGGGCGAATTGCTGTCTACTTCAAGAAGAACGACACCTTTTCCTACTTCAGGTGAGTACAGTCAGATACAAAGACGCGTACGACTGAAAGTATGAGATTTAACCGCACATTTTCTACAATAAAAAGGAAAGCTATATCCCAGAAAGCAATCTATTTTGTCTACGTTTCTCGCAATCAAAAACATACTAGAAACTTATCAGTTTTAATTTAGGTGACATTAGTGGACTATTCAAATTCATAGAAGGAAAACAAAATCTTCAACTGCATGTCATCTGTACACCGTGATGAATTTCTCCAAAAGCCGCCATGTATTTCCTGCCCGAGCCGATTAGGAAAAAGCGTTACTCCTTTTCTTGTACGAGGTTTTACCCGCACTTGGCGGTGGGTTTATGATTTGTGCTAGCTACATTTGTTCTTCCCATGATTAGATTAGATTTTATTTTTTGTTTTACAATAGGTTTCGCGAAATCGTCCCATATTTCAACATGACAAATTAACTTTTTCCTGGGGTCTCTCTAGAGAAAAGAACACCCTGAGAATGAAATTGTACGACAATGAGTCGTGTAGGCAAAACAGGAGAACTTCGTAACCTCAATGTTCAAGGAAGGCCAATCGTTGAGTCACTGTTTTGTTTTTTTTCTTATCCCAATCCAGTTACCAAGGTCATGGAGGGGAAGCCGAGGAAGGACTGGAGAACGTGGAAAACGGCGGACCAGGAACTGTGTTCCTGTATCATTTGGTCCACACCCATCGTACTTTGCTTATTGATAACAATGGCGGCAAGCCACTGAATAAACATTTGAACTACGCCAAGTTAGACGAAGAAGGTGGTAAGGCGTGGGTAATGCCCGAATCGGGATTTCATCATTTTGCCGCACAGGAACACAAGTTTCACTTCGAGGAGTTGCAGATCTATGGCAAAGGGCACCTGGCTATTTGGCCTCGCGCGGGAAACGACTCAAGAAATGTCTCGCTATTCTTTAAGTATATGATTGGTGATAGGAGCGGTATGGTACATATCGGAGATAAGCAAGTTATGGACTTGAAACGGCCCGAGATTGATCTTCCCTTTAGCGCACAAATCTACAGTGGCGGGTTTCTTGGTCTTGCTCCTTACACGGAAGTCCACGGCATCGAGATAATCGTGCGCGGAACTCTGGCCTACATTCAAAACATGACGATACACCATGGTGGTGATTTGTGGTTGAATCATGGAGGACGAACAGACAGCGAGGTAGAAAACCACTACGACTTTGACGTCATCCGTATCCAGGATACAGGAACGATCCATTGCGTTACGTCTCCAATCAATGACCCAGGTCTCATTTTCACAACTCGCGCGGTCTTCATTGAAGGAGGAGGACTGATGCGGGGTTCGCGTCTCACATTTGTCACAGAGAACATCACAATTGACGACGGTGGGTCTTTGATCGCGGATGGCCTTGGCTACAATACGTCACATGGTTACCAAGGAAACGACTTTTACGGGGCCTCGATCAACCTCGGCCACGGTATTGACGACAATGAAGGAGCATCTGGAGCCGGACATGGCGGCAGCGGGGGCAGGGGAAGTCTTACATCAGGGACTCCCAAAACGGGCTTTGCGTACGGGGATTTGTACGAGCCCTATATATTCGGTAGCGCTGGTGGTAAAGGCTACAGTAGTACCCGTGGGGGTAATGGTGGGGGTATGCTGTGGATGAACGTGACAGGTTTGATTGACGTGGATGGCTTGGTGTCGGCTGATGGTGAAGATGCTTCATCCCTGACTGGAAGTGGAGGTGGAAGCGGTGGAAGCATCTGGATGTATTGCAAGACCATCAGAGGCTATGGCCGGATAGCCGCTAATGGAGGGGCCGGCTCGAAGCACAATTCATACCCTGGGGGTGGTGGAGCGGGAGGGAGGATCGCTATTTACTTTCAGGTGAATGAGACGTCGACGTACTTTGTGTACGAAGCACGAGGTGGAGCGGCTCTTGGATGTGCCGTTGGCAAAGAACATTTGTGCAAAGCCGAAGCGGGTGGCCCGGGCACTGTGTTTCTTTATCACATGATACACACCCACCGTACTTTACTCATCCACAATGGCGGACAAAAACCGCTGGTATCAGCGATAGCAGACTACAATGATTTATCCGAAGACGGTTGCCGTGCGTGGATTCTGCCTCAGTCAGCTAATCACGACTTCGCCGGGAAGGGACGAGACTTCCACTTTGAAGAACTTCAGATCTACGGAGGAGGTCATCTTGCGCTACTAACCGAACCAGTTGGACGCAATGCGTCGTTGTTTTTCCGTCACATGATCGGAGATCGTACCGGAACACTACACGTGTCAACCAATCAAGTCATGGATTTACACCGACCGGAAATAGACATTCCATTCAGCGTACATGTCTATGCAGGCGGGTATCTCGGTCTCGCTCCGTACACCGAAGTTCACGGCGTAACATTGTTCATTTCCGGCACGGTGGATCACATTCAGAACATGACTTTGCATCACGGCGGAGCGTTTTGGATGTATCACGGAGGAAAAACAGCGAACCAAACCAATAGTTCTTTTGAGTTTGATACCGTTCGAGTGCAGGACAAAGGCGTCATGCAAGCTTTCACTTCTCCAATCATTCATCCTGGAATTACGATCATTGCCAGGGCGTTCTTTATCGAGGGAGGCGGACTGTTTCATGGCACTAGGATGACTGTTCTCGGTGAGAATATCACTATTGATGACGGGGGTTTGATGTCGGCGGATGGCCTAGGATACAACAGGTACGCATGACACATAATTTTATCAGCACTAACAGTGCTGTTGTACAGCAAAACAAAACGCACACTTTTAAAAATGGATTACTACTAAGTCAAACTGGAAATAAGTATTCTGTTCAGCACCTAGTTAAATAGATAAAGAAGCGTTCTGAAGTCCATTACTCAGAGAAAAGATTTTATTGTGTTCGCCAACGTGAGTCGAACCCTTGACCTTCCCCACTCTTGAGAATTCGACTCGACAACGCTTCTTCATTTAGTTTACTTTATCCAAGTCGCCATTCCAATTATTATTTAAGCACGTAGTAGTTTACGGAAAGATTGCTTGTCTCCGAAAAAATAGTTCACGAGTTGTAAGGCTACCGACCATACGTGAAACGTACTTAAAATGTAGAGAACGACTATTATGAGTGTAAGATAATTCTCCCTGGATGCTTACTGTTAGGTGTTAATCTCATTTAAATCGCATTCAGTTTGCAATAGAGATCATAAGGAACACACAAGGGCAACATTTTAACCTATACATTACGTTTAAAATAAATGTTAATTAACTTTTAATAGCTGTTAATTTATAATGTAAATACAGTGATTTTGATATGTTGACATGTTGCCGTTTTAGCTAGAGGCCCAATATGTCTCAATTACTTGAGAATAGATACGAATAGTTTTGAGATAATTGGGATGGTTGACATAAAAAAAGATTGTGGCGAAGTCCGAGCAGCGAACTAGAATAAGTTTTACAATGCATCAAACCTGATCCAGTTGCTTAAAAGTGCCCCTACGATCAACTTGTTGATTTTTTTCGTGTACAGTTAGACTTTCTTACTCATCTGGATCTTGCTAAATTATTTAAATTGAAGATCGCACGAAGAGCAACAAAAACTGACGGAAACTTTGGACTTCTTCTTCGTACAATTTTCTATTATGATCGTTACTATTGTTTCAACCCGTGATGATTCCTTGATGGTTAAGCTTTTGTAACGTTTTTTTTCGATTTCTTTCCATAGAACGCACCCACAAGGATCAGCACTTCACGGCATCATCAACCCAGGTATTGGATCTTCCAACATTTACGGTTCCTCGGGCGCTGGCTGCGGAGGGCGCGGGGGACGAGGGACCCACTCCCCAGTAGTCGGAACAGCGTACGGGGATCTCTACGAACCCGTCAGATTCGGAAGTTCGGGAGGAGGAGAGAAGTCAGGCAGTGGAGGCGGTGTGATCTGGTTCAACGTCACCAACGTTATTCAGATAGACGGTGAGGTTTCGGCGGACGGACGCGCAGGCGGTAACTCTGGTAGTGGAGGCGGAAGTGGAGGAAGCATCTGGATGCACTGTTACAGGATGAAAGGTAGGAACAGAAAATTAAATACTCTGTCCCCTGTGTAGCCTTGTGAATACGCGTTCTGCGGTTGGGAGGGTGATACCGGTAATTGACTGAGCCTGCGGTTACGGTCAGCCGTGTTGCTTAGTTATAGTGACGTTTCTTTAAGTCAACGTCCTAACGTGACAATTTTTGGTATGCTCGGGATATCTGCTCATTGAACAAAGGCGATCTAAAAAACCCAATGGTATCTTAAAAGGATTTGCCAAAACATCTTCGTAAATTCGCCGACTGTCTGTGCTGTGTCAATCTTCTCTTTTTGAATATAATGTTTTGCTGTCTTGCATGTTATCCAGCAGGCCCCGGTTGTTCGAAAGCCGATTAAAATAACCCACGATTAGCGGTTATTCCGCAATTAAATTTCTTATTCTCAGGATAACTAATCGTGGGATAAAATGGTGTTCCCGAAAGCAGATTTAACCTACGATTAACTATCCGTCGGTTAAACTCAGATTAAACCGGTAAAACCGGTTACTGGAGGGAGAAACGGTGGATCGCGAGGGGAGGGAAGGGAAGGGATTAAAAATGACGGCTCCTACAAAATACGAAATTCGACGGAAATTATTGTAGAAATAAAAAATAAAATGAGAAAAATAAATAGAGCCCAATTTCCTTTTACGAAATTTCCTGTGTTCGGGTATCAATAAGAAGCAACAGAAAAAGCTAAGATAAAAATTGGAGTTTTGACCAAAAATAATTTCAATGTATCCTGTGCAAATTTTGCATAAACGCTGGGCGAAGCTCGCTGAATCATGCAAGTAGGCCCGTGCAACGGCCGGAAATAAATAAAAACGCTAACCGGTCTAATTTTCAGCCTTAGTCGTTTGTATTTTATAAATTAAGAATTGTTTCTCTAAACTGAGAAGTTCACGAAACCGAAATGTCTTCAATCCTCGCTGAAACTTTTACATGAGTTCAGTAAAAGTTTGTAGATTTCTCTTACATGGAACTAGTACGAACTACTGTGAATAAATATAACGGCGACGGGCAAATAAAGTGAGAATCGCAATTGCATGAATGAAACAAAACAAAGTTTGGTTAGGGGAAAATATTAGAAAAGAAGAAAGGCATTAAAGTATTAAACTATGCAAGAGAATAAACTGAAAGCGTAGATTGATGGCTTGTTAGTTCAGCCGAATGAACAACAAACAAGTTCGACAGTAAACTAAACTTTTACCAGATTCTGTCCGTAAAATCAAATAAAAACTCGCCATTTTTAGGCCAAAGAAGCCTTTAATTCCACCATTGATGTTGCCTTTTACATTACAGCGGTTAGTGAGGGACGATTTCTACCTCTGAGGAAAATGCTGAAATTTCTTTGCTTCGTGCTTGTGTATAATTTTGCGATCTCCGGACAGAGGTCAAAAAACCGCGGGAAAACCGGACGCGGGACTGCACACGTCCTCGAGAGAAAAGTAAAATGTGTTTTGGAAAAAGTCGTCAGGTATCCTAAGTTGCTTTTCTTTCCTCACTGGACCCGGCATTAAAGCAAAACCTCCAAACAGCAAGTCGGCCATTGTGTTTGTTTGTGAGCCTTTTCCCCCGATTAGTGAGTTAATCCACCTCGCTAGGTGTGTTAAATTTAACCCTTAGTTTATCCCTCGGATAGTGCTAATCGAGCTTTGAGGAACACAATTTAATCAAAGGATAAATTTATTCCGTGGATTAGGCCGATTTAATCGTGGGTTAGTGCTAATCGGCTTTCGAACAACCGGGGCCAGAAGCTTTTTGGATTTCTAAGTGTAACCCGTTTTTACTATGTCTTAAAGGAACTGGCAAAATAACAGTTAATGGAGGTGCCGGTGGTGGGAACTCAGGAGGTGGGGCCGGTGGAAGGATCGCTGTCTACTTCACCGAGAACACCACCTACACAGGGTCCTTTCAGTCACGAGGAGGTGCCAAGGGTGGGGCGTCCAATACCGAGGCGGGAGGACCGGGCACAGCGTTCCTTTATCACTTGGTTCACACTCACAGAACACTTCTTGTGGACAATGGCGGACAACATCCCCTTACCACACGAATATCGGACTATTCGGATCTCTCACAGGACGGATGTCGCGCCTGGATTCTGCCAGAGTCGGGAGGCCATCATTTCGCTAACGGTTCACACGACTTTCACTTTGAAGAGCTGCAAATTTACGGTGGGGCTCATTTGGCGATCTTAACCGAACCGGTGAATCGTGCGGCTTCGCTGTTCTTTCGGTACATGATCGGAGACCGAACGGGGATGATCCATGTGGGCCGAAACCAAGTCATGAACCTACATCGTCTGTTTTTGGACATCCCTTTCAGCGCTTACATCTACGACGGTGGATACCTAGGACTGGCGCCTATTTCCGAAATGAACAAGATCGCTGTGCACGTGGAAGGAACGCTTGATCACATTCGAAATCTCACCATTCTTAATGGCGGTGCACTTCACTGCTACTTAACAGGCTCAACCGGAGAAGGAATTCAGCGTCATTATATTTTCAACGAGACTGTAAGAATAATGGCAAGATCGCAAATTCGTACATACAGTCCCAATGCACACAACGAAGCGTTCAGCGTCCAAGCTAAGATCCTTACAGTTGAAGGCGGGGCAGCAATCAACACGTTTAACATGAATATAACAGCTGTCAATCTTACAGTGGATGACGGTGGCTTTATCGATGGAAGCGATGGTGGTTACCTAGCAACTAAAGGTCCTGGAGGCCTGTTGACGAACAACTGGAAGCGTGGCGGCGCAGGGCATGGTGGGACGGGTGGACGAGGAAGCTGTGGAGGATATCATACATGCAGACTAAAGAAGGGACTGCCGTATGGGAACTTGTATTATCCGAGGGATTTTGGAAGTGGTGGTGATGGAAATGGAGGAAAAGGCGGGGGAGTGTTGAGTATTGACGTGACACATACGCTACAGGTAAATGAAAAATATTATGTAATATTTTGTAATAATCAGCTTTCACGCAGCAACTTTTTTCAGATCCATCAGCTATCAGAGGACGCATGTTAATCACCATGTTAGATCAACAAAACTTTACGACCTGTTTTCTCTTCTTCGATCTGACCACGCTATTTTCATACACACTTTGATTACGTTCATTTTACAATTTCATATAAGTTGGATTCAGACTAATATACTTCATTGTTTTGCGCACGTTTTTATTTCATAAAACAGTATAAGCCAAGTGTTAAACTGCCATAAAGCACTCCTTTAGATTACAAAAAAAAAGCATTTCTTGTTTTTTCGGGTCGTGTTGTCCAGATTTGTCTCATGTTCTCTAATGCCCACTATGTTTGGTGGCACAGTAACGCATAGCGTTGCATCATTTAATTGTTACCAAACGCGTGTCCCGAAAACAACCGCTGATACCTTTGTTGTTTTCTTCACTTCATTTTCACCTCGTAGGTTGATGGCGGTATCATATCAAACAGTCGTGATATCAACAGGGCTAATGGCGGCGGAAGTGGAGGGAGTATCTTAATTCATACCCAGGTTCTTTCAGGCGGACACACAGGTATTATACAATCTCATGGTGGAAGTGGTACCGCGGGCGCGGGTGGTGGATCGGGCGGACGCATAGCCGTTTATTACAGTAACAATGACACACACCACCCCTACAGGGGAAAATTCGACACCAGTGGCGGCAGTGTAACTTCCGGGGCAGAGGCTGGTGCTTCTGGGACAGTTTATCTCAAACACACCGGAAGTGGATTTTCGACACTGCGAGTGGACAACAATGGTCAGCAGTCTCTAGATGACGAGATCCCGAACGCAGGTCGCCTGTTAGACCTGTCGGGTGGAAATCGTGACCAATCCACAACATACAATGCGCCAAATGGGATGACAGTTACGTCCAGTTGTGCAATAAATCAACAACATTGTACCTGGCAATGTGGCAACTGTCGCGACTATGCTCTCGGACACCTGTTTGATCAGACATTTTCCACCAGCGGCTGTGTTGGTTACTTCTCGTCTAACTGCCAGTACACAAAACTGACGGTCGATTTAAAGAAATCGCTCTATATCAACCACATCAGAGTTTACCCATTCTGCAATGGGGCTCGACCTAACTTCCGCGTAAGTCCAGATCTCAAAATATAGATTCTCATTGCTTATTGTAATGCTGTATTAGAATTTAGTGGTTAAATAAGACAATTAACTGCGATAAAATATTTCTTAAAAGCATGTTAAGACTGTTTGTTAAACGACAACGTTTCGACGTTGGGCTAACGTCATTATCAAGTCACGCAAACTGACTCCATCCGTGCGAAACTTTTTAAAACATTCTAACATTGTACTTACTATTTATACATTTTTATGAACTATCATTTTGACTTTTGATTCAACGTCGAAACGTCGCCGTTTAACAAACAGTGTTAATATGCTTTTAAGAAATATTTTATCGCAAATTTTTACAGTTAAATGTTTCGAAAAATAGCTTCTTATTCTTATAAATAAGACAATAGCGTTAAATGTCGAAAATCAACCCCCACCCCACCTTTAAAGTGAGCCCCGAAAATTACTTCGTCCCAAGAAAAAGAAATAATAATAATAAGCCCCCAAATCTCAGACGCAAAATTGGTACAGGCTTTAACCTCTTGCTTCTGTTGTTCCTCAGGTAACTACTAATGATGGCATTAGGGACGTCCCCGTTACAAGTAACTATGTTCAAATGGCCAACGGGTGCATCCAAGGTTCTTATGTTGATATGCCCGTCAGGAGAAACGCCACAAAGATTTTTGTAGAGCTCAACCATCACAACAGTAAAACTAGTCTGTCTGAGTTGGAAATATTCATTGAAGGAAAAGAAGTGTGGGACAGGTTAGTATGAAAAAGTGCTATAAATGGTGCTATAAGTTTCTGAATATTTTGGCATGCAATGCTTTGTTTAATTTAAGAAACCATGTTAGGTTAGTTGATGGGTGCTTTCACCGATAACCTTTCTGCTATGGTGGGTTTTTGCCATATTTGGCGAAGACCCAGTGGAAATCTAAAACTGAAAACCCAAAGTTGTACCACACCACGAAGTTTTGACCCTTAAGGGAAACGCGAGCACCCTTTTCTGTCAGCACCTCTCCGCGGGAAACGGAAGTCTAATGCCGTTGTAAGGTCTTCTTGCACCATGACTGTCTACGTGTGAATAGACTCCAAGCATTCTCAGTCTTTTACTTTTCCTAGCGTGCTACAAACACGAATGTGATGCGAGTCGAGATCGAACAGCAAGCGGCGAAGCCTGGAGCCGCGAGAAGCGCGCGCGCAGAAGGAAAAAGGAAGAGGCATTTTTTCCCCGTTTCGCCCCATTCCCTCCTCGATTTTCCTCAATTTATAATTTATAGTTTTAACTTTTCCTCAACTTATAATATTTTTTCCGGTCTCGCGTAGAATTCCAGGAACATAAACCGACTGCTCGCAGTCTAACGTGAACAACTGAACTAGCATAATCCGCGGCCTTTTGTGTTAAAGAAGCTACGTTCTGAAATTCTCCCTGTTTTCTGACAATACTTTTAAGCAACTGAAAAACAGAAAGGCTGACCGTACGGTTGAATTGAACTATTATAGTTATTGATATAGAATAGTTCAATCCAACCGTACGGTCAGCCTTTCTGTTTTTTCAGTTGCTTGTATTTCTACATTTTGCTGATCAGATCCACTAAAATCCGGTTACTATGTTTTTTCGTTTCTAAAGTTAAAAGTTTTCAATACTCTTTACCAGGTACAAGCACAGGAGTTATGATGGTGCTAAAACCTGGATAGAACCAGCGGCTGGTACCAATCTGCACAGCTTCAATGAAGTACACATACATGGAGCTGCTCAACTTGCTGTAATGCCGCTGAATGGTTTGAAGGCTCCTGTACATTTTCATGCTGGCAGGCTGTATGGGGATAAGAGCGGGTTCCTTCATGTAGGATACAATCAAAATTTCTCCGTCGCCGTCACCGATCCCGACATTCCATTTGGTCTGCGTGTTTATGAAAATGGTAGCATGATGTTGCCAAGGCGCACTTTCCTGCAAACAGTCAGCTTCAAGTCGTCAGGAAAGGTAAGAATTCTCCACCCCCCCCCCCCCCCCCCCCCCCACTCCACTTCAATACTGTCGTGCTGCCAGGGTAACCCGCTAGGGCTTATGGGATCGTCTTGTATCGGCAGCAGCGTTTTACCAAAACAAATTGTCGTGTTCCCCGTTTTGCTAATAACTTTCAAAATTAACCAGTATTATCATATTTCAATTTAGATCAGTCTTTTGTGCATGTGAAATTGACGGATTTGCTTCTAGTCCAATATTGCCTCCGTTTTAATTGTTACCGCGGCTACCAAAACGACACCGGAAGCTCTTGCGCGGCCGAGTTTTGAAGTGAAGTATTTGTGTAATTAGCAGACGTAGAATAAGAACAAATTTTGGTGGAAATTAATGAAGGTATAATACCGGAATTCTGTAGGTTTCGCTGCAACTGCAGGTTACGCTACGGGCAGAAAGACGGTTCCAGTGTTTGTAAAATACCAGTTTAGTGTTTGCTGGGAAAGAGGTCTCTTTCAAAGATCAACAGTGTACGGTTTTAAGAAGAGTAGTGAAGTTATCTAATTCCCTTACCAGCAGTGTCTAGGCGCGAATATTAGTTTTGACATTGCCGTAAAAACACTCCTTGAAGTGAGATGTTGTAGGTGACAAATAGAGATACCTGTTATAACATGCTAGCGGGCAAGATGAGGTAAACACTGTGTTATGATTGGCTGCCCGAGCGAAGAAGATTGGCCTATCTTGCCCGCCCGGGATTGCCCGCGATTTTCCCGAAAATTTGTTGTTGTTGTTGCTGTACAATAAATCCTTTATTGACAAACTTATTCGTCCAAGATTGCGGGATATTGGCCTCTTCCTCTTTCTCCATGGACCTCGACTTCGTCCGGTCCATAAGCACACAAAAAAAGACCTTGGCCAATATCCTGCTATATTGACCTCACGCTTGGTCAATAACTCATATTTCATATTTCTTGTAGATCTGGGGCGTTCACGACTTGTTTGTTTTCGACCATGGTTCATACTACGCCGATTCAAACTCCAGTCTTGGCAGAGATACAGCTCCTGGTGAGCACTCGGTCCAGTCCCTTCACGTGCAAGATAGAGGAGTGTTTGAGTTGCATTCTTTTGACAAGGAATTAACCAGCCAATTGTCACTCACCAACTTGACGGTAAGAATCAGATCAGCTTACCTTTTGAAGTCAACTCTCGTTATAGCGGACACTCTCGGGACGTCATTTGGTTTCTGTAATAGTAATAGTCCGTAATAGGGGGGCGTGAGGAAAAATGTACGTTAACATACGTTAAACAAGAAAGACTATAACGAGCTTATCAACAGTGGTGAAACTGCTAAGTAGTCATTGGGAATGGAGGATGAAGGTGTTATCTCTCCTAAGAGTCTGGAAGAAAAAGGCGCAAGCTAAAGCGAAAATCAAAGTCTGTTGTGAGTGTCCGTAATGGCGGGGTGTCCGCAGGGCAAGAGTTGACTGTTTAACGTAATTGAAATATTGTGCTTCTTTTGATCATTGAATATATTGTTCTGACAAACCACACGCATTTTAGTAATCTTTTAAAGCATTCACTGCATGATACACAAAATTTTCTCATGTTCTGCTAAAATTTCTCTTTTTCCTGCTTTGAATAGTCTAAATCTATATTGACCATCAGCCCATTTTAGTGTTTCTTTTTCGTACTAGATTTTTGGCGGCGGTCACTTCAAGTCAAACAACAAATTGAACATCGCGGTAAAACATCTGTTGACAATTAACTCCGGAGGAAGACTAAGTCATAACCATGCTGGGTACATCACTAAGGAAGGAAGGCCTGGGAATGAGTTTGAACCATCTGAAGGACCCGGCCAAGGGTCTGGTAGCGTGCATGGAGCGAGCGGTGCTGGTTATGCCGGAACTGGTGGAAGAGGGACTGCGGCGAATCACGTGGGCCAGTTTTATGGAGATTACAGAAAGCCTTCTGATTATGGCAGTGCAGGAGGCTTCGGATTACATTATGGTAAGACGATATAAAAAAAATATCCATTCGAACCCAATGGCGCTTTATCAAAAGAATCCCTAGAATCAATCAATCAATCAATCAATCAATCAATCAATCAATCAATCAATCAATCAATCAGTCAGTCAGTCAGTCAGTCAATCGTCTATTTAGGAACGTAAAGGCGTAAACGTGGAAGAGGTGGAGAGCTCGTTAAAATAGATACATACGATAAACCAATGAAAAGAATCATTTAAAATAAATTTTCAAACAGGCAAAAGCATGCTTAGAGAATGAGAAACAAATTCTCCTAAGATTAAGCATGCAACATGTACGCCTCTATGCGTGTAGGGAGAATCTTCATTCCGATCAGAAATTCTCATCTGTTTCATCTCAGGTGACCTGTACTTTGGAGATTACCGCACGAGTTCAGTGGGCGCGTATAAAAACCTCATCACCCGGAGTGGGCTTGGAGGACAGGGAGGCGGGGCAATAAAGATCATTACTCATCACTTGATTCTTGATGGACACCTGTCAGCAGATGGAGAAGACGGTCCTCCCCCTAGCACAGCAGGAGGAGGCAGCGGTGGAAGTATCTGGATCGACTGTGAAGAGTTGGACGGCTATGGGACGATCAGTGCCAAGGGAGGCGCGGGATCTCCGAACAAGGGAGGAGGGGGATCAGGTGGCCGAATAGCAATTTATCACGCTTTCATGCTCAATTTCAACGGCACGCTTTCAGCCAAAGGGGGAGACAGCGCTGTTGAACCGGGCGCTGCTGGCACTGTGTTTCTGGAGACACGAAACGACAGCAAAGTGGAATACAGAGTTTTGAAGGTCAATAATTACGGATTGGCGTACCCTTGGGCTGTAGATAAATCTCAAGGGAGACTTCGTCATCTTATGAAGGGAATTTACAGTGATACAAGATACATTGGAGCAGTAACCTGGCTGCACGAAGCGGACAGTTACACCCTCGATGAATTCCATCTTCATGGAAACTCGCACGTAGCTCTGTACGGAAACGCCTCTCGCGAGAATGTCACGCTGTACGCGCACACGCTTCGCGGCGATCGGAGCGGCGTGCTTCACATTAGTCGCTTCCAGTCTGTGGTGTTCAAATTCGTCGACTTGTATTTCCCGATTAACACACTAGTGTACTTCAACGCGTCTCTAGAGGTTCCTCGGCGGTTGTCATTGCGAGAAGTTTATATGGAAATCAACGGAACCCTAGCCGATTCCGATGACTACACTATCGATAGAGACGGAAAGCTGTTTCTTTGGTCCGGTGGCAAATCTTTCGGAGAAGAGCTGGGCCACTTCCGCTTCATCAACATGTCAATCAAGTCGCTAGGGTTGTTACACACCACAAAGCTTCTGGGTCATGGTCCAGTGAGTCTACACATGATACGTTTTGTGGTTAACGCTGGTGGGCTGGCTAGTGTCGACGACTTCTTTTTGGACTCTGAGAACGCCACAATTGATGTTGCTGGTAAATTTCAATTATAATATAAATGTTAAATTTATGTACATGTAATTACGTTAATATGGTTTTGTGTTAGCCAGGGTTTAGGGAGCTTATATTAATGAAATATCGCCTTTATCAAGCTCCGACACCAAAACTAATCATGGTTTGGGTTAAAAAATAACCTATGCTCTTCACCGTGTGTCGATTTGTAAATTTATCGTTACGTCTGGTACATTATTTGCGTCTTTAGCACTGATTGGGTCTGTGATTAGTCTGTGTTCAAGCCTCTCAGTTCGTGCGAAAAACGCGGAAGTGGCGAACAAGGAAGAACTTCTTTTTCTCTTTTAATTCGGCCTCTTGCGATGGTGTTTCTTTCCATCTGCTCGGCGGCCATTTCGCGTTTTCGCCTAGGAAAGGCCAGTCTGTGACCAAAGTATTAAATTAAAATTTTATCTTTAATCATATTTGACCTTTAATCTGCAGCAGGGAGTTAAGAATCTGTAAGTTCTCGAAACCATTTTAGAACAAATTAACTAAGTAGGCTGGTAAAGATTAAGAAGGGTAAAAGAGTTGAATTCCCAAGGGAAAGTTTTGAAAATGCATACAAACCCGTAAAGAGGATTTCTATGGTAGTCTGGGTACTAGAAATGTTATTTTTCTTTCCGCGACCAGGTGACGTGTCTGCAGATTTCAGAGGACATGGTGCCGAACAAGGACCGGGAGCTGGTCTCCGTCGGACTTCCTACAACACCGGAGCGGGAGGTGGGAGCCACGGGGGCCGGGGTGGACGGGGATCAGCTGGTCTCCAGACTTCCTATTCGTACGACTCTATGTACGAACCCACACAATACGGCAGTGGTGGTGGCAACGGCTTGAGCGGTTCGGTTGGCGGGCGAGGAGGCGGCCGCATTGTTTTCGAAATCTCACAAATGTTGCGACTTGAGGGCCACGTGCACGCAAACGGTGAACCAGGAAGTGATAATTCCGATGGTAGCGGCGGAGGTGCTGGGGGAAGCATTGTTATCCGCGCGTTAAATTTTGACGGCGAAGGTACCGTATCTGTGAATGGTGGGTCGTGCGCTTCTAGCGCCTCGCCATATGTGGGTGGCGGGGCTGGAGGACGCATTGCTGTTTACTACAATGGTAATTACACCTTCATCGGATCCTTCCAGAGCTATGGAGGAACCAGCCATGCAGAGAGGGGTGGAGCAGGAACTGTGTACACGGAAAACAATCGAAACGCCAGTCGACCCTATCGCACTCTTAGAATTGCCAACAGAGTATCGTCCAGTGGACCATCAAGGATCCAAGAGATACAGGAACTGAATCTTGCCGGTAACCGAGCTGATTATCCTTACTACATGACGTCATACCAAGCTCCAAACGGCATTATTCTTAGCACGACAGGAACACCTTATTGTTATAGAGCGGTTTGGCACGATTCTGGACGATGCGAAACCGGCGACTCGAAGATGACAAACTTGTTTTCGTCAGCATCTAATCATTATTACACTCAGGATTCGAGCCCTGTCTTGACGTATCGCTTTCCGTTGGCTTTGTTTATGGAGTACTTGCTTGTTTATCCTCACTGCCACTCGAGATTTTGGACTAAGTATTACGTGCGAATTTATTTCAATGATAGCGAAGTTGCTGGATCCAACGCCTGGATAAACCCTACAAATTGCCTTCAAGGACAACCCGGGAGAATAGATGTTAAACTAAACGTTGATAAGGTAAATGAGTTTTGTAATAACAGAATTCTAAGAATTCCATCTCGGAGAGGAAAGCTCCACTAATACCCCATTCACACCAAAGCTTAAACATGTTGTTTCCTTCATGACTGACTGATGTTAATCGACTTTAAATTTGGCACAATGAAAGCACAAGTTAGAGCATACTTGAACCCTATGTAAAATTTACTCTGTCAGTTGTTTGTTGCTGATTTTCATCTTCGTAAACCTGGTTTAACTAAACATGTTTTGTTGGTGTGAATCAGGTATAAGTCACGTGTAGGCAGCGTATATTTGTTGGTTTGTTGATACTCTTACATGTATATGGCACCTTTTGATAAGAGCCTTACCGAACTCTTTCGTGAAACTTGAAGCCTTTTCTGGTGGAGCTAGGTGGATGCGTGGTGGCCTAATGGTTAGTGTGCTGGACTCCAGAACGAGCGGTCCGCGTTTTAGCCCTGGTCATCTGTGTCGTGCTCTTCGGCAAGATACTTCACTCTCACAATGCCTCTCTTCACCCAGGTGTATAAATGGGTACCGGTGAATTTACTGCTGGGAGTAACCCTGCGATGGACTCGCATCCCATCCAGGGATGGGACTCTTAGTCGCTTCGTGTTACTGAAACCGGGATAAGCTCCGGCCTGATGGGCCACTAGGCACGAAGGCAGACTAAAGCTGGCGCTTGTCTTTGGTTTTCGAAGCACAAAGCGGCAAGGAGTTAGTCATTCTCCCTAGATACCAAGAGGCCGAGTGTATACATTAATATGAACCTAATAAAACATTATTATTAAATTATTATAACTAAACTTAAATCCATTGCGGTCTACTTCCCAACCGCTTTTCTGGGGTACCGCAACAATCCACCGTTAATATTATAATGCCACCTTATCATTTTTTTTTAAATTATTTAAAGCTTTTATTGTTTTGTTTTTTTCTCATAAATACATACAGCTATTTCGAGAAACGTTGTCGGAAAAAAGCACAAAACTGCACAAGCCAATCCCGAAAGGTAGTATGGGTAGACCTATTGAGCTACTGCACGTGTTGAATACTAATGACATATAAAAACAAAATAAGCGCAAATTTTAAGGCTTTCTTTCTTTTCAGACATGTAGAAACAAGGTACGTTTAACCCCTCTGAAGTTTATAAGAGTTTCCCTCCCTCAAAGACATGCGACAGTAAAAGTAAAGCTACAGATATAGGCCTCCTGAGAGGAAAAACAAATTCTCCACGTGCAAAAATACAAACTTGTATCTTTCCTCTGGGCCAATATGCAAAATTCCAGTGAATACCCAGACCACCTTTCGGTCTTGTCGCGTGCACTTTGATGCTTTTCTCCGACAACCTTTCTCAAAATAGCTGTATACGTTATTCTTTTTTCAATACTACTATTTCTACGTTTTCTTTGTAAAAAGGTAAATTCTGTATACGAGCCTAGGGGCCCATCAGGCCGGAGCTTATCCCGGTTTCCGTAGCATGAAGCGACTAGGAGTATTGCTACTCCCCCCTGGACGGGATGCTAGTCCATCGCAGGGTTACCCCCAGCAGTAAATTCGCCGGTACCCATTTATACACCTGGGTGGAGAGAGGCACAATGAGAGTAAAGTATCTTGCCCAAGAACACAACGCAGTGCCCCGGCCAGGGCTCGAACCCGGGCCGCCCGATCCGGAGTCCAGCGCACTAACCATTAGGCCACCGCGCCTCTCACGTTTTCTTTGTATCCTTGTATAATTAAGTTTAACTATAAATGTATGCACTCTATGTAAAACAAATTGTAACGCATATAAATACCTTTATAATTTCTTTTTTTTTCCTCTTCCTGTTAGTCTTTTATTGTTTCCATGCCACCTTATCATGCTTCCTACTAAACTGTTATTGTTTTCGTTCAATTCACAGGTAGTGATAAGTCTCCAAAAGACCAGTACGAACGCTTCTCTTAGTCTCGTGCGGTTCTTTGTTCGGGAAAATCCTTCGACCACGATACAAACTCCACATTACACGAGCCCTAGTACCTCATGGATCGTAAGTGAAGACGAACAGACCACAGAACATGACTTCAATGAGGTATGTACTATTTTCGTCAGGCAGGTCACGTTAATTTGGGAAACCCTTTCTAACTATGAACAACACGCTTGCCTAAAACTCGCTGCTGAAACGATACTGGATACTGCTAGAACAGCGTTCCATGATAAAGCGTCGACCAATGACACTTACTCTAACAACACTAGCGTGTTTGCTCATACAAATGGACCAGAACGTAATTTTTTTCAGTTCAACAGAGATGTCTCATTTATATTTCTTCTACTTAATTTATTTTTTGCCTCCGACCAAGGCCACTTTGTATGTCAAGGTGCTGCTATCGATTACGTGACCTTACCCCTTTTAAACACATTACCTCCATTGCTCGAAACTCGATTGACGGTAATCTAGAATTGACTCAAATGAATCATTATTTCATCCGTATCAATGTTATTTTTCTGTGTATTGCTGGTCTTTCTCACTGATTCGTTTGGTGGTGATATGTTTTTGTCCATTTTCTCTTTGAAGCTGCAAATCATGGGCCAAGGAAGCCTGTCGATATCTGGAAATAACGTTAAAATGAATATCGACAAAATTGTTGGGGATAGCAGCGGTATCCTGACAGTGCGCCCCACCCAGACCATCCACATGAGGGGCTCAGAGGGGCATCTTCCATTCTCGCTCCTATCACAAAAAGGCTCCAATGTGACCTTCCCAACAAGCATGAACTGTCGTGGAGTGGAGGTGGCGATTCGCGGTGTAATGGGAGAAATGGCGAATCTAACTGTGGGACCACATTGTCGGTTTGTTCTTGAGAACTCCACAGAAACGGAATTCGCGTTTGATCACGTGGTTGTACAGACGGACGGTTACATGGCGGCTCTCAGAGAGGATAGGCAAGACGTGCGAATGACCGGAAAAACATTTGACATCAGAGGAGGAGCTAAGGTCAGTAATTTGATCATTAAATTGCCGATAGTTTGACGACTTTATTACGTGGCTAGTTTTACCATTTTTGATAAATCTACAATAGAAGGAATTCGTCTACTTAAACCATTCTTACCACCTCTCGTCCCCATGGTTAGACAAAGGGCAAACACTCAGGGTTCAAGGATGTTTTCAGCCTTACTAATGACCTGCATAACGGATGGCTCATCTAAATGCTTTATGTTCGTGGCTTTTAATCGGTCTCAATCTCAGCTAAGAGTCGCAAGTACGTTTTATTAAAAATTCAACTGAAATAGGGGATTATGGTAGTACAAGAGACGACTACAGATGAACATCCCCAAAAAGGCCACATGTGAGCAGAACTGACCAGACATTGTATAAAGGTTTCAAAAAGAGTAATTCTAAAGTTAAATGTTCTTCCTAGATACTTACTTACTTAATCCTGCTCGTGTTTCGAAACACACAAGGCCTCGGCCAAAGTGCACCATTGGCTTCTGTCGGGTGCTCGTCGTTCCAGGTGACCCCAGGTCCAGCTGTTCTCCTTCATCTCTTTCTCCACCGTCCTCCTCCACGTTTCTTTCGGTCTGCCTCTCTTTCTACGGCCATCAGGGCCCACAGATACACTTCAGTGCAATTTATATAAAGTGTAAATTAATAAATGCAAAAGAATCGGCGCAAGGACGGGAGATGAAAAATCCTGGAGGTGACCGTTATAGTGAGTTAGCCGTTCATATAGGTTTGACTGTATTATTTCACAGTGTTATTTAACTTTTTTTTCATTAAAATAAGGGCTATCTTTATCTTTCTTAGGTAGAGGCAAACAGTCTCACTTTGGACTACATCAACATCACTATAGAGCCCTTTGCAGACCTCTCGGGCAATGGCCTTGTCGACGAAGTTCCCGGATCACGTTACTATGGAGACGGATGGGGTGGGGTCTCTGGCTCTTCAGGCGCAGGTCATGGCGGTCATGGTGGGCTTGGCAGAGGCCAACCAAAAGTCGGTGTCTCATACGGGAAATACAGAAGACCTACAACATTTGGAAGCACGGGCGGAGCCGAAGTATTCCCATTCACAGGCGGATTAGGAGGAGGTCGGTTTAAAATCATTGCTCACGATACTCTAGTGGTCGATGGAGTGTTATCTTCCCGAGGGGGTGATGCACGGGCTAGTCGTAGCGGGGGTGGAAGTGGTGGGAGTATCCTAGCGTACGCATCAAGAATCCATGGTGACGGACAATTTGACGTGATTGGTGGTGACGGGGACGACTCGACTTCGTACTATGGGGGTGGGGGTGCGGCTGGTCGTATTTGCTTGTACTATCGTGAGAACCACTTCTTGGGTCAATTCCTTGGTGCAGGGGGCGCAAGTAGATATGAGCCCGGAGGTCCAGGTACAGTGTTCCTGGAAAATGTTCCTGGAATGAATGCTACCTACGGCCACGACCGTATTGACGAAGCAGCACATGCTGAAAGAATTGTTCTCGATGAAGTCGACATGGTCAACGGAACAATATGGACTCGAAATAGAACGCTGTACGCAAACGCGTTGGGTCGGAAGCCTCTATCTCCAGACGCAAATCTTAGCGCAAGTTACAGCGACTTCAGTCGCGGTGGATCAAGCAGGGCGTGGCTCACATTAGATGATGAGGATCTGGAAACGAACGGAACTGACGTTGAGCTAGACGAGTTACAACTTTACGGTGGAGCGCAACTCGCCATCATAAACCCGGCAAACACCAAAGCGCCTATATCGATTGTAATTGGGCAAATGGAAGGCGATAGAACCGGGAGAATTCATCTGGGCTACAACCAGACTTTCCTCTCTCTCCAATCGTACCTACCCATGGACATGATCATTTATCAAGGGGGGTTGACCACAATGCAGGGCGAGCTTCTCGTTGCCGGGGTAACGGTTGAGGTAGATGGTGTCTTGAGAAGGTGCCAGAATATTACCGTGGTTGATGATGGTGTTATTCGGATGAAAGAGATGTACGATACAGAAGGAAAGCCAACCGAGGTAAGAGGCATATAGTTGAAATCATTTCAAAAGTTTCTAGTAGCTCGTTGCTGCTTATCTGTTTCGCAATGTGTCAACAGCCCTCTGGAGACTTGTCACGCTGGCACAAGGAAGTTCTCAATCGCACTAAAAACACGTTGAAAACCAATTACGAACCAGCGGACAGACTTTTTTTCAAAGCCATTATTGTAAGTGAGACGAGAACAAACCCAGCTGGCATCTGTCCCAATACATTGTCCAAGCATTTCATGAGAAGAAATAAATTTTGCATTTGTACAATCAGGCATTTAAGCCTTTGGAAGAAATTGCCTTTGCTTAGCCTTCTCCTATTTCCTTCCTCGGAATTAGGAGGTTACACGCGGGTTAGGAGAAAAAAAGGTTTTTTAAAATGATCGCATACACAGTTACTCCGACTACTCCGTTACACCGACCACCAATTCCCGTCCGTAACCTTCATGTAGTTGCCTTAAAAGGGTTCTTAAAGACGAATCTAACTGACTTAGCTTTTTTTACGACTTGATCGTAAGAAAAGGTTTATTGTACAAGAAACAAAGCGTTTTTTAGTAACATATATCTCCAAATGAGCCTCCATTACAGGCTTGTTCGACCTTGTAAACACAAAGTAGTATACAATTTCTCACGTAAACGTTATGTATTTTTTATTTGTAGACATTTTATTTCGAAGCAATCAGCGTTCGAAACAAGGGCACCATGATGGTAACCAATCAGGAGCGAGTGCGCGAATTCCGTGGCACATCAATGCACGTTTTCGGCGGAGGAACGTTTACAGCAGTTAATCTTCATGTACACGTCATGAAATTTACCATCGACGCCTTAGCTACCGTCCATGCAACGTTGAAGAGAGAGAATTTTGTTTACGATGGTATGTTTCCTTTGGCGTGCTTTCCTGAATTGGTATTGCTTGCTGTACCCTTGTAAATTACGCTTAATTCAATAATCTTAATGTTTCATCAATTCATCCCAATCGGGTTGGTGGGAGGGAGGGAGGGGGGTGCTAGTGCAATAAAGGATGGGGCGCAGAGCGACCCCTTGGATATAATATGTTTGAAGCATCGGAGAGGCGGGCGATATCCCCCAAACCCTCCCCTTGATTTGCTTTATTTAGCAAGTTTGATATCTGTGACAAATCATTCATATTGCAGGTAAGGGCCCTGGTGCAAACTCGCCGTCCCCAGGCTCTGCCGGAGGGTCAGGTGGAGGCCACGGGGGACTAGGTGGGCGTGCCGCGAGTCAAGTGACAACTGGAGCGTCATATGGGTCTATAAAAGAGCCTAATGACTTTGGTAGGTTTGTGAAGATTTGCTGTGTAAACCTTTATAGCTCCCAGTGTGAATTATAAATTTGCACCACACATCTGATTAAAATGTAGCTGATTTCTATTGATGTCATAACATATTTTCCCGCGCTTGCCGTGGTCAACGCTTGCCGATGGCTCCCTGTTTTCCCGCGCTTGCCACTGGCTACCTGTTTTTCCCGCGCTTGCCGCTAGCTACCTGTTTTACCGCGTTTTCCGCTGGTGACATGTTTTCCCGCGCTTAACACGGTTTTATATTATTGCTGTAAGTTCTTGTTGGCTTATGCATCATTTGTGCGTGATGCATGGTTTGTGATAATCATTGAAGAACTGGTTTAATTGATATTAGAATACACTGACTAATTTTCAATCAACAGGAAGCAGCGGTGGAAAAGCCAGTAATGGTAGGCCTGGCGGCCGCGGCGGTGGTATTTTATTTCTCAACATAAGCGACACGCTGGACATCGAAGGAACATTAAGTGCTGATGGTGACAAATATGGTGATGGTGGCAATGGTGGGGGTGGTAGCGGGGGAAGTATTCTTATCAGAGCAGTCACATTTGAAGGAAGTGGAACTGTACAGGTCAGTTCAGTTTGATTCAGCTTGATAAGCCATGCCTGGTGGATATATTAGTAACAATGTTCAATAAATAATTTCCACAAAGGTATAAAATGTTTTATCATTTGTTTTTGATTTGGATCTGTGGCCTTGTAAGATAGCATGGTGCGTTCTTTTTGCACATTACTTCTACCTTACTGTTTCCAAATTCCTTCATGTGTTATTACACGGCTAGCTCACGAGTGGGGTAGACGAAACAAATCCTGCGCTCGGGATTGCCCTCTGTTTCCCGCAAGAAAATTAGTGCTTTCTTTATGCCATGTAATAAATCCTCTATTGACCAAGCTTGTTCATGCAGTCAAGATTGCGAGATACTGTTCATGTAATTTTTTCTTTTTGGCGTGATTATGGACGTCTCGCTCCGTAAACACAAAAATAAAAGAACGTGTCTAATGTCCGGCCATAATGACCCCTCGCTTGGTCAATAACCCATGCTGTATATCCCTTACTGCACCACCCTTCTCTATGCCTCCCCCCTCTTCGCCCCTCCCCCTGTTCTTTCACAATCAAACAATAAATGAAAGACTGTATACGTATGACATCGGACGGCTATTGAAATAGATAAGATGGATGGCGTACGGCACCACACTATGAAAGTTATGATAGGTGTTTGCCCATTTTGAGTACTACAATGGAATAAAAGGGCTGCACCTATTCGTTTTGATTCTAAAATTAACTTGCCAATCAGATTGCAACATTCGCCTTAGTAAACAAGTAGAATTCTACTAAAACGTTATGTCATTTACATGCTATGCTTTTTTTTTCCTATTGCATCATATTCATGTTAGCGAATGTTGTTTATACATTTGTGCGTTTATTTATTTTTGTTATTAAGGCAAATGGCGGCGATGGATACAGGAATCCAACCAGTGGAGGGGGCGGTGGGTCCGGTGGCAGAATCGCCTTGTACTACCAGGGAGGTTTCTTTGATGGCATCCTGGAAGCTGCTGGTGGAACTGGCGACGCCGAGAACGGCGCAGCTGGGACCGTGTATGTGGAAAAGGCGGGAAAAAGTTCACACAGTCCACATCGAACACTGAAAGTTGACAACAAGGGTCGATCACCGCTCACTGAACGAATTAACCAGGTAGACAACGTTAAGTGTTATCCAACGCTGTTTCGTGGAGTACAACGCGCGAAACGAGTACAAGTATCACGATATTTGTACGCCACATGACCGGTTTAACAGGTTTCGTATCTTGCTTGACTGCGCGAATGATTCAAAAACGGTGGAAAGTCAGCACTTTGGGAAAAGAAAAAGTTGGATAATAAATCTCTTATTAGGCATTTAGTGTGCAGTATCGCTGTTCATTTTTACTCGTCATTTGTATTTTGACTCGCCCTACGGGCTCGCCAATTCGACCCGGCCAAAAATACTGCAAGACTCTATACGCTAAATAATATACAGCGATACTACACAATAAAATGCCGAATAAGATATAAACGGTTAAGTCTGTGTTCGAACCAAGTGGCTCATACCGCCGGGGCTTATCCTGGTTTCCGTAGCGACTAGGAGTATTTCTATTCGCCCTTCCCCCCCCCCCCCCCCGGATGAGTCTCTTGTAGGGTTATCCAGCATTTCGCCGATACCTGGGTTGAGAGAAGCACTATGAGAGTAAAGTGTTTTGCCCAAGAACACAACGCAGTGACCCCAGTAAGGGCTCGAACCCGGACCACTCGGTCCAGTGCAGCATTAGGCCACCGCGCCTCCCAAACTTTGATTTGAATAGTTATGCAGCTCTCGTAAGCTTGTAATTCTACTGGTCCTTCTAGTTAGCAGCTGCTATTGTTTTGGGGGCTAGGGGCATTGTTCTTGTTGTTTGTTCTATTGTTCTCTCAGCCACTCATGTGAGACCTTACGAGAGCTGCATGGTGACCCTTTGATTTGTAAATCATAACTTTAGAACCTGATATATTTTTTGCCATGTTACAGGTCGAAGAAGTAAAACTATCCCCTGGACATATGTATTATAGTTACTCGACCGTCTACACCAGCATCAGCGGTCTGAGATTCTCATCTAATGGAGTCACGCAATCCTATCATGACGGCGTTCACACTCGTTACTACTCACTGTCACGCATGTGCGATGGAGACCTCAAGAATGCTTACATAGTGACATCGTCTTACACCAATGTGGTTATTACTGTCAGTTTACCCAGGATTATGTTCATCCATCACATAAGGCTTTATCCTGTATGTATTACACCTTCATTTGTCCTAAGCATTTGTCCAAAAATTAATTACTTAAAGTCTACTGACAGCACGGAAACATTTGGAATACTATTTGAAACATTTCACCTTAATTCATTTCTCCTAGTGACCCCGCGATTAAATTCTAAGCGTTCTCGAGAAAGTTAATGTCAAACCTCATAAAAATGCTTAAAAAAGTGTTATTTTGTTTCGAACTGACGTGAACTGTCCGATAACGTCATAGACAACTTCATAGATAGCTTCAAATTCAATATTCTCTCGTTGGATCAGCTAGAGAGCTTAAGTTCAAATAAGTTCTTTTTAACTGTATTCAAAATGTTACCATACAATGAGTTCTTTTTGGAGCTTTATTTTTTGCCTTTATTGCTTGAATGTTCTGCGGAAACCGTTTAAGCTTTTTTTGTTATATAGTTTGTGCAATCGCCACGTGGGGTTTACTTTTTGTGAACAAGTTTGGTCAACAATATGACTTCTCCCTGACGTTTAGTAGGCAGTTGAGAAGATTTTATCTGAATAGGGGTTAATTTACCAATATACCATGAAATTCTATGACTTTTCGTTTAGAACATTCACGATCATGACATTCAGGACAAGTAATTAAACCCTCTTTATAGCAAACTTTTTGATAAGAACGATTGGCGAAGAATTGAATAGACGAAATTTTAAGAAATTACTAAGAATACCCGACCAACGCAAAATTTTGGGTAGAAACTTATTATTTTCAATTTCTTGTGAAAATGTCAGATACCTGTTCAGATATTTAATCTAATAGGTTTTGTTCTTCTGAAACAAACAAGGAAAACAGAATAACATAAAGGCACAGTGTATCTTTTACATGATATGGGATTTGAAAGCGGTGCAGTGTGATTTGCTGTAATGCCGCCTTGTTTTCAACATAGTTAAAACAACGTTGTTCAGGCTGAAATTGCCTCCCCCACTTCACCTCGAAAGGAAGAAGGTACTTTAGGTTACCGGTTTACGGCTTGCAAGCTTCCATAACACTTGGCTTTCTGATCTTTCAGTATTGTCATCAAAACTACCGTGTGAGCTTCACCCTGACCACAAAGCACCCAACCCTCGGACCTATAGACAGAACCAAGGGCTCGAGGTCATTTTCAGGCTGCTATGATACTTCTGTTTATAATGATGTATTCGTAGGAGACATGATTTCAGAGTTTGTTGTTACATTGACGAGGCTGGAATCGCACGTTGCCTTAAGCGAGATTAAGGTATTCGTCGGACGTGAAACCTCGTCTTTTCACGCGGCCAATCTTGAGCAAGACAGCTCAAGGACTTGGTTGGTGTTTGATGATCCCGGGCTAACGACTTTCGAAGTTGACGAGCTTGACATCCGCGGAAACGCTCACCTTGCCATTCAGAACAAAGCAGGTAGTGTGGAATTCAGGGTGATCGAGTACAAAGGGGACTTCACGGCCACGCTTCATGTTGGTGCAGCACAGAGCGTGCATCTGAACGCCAGCAACAACTCGGTGATACCTTTTTCGCTGAGAACGTATCAGGTGAGATTAATGATTTATTTCATGCAAACCGTATGAAGTTTTCTGCCTGTTTGGTCGCTATTGGTTTTTTCTATTTTACGTCACACACGTTGCATATTTGAAGGCCTCTTTTAAGATCATATTAAAAGAACCATGTAAATTAAAATTCCTCAAAATCTTCATTGGCAATTTGGCTATAGACAGCATCACCATGGTGCCAGCCTCTGAGTAGAAGTGCTCTTTTCCATTTAGAAACAATAGCCACTTTCATACAACACGAACAGCTTTAAAGCGGCAATGACCACCTGAGAGTTATTTTCTATAATATTGTGAATGGACAAAAATTGTCAATATATCATGAATTGCCAATTATTTGTTTGTCTTTACATGGGTTTGATGCAGCCAATCTTTTCGTTTATCGTTGTAGGATTCGAAAGTATTCCTTCCGCGTGAAGTATATCTCCAAAAATCATCTATTTATGCCGAGTCCGAGCTGGCTGGACTTGCAAATCTCGTCATTTCACACGGCAGTCGCTTCGATGTCACGCAAGATGCGCATGTTAACTCTCCCTCGAAAGCCACCATGTTATTGGATCGCATCACCATCCTAAATGGAGGAACGTTTTACCAGAGGACCGCTGAGCCCGCAAAAATAACCGTAAACCTAACTGGGGAGATTATTATCAATGCAGGTGCTTCAATGGACGTCAGTCAAGTTCACCTGCAGGCCCATAACATCTTCATTGATATAGCTGGTGTCTTCACGGCACGTGGCCGAGGATTCGCCTCCATGAAGGGGACTGAACCAGGCGTAAAATCTGGGATTGCTTCCGGAGCAGGACACGGAGGGGCTGGCGGACGGAGCTCCAGTCAGCCACTCGTGGGCAAGGCTTACGGTTCGTTTGATATGCCGCTTGATTTTGGCAGTGGCGGAGGACAAGGATATCAAGACTTGGTAAGACCGAAAGTAGCTAGTCTTATTTTTCTTGAGCAGAAAAAAACCATTACGGCCTTATACGAGCACTCTTTTCTTGTCTTCATGATTTTCCGTGCCGAATTACTCATTTTGTAAATAGAATAGCTTGTTTTATAGTGTATATTAGTAGCTCAGAGCAGAAGTTGGTTAAAATGTCATGCAGCAGGCAGTTTTAACCGGTTGAGTAAACATGCTGACCTCTCAACTAATCAGGAACAAGGGTCAAAACCAATCGTTATTTGGCTTTACGCTGGTTTTCCCGCGCTTGACATTAGGTGTTGTTTTTGATTGGAGTTCTGATTGGTTTATTCTATTATTTTGCTGTTTGTCGTGATTGGTGAAATATTAATGATTTTTGCGTTGACATGTTTATAACAGCCTAACGCTTCGGAGCATCATTTTCTCTTAAACCCTCGACGATAATTAACTTTACATAAGTTTGTCTTGAAATTCCCTTTTTGGTTGATTCTTGATTGATTGTTTTGTCATCAGCCCGGTAGTTCAGGAGGTGGGGCCATCAAACTCAGTGCCTCACACATTGTTCAAGTTGACGGGCTCCTTGACGTGTCAGCTGACGAAGCTGTCAATCCAGGCACCGGTGGCGGAAGTGGTGGTAGCGTCTTCATCCAATCAACGCTATTTCTAGGTAAAGGCAAGATAATGGCCGATGGTGGCGAGGTTGCGCGTGCGTCGTTGGGAGATGCTGGAGGAGGGGCTGGAGGCCGTATTGCTGCGCATTACGAGAGCACAAGATTCGCGGGCTCATTCTCAGCTCACGGTGGAGCAAGTCGGAGCGAAGCTGGGGGCCCAGGAACGGTGTTCCTCTCTGAAAACTCAACCCACAAAACCATGATTATCGACAACAATGGCTACCGCGCAACCAAACTGTATATATCCAATTACAGAGATTTATCCAACGATGGCGGACGGGCCTGGCTCCTTGCGGGCTTCATGGACGAATTTACCATCAATCTGTTACAATTACGTGGTGGAAGTCACTTCGCTGTCTATCATCTCAAACCTTCGTTCACACTTCGTGTAGAACGACTTGAAGGTGACCTAGGCGGTTTAATTCACGTGTCAAAGAAAAACAGGGTGTACATCAATTACGCCCCCAGGCTGTTCCCGTCAAGTTTCCACGTGTACAATGAAGGTTTTATTCATCTCCCTCGTGACGTTTTACTCAAGGACTTGTTTTATCCCAGGATTTCACTTGAAGGGATGATCAGCGGAATGGACAACTTGACAATCGGTGGAGGCGCAGAATTTGTGGTGACGGCAGAGGTAATTTATTTGAGAGTTTTATGACTAAAGGGTGAAATGTTTAAGATTCAAATGTTGAGTATACATCCAGAACTTGTCTTAAGTTTGTCTTGTTCTCTATTTATTAAATTTTCGCTTAACGTGAAGTCCATAATGGTGGCGAAAAGTACATTTTTGTCTTTAGTACTGCGCTAAATATTTTTGAGTACATTTGTTTCAAGTTCCTGGGTTTTTAAAAGTTAATCAAACATGAGGTAAACTAAACCATTTCAATAATATATCAATAAGTGAATTATATCATCTACCAGCTAGCTACTACGAATTTTTTGGACTTTTCTTGTTTATTGACACTTATTGTCAACATACATTCATGTAGTTTATTACCCATCAGTTTACCCAACAATTCTTCATGTCGATAGCTAATTCGATGAACTGCTTCACCGATTTTTTAAGGGTCACACAGAGGGCTTTAACAAGAAGACTATCCACTTAAACTCACTGACAGTCATGAATGGCGCAAAACTCACAGCCGCTGACACCGTTATAGACTCACCTACAGTAAACCTGCTACTGAATGACAGCTTGAGAGTGATGGCGGGGGGCCTGGTACAAGGCAAATGGATTAACATTAGCGCCGGTGATATTGAGGTAGAGGCATCTGGGATTATAAACGCCGAGAAACGAGGCTATGCGGCGAAAAGGGGACCCGGCATATCATCCGGTAAATCATCTCCTGTTGTTTGTTTATATTTTTAAATATTGGTCAACTCGTCTAAAGCCAGTGAATACAGTCACCAATTATCACCCCCGGCTATGTTCGCAGGTCAACTCGTCTGACGTTCCCCCTCTTTCGTTTCTTTCCTTTTTGCATCAGAATTCGTCTTTGCCCGAAAACGAAGACGGTTTTGAACGTTGGGTTTTCTTTGTCTTTCATTTGGCGCTTGTTCAGTGGGTTTTCAGTTACGTTTATTCGTTCGTTTGTTTGTTCATTCGTTCGTCGGTTCGTTCGCTCGTTCGTTCGTTTATCTGTTTGTTTTTCTGTAAGATCGATTGATCGATCGCTTTTCAGTTCGTCCATTATTTTCACTCAAAAACAACAACTTAAAGCATGTTCACTCAACTCGTTCACTTGTTGTTCCTAGATTTATTTCTTATTACGTTTTCCTTGCTCTTACATACACTTTGTTGATAATCTTTAGGTTCTGCCGGTGCTGGTCATGGAGGCCGCGGAGGGCTGGGTGACTTAGGTTCATCCCCAGGCCAATCCTATGGCTCTCTTTATCGACCTCTCTCCCATGGAAGTGGAAGCACGTGTGCAGCTGGAGGAGGGGTGGTCAGATTAGCGGCAAGTGGATCAGTCACTATAGATGGCTTAGTTGGTGCAAACGGCGAAGATGGACAAAACCAGACGACCGGAGGGGCAAGCGGAGGAAGTGTTTGGATAATGTCTAAGAGCTTCAAAGGAAATGGAGTGATCAGGGCCTCTGGTGGAAGCGGACTGTTCTCGAGCAGTGGCGGAGGGGGTGGTGGACGGATTTCCATTGATTTTGACAACCTGACTTACAGTGGCAAAATAGAGGCCTTTGGCGGAGCAGGTAACAAGGAAGCAGGGGGCGCTGGCACAATATATCTTCACAACAAGTACCGCGATTTCAAGCAACTTATCGTGGACAACAACAACATAGGTTCCCCTTTGACGGATGACATCGTACACGTTGATTATGACGGAGGCCGGACATGGCTGACGCCAGAACCCAACACAACAGCCATGTCATTTGACGAGGTTGACATTCGTGGCCAATCGCAACTAGCCGTGCTTACGACACCACCCGGCTCGCCTGTTCGGTGGGACATCGGGGGTATTCGTGGCGATCGTTCGGGAATTCTACACGTCAGAGCCAATCAAGAGTTGCAGATGACGCTATCAGACAGCCAAGGACAACAGCCGGAGTTGCTATGGGGTGTCAATGTATACCCAAGAGGTGATCTCAAATTACCTCATAAGCTCGTTGTTGATGGAATTAAGATGATCGTTGCAGGAAGTTTGAGTGGCGCGCAAAGTGTGACAGTAGGAAACAAGGGAAAGCTCATCCTCAGGCGAGTAATGCAATATTTACCAAAACTTAAGTTAATTTTACCTATTTAAAATGAGCAATCGTAATGTTTTTCAACGTTGATCATACCTTATCGTTTGTATCGTTCATTAGGAGAGTACAACATGACTTCTACTAAACCTCTACAACGAGAAACGTTGAATATCCCAGGATATTCTGCACTTTTTCATGGCCACTTGAATAGAGATTGCTAGTAATCGCAGTCACGTGACCCCTCAAAACCACCCATTTACATTTAGTTGATTAAATTTGTTTCAGTTTTAAGCTTCGACAAATGTATTATTAGTTAACGACTATCGATTAATTATATTTGTAGGCAGCTCATTGCTCCGAATAACCAAAAGTCCAGGGATTTAACATTTGACGTGATCGAGATCCAGGGTGGTGGCAGAATCGAGATACAAAGCGACCAGGAAGGCCTGTCGATAGCATGCTCGACTTTATGGATACGCAGTGGAGGGGTTCTAATTGCTGACCGACTCTCTGTTGTAGCCGACACCGTAACAATTGAGCAATCGGGGGTTATTGACCTCAACTATAAGGTAACACTTACACATCGAAGTCACGTGGGTGACCCATGGCCACGTGATGTTATAATTCATGACACTCTGTGCAAGCACCATTGTTCATTGTTTAAAATTCAATGTTGTGTTGATTTGACTTCAATATTAAAGTAAATTAATTGTGTTTTGAAACTACAATTCCGACATTTATATCCGTAGAATTTACACGTTCCTGTTTATTGGGTTTGTCGTGAGGTGAAGAGAACTTATGATTATCTCTCGTACCATAATCTGCTAACAAGGGATAATTCCTCTCTTTTAATTACATATAAAACCTAGTGAAGCCCTTAGAAAAATAAGACTGTTACAGTCCTACGGGTCGTTGAAACCAGTCAGATGGCACATCGTTACATCTACATCTTACTCATTCTATTCCTTGCCTGCTCTCCTCGTCGACAGCTTCCGTAGAGAATGGGATTGTTTTATTTGTATCATTACCAGTTGCCAATTGGTCCTCACGCTTATTTTCACTTTCAGGCTGTTGTAGCAGGGCCAGGACCAGGAGCTGGATCGTCGCACTATGATGGATCATCAGGGGCCGGCCATGGTGGTCGTGGAGGCAGGGGTAAATCTCAAACTCGTACCGGTGCCTTTTATGGAGATTTCACAAGGCCC
The DNA here is from genome assembly GCA_963693305.1 of Meandrina meandrites. Taxonomy (NCBI): domain Eukaryota; kingdom Metazoa; phylum Cnidaria; class Anthozoa; order Scleractinia; family Meandrinidae; genus Meandrina; species Meandrina meandrites. The sequence continues at coordinate 5,988,764 of OY855912.1, read as the reverse complement.
CAGGCTTTTGGCAGCTCTGGTGGTGGAGGAAGTGGTGATAGCATAGCAACAGGTGGAGGCGTCTTCCATATAACTGCTGGAGAGATGGTTCACGACGGACAAATTACAGTCAATGGAAAAGATGCTTTAACGAACTTTGATTACGGTGGAGGGAGTGGAGGTAGCGTTTTTATTGAAGCAGGAAGTTTTGATGGATCAGGTGTAATTCAAGCAAATGGAGGCGCCGGTGGAAGCAGTGCTGGTGGTGGAGGTAGCGGTGGAAGAATTGCCCTTCATTACAACTCGACTTTCTTCTCTGGGACCATCTCCGCCTATGGAGGGGCCTCTGCCGTGGAGACTGGAGCGGCTGGAACGATTTACAAGAGAGACGAACAAAAAGGTTACAGTATCCTCGAGGTTTATAATCAAGGCAGGAAGCCCTCCAAAGAGGAAATTGATGACTATTCAAACCTGGCGAGTGACAGTGCGCGGACCTGGTTGACTTTAAGTCATATTGTTAACTCGTCGACGCAAGTTTCTGTACGGGATATAGATCTTGGAACCACCGTATACGAAGGTCTTTCAATCGACGAAGTGAAGCTGGGTGGATCAGCACACATTGCCATTGAGCCTGACGATAGCAAGACACGTCTGCACACGTTTAGACAGTTCTATGGCACTTTCGAAGGAGACAGTTTTGGCTTTCTCCACGTTGGACCGCGTCAACTTCTAACAATACCGGACACTGATTACTACCTTCCAGTCAACTTGAAGATTTATCAGTCAGGCTACATTCAACTCCCTGACAGGGTCATGCTTCACAAGAACTCACTGTCTCTTAATGCTGGGTATCTAATCGGCGTTAAGGACTTAGTAATTTCACAGTGCAGAGTTACGTTTGGAGCCGGTTCTGGAGCACTAAGCACAGGCTCTCTACAAGCGATGCACTTCAAGTTCCAAACCGTGACAATTATGAGTCAAGGGTTCTTAGACATGGTTGCGACTAACACGAATTATTCTCTGGACATGGATTCTCTTGTCATAAACTCAGGAGGGGCATTAACCGGACGTAATGTTGCCGTCGTTGCACAGACGGTGACTGTGGATGAGTCAGGGAAGATCACCTTGGATGCTAAAGGCGAGAGTTGTCCACCTACAGACGTTTACTACGCTGGCTCAGGAGGCAGTCATGCAGGGTATGGAGGGTTCGGATTTCTTGGAGAGCCTCAAGGCCAGCGGGAAAGCCCATTTGATTCAGTGTTTCGCCCTGTTGCTTTTGGAAAAGCTGGATATGCTGGGCGGTCTTCTTCAAGTTGTACTAGTGGGTTTGGAGGTGGAATTTTAAATCTGACAATCAGTGGGACGCTCCAAATTGACGGGGAAATCTCATCCAGGTAAGAAGAATAATATTAGCGTAAAGTTGGGGAACCAAAAAATAAATTCCCCATTTGATTCGAGTAAACTGTTGTTAGACAATGTTAGACAAGGCATGTCCGGGAAGTGAGTGAATTTTGTAAATTAACCCTCCACTGATGCATGCATATTAAATATTTACTGAACAAAAGGTAAAGAAGGCTAAAGTTAGGGACCAGAAATATGTGGAAGTGAAAGATATGCTCGTATTGATGAATTAACCTTATAAAAATTGTTCTTCTGTACATTATTTTATCTCTTTTCATTATTTTGAGGGGACCTTTGATTTAAACCCAAATTTATTCTTAAAATAAGACTTGACGTATCAGGCTCACTAAATAATTTGTTCATATTTTTTCCAGGGGCGAGAATTCCAAGCACAGTGAAGGAGGTGGCGGAGCTGGTGGAAGCCTGTTTATCAGTGCCAGTGCCGTGGAAGGAACTGGCTCCTTTGACGTTCATGGCGGTGATGGGGGAGCCACCTCGGGCGGAGGAGGAAGTGGCGGTATAGCTGCTATTTACTACAAGACATCGTCACTTCACTTTTCATACAAGGTACATGGTGGCGGTGGTAAGAACATCGGTTCTTCCGGCTTCCTATATTTGAAGAAAACAGAGTCTCAAATGGAACACGCAGCACTGATTTTAGAAGGAAGAGATGTTTTAGCTTTTAACTCGCCGAGCTTACTTATTTGTGATCCTAAGCTTATTGATTTTACTTTTGATGAGATTAAACTCTTCAAATCCAGTATACTTTCAATGATTTCGTGCAAGGATGGAAGTCCAATGACGCTTATTACCAAGAAAATCACGGGCGACAAAACGGCATGGCTTGACATAAAACCAAATCACGATGTGTACATTGGCGTAACAGTTGTAGTTGAGCCAAAGATGGAACTGGAATTTAATGTGGAAATTGAAGACGGTGGAACCCTTGCTGTCCCTTCAAGTTTCTTCATTACCAGTGATACCCAGATAAACCTCAGTGGCAGCCTCGTTGGAGTGTCAGATTTGACAATCACCGACAAGGGAAGACTTGTTGTCAAATATCCTGGACATACTGGCTATAGGATAACCCCTCAACAAGGCGTATCTACTGTGCAGTTTACCTCAGTACGTATCAAAGATGGTGGAAGCATGACAACATCTTCGTCAAACAAAGTAAAGCTGAAAAGTGATCTTTTGCAGCTGGACTACGGTGCAAATCTTGGATCAGGCATTCCTGTAACTACAGTAAAACGAGTGGAGCATACCGTTGGACCTTCTCTTAATAGACCGGACTGCCCACATGGATACGAAGTTGTTGAAATAGCGTCAAAGACCTTGTATGACCCTTGCGGTGTTGGGAAACACATTTTCAACAAAAGGAACGAGTCTTACTTAGTGTTCAAGAACGTCTCGGTGGCTATATCTCCAAATGAAACAATTTATGTGATCATGAATGAGACACTCTACAATGTCACGTACTATATTGCATGTGATTACGACAATTTTAAACTTCTCGCTGGCCAATCATGCAGCCTAGCACCAGGGAACTATAAATACAGCTCTCTTGAGATACAGGGAAGTGCTACAATGAACATCGAGCCAGGAACACAAAGAGATAACGCGAGTACCTTAACCGTCTCTAACTTGATCATCTACTCAAGTGGCTCAATTGTTGCAAAGACATCCAACTTTGCTAGTGCCATCCCAGCATCTTCAGATAATGGTGGAAGCTATGGTGGACTTGGTGGAGGTGATGCTAACAACAAAGCCCTGTACGGTAATATTTCATTCCCAGCTGATTATGGATCCATTGGTGGAGGGAGCAGTCAAAATCGTGGCAGTGGAGGAGGTGTTCTCATCCTGAAGACAGACGATTTTGTCAACGATGGGCTTGTTGATGCCAGTGGCGGGGATGGCTCTTCAGGAGCTGGTGCTGGAAGCGGAGGGAGCATCCAAATAACAACAGATTTTCTCAAAGGATCGGGTACATTCAGGGCCCGCGGTGGAAACGCGAACTTTCCAGCTGGAGGTGGAGGTGGAGGAAGAATAGGAATAACTGTTCTTCGGGCCCAAAGTGAATTTCGTGGACTTTATGATACCACCGGTGGTGATGGACACAAAGCAGGATCGTCAGGAACGGTGTTTATTCGTGACCAAAGACATGGAACATTTTACAAAACACTGATTTTCTGGAACAAAGTCATTGGCTATCCCCCAGCCCAGTTACCCATTTCGTCATCTTCCTACGTGTACGATGAAATGCGTTTAGAAAATAAGGGCACATTCTTAGCAACCGCGCAGTTATTAACTGTTAAAAGCTTTGTCACGGATGGAACTGGTAAACTAACAATCTCGAATGGCAGTCGATTGGATATTATGAATTTTCCGCAATCATCCAGAAGATTCTCCTGTGACCTTGAAATCCAAGCTGGTGGTTCCTTGTATATTCACAGCCAACCGATTTTTGTAGGCCCAAGTTCGCCCACAGTAGTGATTGCTGGGACCTTAGATGCAGTAGAACCTGTACTTGGCAAAGACAAAGTTTTAAAAGTGGCATCAACCGGAGAAGTTCGGTCCAACAACCTGAGGCTTCTTATGGGTTCTGTAGTTCAGGTGGATCCTTATGCCATAATCAAGAAGAGCTTTTCGCACCTGCAGTTCCATCTTTCTTCGCTGCGACTTGATGCAAATGCACAACTTATTTTTGCTCAAGAAAATGTTACTTTGAAGGCTGATTCTTTCCACCTTGGCCAAGGCGTAACCATCACGTCAGGAGCCAGTATGAAAAGCCTGAATATCACTGCTAATAACATGATCGTAGACCATAGGGCTAGAATAACGACTGATAGTGGGGGCTTCCTTGGTGGTCCAGGCGAAGCGAAAAGCTCCGGTAGTGGCTGTGGTCATGGGGGAGAAGGTGGCGGAGTCCAGGGAGGAGCGTCATATGGATCTGTGTTTGAGCCGCAAAATCATGGCAGTGGTAACAGTGCCCGTGGTGGTGGAGTCGTTTTCTTAAACATCAAAGAAAAATTGACTTTGTATGGAAGTATTACTGCTAATGGTGCAGATGATTCTACTGGAGGTGCCAGTGGAGGTAGCATATTAATACGGGCAGGCACTTTGTCTGGTCACGGAGAGATTGTGTCAAACGGTGGCAAGGGACTTGGCTCCGCAGCTGGAGGCTCTGGTGGCCGCATTGCTCTTTATATCACGGATAAGACTCCTTTCACAGGAACAGTTACCACTTATGGTGGATGCGGGGCTACGTGTGGTGCAGCTGGGACGATATTCATCCGTGAGTACATGGTTGGGCTGCCCCTCAACTCTACAATAGTGGACAATGGAAACAGACAAACAGAAGCCAACACAATCATTATGCATGAACAGAAGATCTCGTACACAATGCGGCTTCTTAAACTCGTAAATGGTGCTCGGCTTGAAGTAGAGACATTACCGAACGTAGAAATGAAAATAGCAATTCAACATCTTGACGGTGATGGAAGCGGCAGCCTTCATGTGCATCGCAATCAAACACTTACGCTGGGAGCTGGCAAAGCTGTTACGTTGAGACCGTTCATGTTCCCTTGGGCGATGATCGTGGATGAAGGAGCAACGCTTAATCTGGCACCAGTGCTTTTCATTACGCGTACAGTTGTTTCACCTTCCCTGTACTTAGCTGGAAGACTGATCGGTGGACAGGAGGTCAATGTTGGTCAAGATGCCTCTGTGGTTATTGCAAAAACTGGAATTATTGGAACCCACACCAAAACTCCTGGTGTGTACAGTTTCCGCTCGCTTAAAGTTTCAAGTGGAGGACGCATAACAATCGAGGCAAATAAAGTTTCAAATGTCCCTGTAGAAGTGAGGTCGATCTCCATTGATGTAGCATTTGGTGGAATTTTAGAAGGAAGATACCTGAGAGTGATAACACCACTCTTAAACGTTGCTTTCAGTGGTACTCTACGCGCCGATGGATTAGGTAATCCTCCAGGGATTGGCTTTGGTACTGGAAGCTCTTCGTTGTTAACGGGAGGTGGATACGGAGGCTGTGGAGGTGGCACTACCAACGAAAGTTGTGTGGTTTATGGATCCCTTTATAAAGCAACAGAGTTTGGAAGTGGAGGTGGAACATCACAAGAACCAGATGGTAATCATGGTACTGCGGGTGGCATCATAGAAGTGATGGCTTCACACGTAGTTGTTGATGGTGTCGTATCGTCAAATGGTCAAAGCGGAGACAGCACGAAAACTGGTGGAGGCAGCGGTGGCAGTGTAGATATCTCTGTCACAGAAAAACTAAGCGGCCGTGGAGAAATTAAAGCTGAGGGAGGAAATGGTGTCGGGGAGATAACAGGCGCCGGTGGGGGTGGTCGCATCTCTTTGCTTATAACAGGTGACGACAAATTTAGTGGCACATTCAGTGCTCGAGGCGGTAATTCCTCAGCTAAAAGTGGATCACCAGGAACTGTCTACATCGAAGTTGGCAAAACGGTACTACGAGAGAAAAAGCTCTTTCTCGACAACAGCGGCGTCCACACAACCTCGCCACTTCCAGTGTTTCTTAAACCTTCATCTGTGGCCTCTTATAATTTTCAAGAACTCCGCTTAAACGGCAAGGTGATACTACATGTAGAAAAGAACATGCAAGTTGACAAGCTGGTTACAGACTCAAACAGTCTTATTTATATCAAAGATAATGTCATTTTTACTGCGGAACCAACGTCTCGTTATTTACAACCATACTGCAGCTTTGTTGTCGAGTCGGATGGAGAGATACGCATACCGGACGAAGTAATGTTTCTTGGAAGTAGCAATGTGTTTAAAGGTACCTTAAGTGGAATCTTGGACATGATAATCGGGGAGAATAGAAAAGTAACTTTCTCAGCTTCTGCGCGCACAGCTCGTTTCATTGATGGAAAATACACCTTTATTACAGACCGTGGGGAATACCGATTTTCGTCGCTGAGAGTTAAGAACGGTGCCTTTTTTTCCTTTAAGGATGCAAAATTGAAGAAAGTTCCACTAACCGTTGGAAGACTTGAAGTAAACTTTGGTGCAGTAGTCCAAGGCAGCTGGCTCGACATCAAGGCTTCTGACGTCATTATACACCCGGGCGCTACCCTTGATCTGTCTGCACAAGGGCACGAAAGCGAGAAAGGGCCTGGTGCGGGAGGGCGATACCAGTCTGATGGAACTGGTGCCGGCCATGGTGGTTACGGTGGTTTGAGCAGTGGAAACCTAGGGACATGGTATGGCTCAGCGTTTAATCCAAACGATACTGGCAGTGGTGGTGGCAGCTCTAGTCATGGTGCAGGAGGAATCGGTGGTGGTTATCTCCATTTAACAGTCGTTAGAACCCTAAAGCTCGAGGGAACCATATCAGTAACAGGAACAGGTGGGGATGCGTTGAACAGTGGCGGAGGCAGTGGTGGAAGTGTGTGGATCTCAGCAGACGACATCCTGGGCAATGGACTTATTACTGCAAAAGGTGGTGATGGTAAGGGTACAGGAGGCGGAGGAAGTGGTGGACGCGTTGGTATCTACCTACAGAAGTCCATGAGTTTTGAAGGCCTCTTACATGCTCAAGGCGGACACGGACAAAAAGCTGGTGCTGCAGGGACGCTGTACATTCAGGATAACAACAAATTGTTTCCTCGGAAACGTCTCTGGATTGATAACCTAGCGATTGCGCCTAACAAGGCTCAAACTGTGCTATATGAAGAAGATATTATTAACTACCTTTTCGACGAGCTTCGGCTGACAGGAATGTCTCGATTCGAGATATATAATCTGCAAAGGAAATTTCAAACTATCCAAGTCACGAAATTTGTCTCTGATGGTGTTGGGGAAATTGCTATTAGGAAAAACCAGACTCTTCTGGCAGAGGTTCTTGAGGCAAAAGAAAGCCACTTGACTTTAACAACGAACATCTACGTCGAAGAAGGCGCAAATCTGGTTGTAGCATCGAACCTAACTGTTGATGGAGCAACCCTTACATTGGATGGTAAACTGTCAAATGTTAGACACCTCGTCGTTGAGTCAGGAAGTGCTGTAAAGTTTGGAATAACGTCACAGACAACGCTGATGGAAAACAATAAATTTGTCTTTCAGAGTGACCCTGGAACACAGCAGTTTGCAAGCGTTACTCTTAAAAGCGGCTCAGACTTTGGAGCTCCACTAAATCTTAAAATCAGGGTTGGAACTTTGGATATGAAAAGTGGGGTAACTCTCCGAGGGAAATTTGTCGACATCAAATCTAAATCGCTACTTATTGGACGCGGTGCAACGCTAACTACGAACAACAGTATCGAAACAGAGGGTAGTGTTGGCGGCAGTGGCCAGCCATCATCTAACGGTGGTTCTGGTGGCGGGCATGGAAGTGCTGGTGGAGTGGGATATAATGGGTTAGCTGGCGGGAGTCCGTATGGTACTATCTATGCGCCTGATCAGCCAGGAAGACCTGGTGGTGATGGTAGCGCTAGTAACACAGCTGGCAAAGGTGGTGGAGTGATCCTAATTGACACCGATATTCTAGAAAATGACGGATTCATTACAGCAAACGGTGGACATGCAGCCCAAGCGAGTCAAGGTGGCGGAGGAAGTGGTGGAAGTGTGTATATATCCATAGGCAGTGTCTTTTCTGGTACCGGGACAGTTTCTGCTAATGGAGGCCACACTGGTGGTGCTGGCGGATGCGGGGCCGGTGGACGAGTGGCAATACATCTCAAATCTCAGTATGCATACCGTGGAACGTTACAAGCTCTGGGTGGAATTTCAAGTAGCAGCGGAGCATCGGGTGGTCCAGGCACAGTGTATATCAAAGATGTCCGCTACAAGTTATTTTTCCACCAGCTGCATATTGACAATCAGGGTCAAAGTTGGCAAAACTACGTTACACTGAATGAGAGCGAGACATCTTATCACCTCGATGAACTTCATGTATTTCGTAAGGCATCTTTACGTATGATTCAGGATTCAAATTCAACACTTAGCATCGGAAAACTCTTTGGTGATCGATCCGGTCTTCTACATCTCTATAAAGGCCATAAAGCGATAATAGAAGTGGTGGAGGCACAACTGACCACCACTAAGACTCCTGTGAATTTTAGAATTGATAATGGCGCTGAGGCTGTTATGGCAACAACAGTGTACATTGTTGGCGATGGCGCAGTAGCCTTGCAGTGCAACGGGACGCTAAATGGCATTCGTAACCTGTATGTCACTCAAAAGCGGGTCGTCAAACTGCAAAAGGGCTCGAGAACCCTTAGAGACAATGAACCACCAGGAACCTTTACGTTCTCCAATGTTAAATTATTCAGTGGTAGTTCTGTAACGATGGAGGATGAAATCGAGATGAAAATAATAGTTGGATTCTTGAATGTGAAGTTCCACGCGGCCCTGGAAGCCCATCATTTATATATTCTAACTTCTAGCCTGGATGTGGAAACTGGAGGACTCCTTAGCGCTGCTGGTGACAACAAAGCACGTGAAGCGGTGCCGTCTAGTGAAGTATCGTCTTTCCTACGGGGAGCTGGTGCAGGCCATGCGAGTAATGGTGGGAGAGGTTATGGAGGAGCTCCTGGAGGTTCCTATTACGGTTCTCTTTATCACCCCAAAGAATCAGGCCGCAGAGGTGGAAACGGTGCAGGTAGCAGTGATATTGGTGGAAGTGGAGGTGGCTATATTAAGATCGAGGCAGGTACGTTGCTTATCAATGATGGTACCATTACAGCAGCAGGCGGAAGAGCTGAAGCTAATAGCGGTGCAGGTGGCGGAAGCGGAGGAAGCCTTCTGTTTGAAACAGACAGTTTCACTGGTACGTTTGTTCTGATGTTTGTTCTTACGTTACCTTAGACAGGTCTTATAAGACGGACACAGAGACTTACTTAAAAGCATGAAATTAGGTCAGGGGAAAAGAAATTATTTCCCCAATGAATACCGTATTTACTCGATTAAGCGTCGCCTCCGATTAAGCGCCGCATATGTGAGCAAAAATATTAAAGAGCGCCGCCCTCGAATGAGCGCTGCATTCATTCGCAACAATGCGGCGCTTAATCGAAGCATCATCAAACCGAATTGTTGGAAGTAGTCAAGAAACAAGTGTAACAGGAAACAAGTGCGGTACAACTCAATCTAAACCAGCCTTGGAAATTTATTCTCCTGGAAATACAAGTGTGTTTCAGTTCAAAGTGGCTTTATTAAATGGCTGTATATCATTGCTTTATCTCTCTTGTGATCATTTACAAATGTTATGATTTTTTTTTAAGTAGCGCCGTCTCTGAGTAACCGCCGCAACCGAGACACTACAAACTTAAAGACCGCCGCGGCGCTCAATCGATTAAAAACGGTAGTTGTATATATAAACAGCACAGTGCTCTTTTAACCAAGAACAGGACAAGGAAATAGTATTACGCCAAAGGCTCCTTGAAACTAATGTAGCATTGCCTTTTGTAAGTTTTTGCTCGAGCACTGAAAAATCTTAATCATACCTCTATATTGTTGTGTGGCTAGCAGGGAATGAAAGAATTTCCAGGAAAGATTGCTTGCGAATGTGTAATAGAAGATAATCGATTCTATGTGAAGATACTTGTTTGACTTATTCTGTTTGTCTCCTTAAGGTTATGGCGAGCTTAACACAAATGGCGGAAACGGAGGAGGAGCCAATGCAGGTGGTGGCTCTGGAGGAAGAATTGCAATCTACGCCATCAAGAACATTTATAGAGGAACCTACTTAGCATTTGGTGGAAGTTCTCTTCCAGGTGCGTATGGAGGGCCCGGTACAGTGTTTCTACGGGACATTCGTTCAAAAAGGCCTTTCACGCAGCTGCTTATCGACAACCTGATGCGTTCCGTCGAAGATCCAGTCACAATTGACGAACTTAACGTCACTTATCACGATTTCTCGCAAGTGCACTTGTTCCGAAGAGCGGCTCTTAATATGGCTGTAAGAGGGGAGAGGACAATTTTGAAAATGGCGCGGTTATTCGGAGATCGAACAGGGCTTCTTCACTCTCGTGCTAACCAAACAATTTATCTGGAGGCTTCTGCGACAGACCACAGCGTGTCCAAACCAGCGGTCAACTTGAGGATTGACAAGGACGCTGAGATGGTATTTGGCGCGTCGCTGTACGTGATCGGTGACGGTGCTAAGGGAACTGGGCAAATAACTGGCGACTCATCCTTCACAATCAATGGCAGAATGATAGACGTTACTCACTTATTTATCACCAAGCGTTTAAAGTCTCGATTCCTGTCCCACGCTCATTCAGCCGATCTACATAATGGTACTCTTGTTGTCAGCGCTGTAGGCAGCTTTGTTCTGGCCACGTTTGAGATACAAGACGGCTCAGAAGTCTTCTTTCCTGACGTGCATGGAATGCAGTGTACAGTTGGACTGGTTCACATGAAGTACGGTTCCGTCATTGTCGCAGACACTTATCGCATTGGCGTGACGTCACTCCTTCTTGAAACCGGAAGTAGAATCACAGCCTCTGGAATAGATCGTCCAAGTCCTTATGACGCTGCCGTTCTTCCAAGTGCTTGCAGAGGTTCTGGTGGCAGTTATGGAAGTAAAGGAGGAAAAGGTAAGGTGTTGTTTGGTTCAAGATCAAACGTTACGTAAATTTGAACTTGAAGGAGTTTAATCAGTTAGTGTTGTTTATTTTAACACCTCTTATCTGTCGTTCAGGACATTTCTTTGAATAAATAAGGCTTCGTTATTTGTATATATAACAGGACTTCATTCTGTCGTATAATTTGAATTATTTCCACAATAGACAAGAACACAATCGCATTACGTGTTAACTATGTTGCTCGAAAAAGTGTTCAAATTAATTGTTAATTTAGACACGTATCCAAGTTTGCTAATTTTTCAAACTATTAATAATCGTGCGCATGCTTGTAAGGGATTTTGGGCTGGTCAATAATAAAGATAAAAATACAGTTTTATTCGTTCATTAACATTTGATATGACAAATGTGGCAGTTAGGTACAACGCTTCTTCCTTCTTATTTTTTCTTATCTAACTCCTTTTTCCAGGCCACAGTGACATCAACGAACTTCCTTCCCACGGCAGTCTCTTTACACCTGATCATTACGGCACTCCTGGCTGTCCTGGAAACAGTGACGGCGGTAAGGGTGGTGGGCTTATCATCATGGACATAGGAGATGAACTCTACGTAGATGGCACCATAGCGAACGAAGGCCAAGATGCTAGTGATGGATCAAGCGCCGGCGGAGGAAGCGGTGGCAGCATTTGGATCAAATGCGGAAGATTTAGTGGTCACGGTCTAATTACTTCAAACGGTGGTGCTGGAGACGGCCTTAACTCAGGTGGTGGATCTGGTGGACGAATTGCTATTGACACACCAACGGAAAATAAATATCTTGGTGAATACACTGCTATTGGTGGAGGATCGGGCGATCCATCGAAGGACACGACTCAGTACGCTGGTGGACCAGGCACGGTGTTTCTAAAAGACGCGCGAAATCAGTACGCGCACACTCAGCTTCGCTTAGACAACAAAGGTCGAACTTGGGATCATTACGTCACGCTTAATGAAAGTTTAAAGTCTTACCGCTTTGATGAGCTACATCTCGTGCGCAAGGCTGCTATTCACTTGGTTCCAGACGGAAAGCGCTTGAACTTGACTGTACACAAAGTAGAAGGCGATAGAACAGGACTGATCCACGTCCACGCCAATCAAACTTTGAAAGCTGAGTTCTTGGACGCTGTGTACACGATCACCAGAACGGCTGCAAACTTCAAGCTTGACAAAGATTCAAACGCCATTATGGCAACATCAGTACACGTTGTTGGACGAGGAGACGTGGCGTTCGAGTGGAATGGCCGCTTAATTAACGTGCAGCACTTTTATGTGGCATATGAACGAGCGATCAAGATTGGATTTTACGCTCACACTGCTGGAACCGCGGCTGGAAAATATCGGTTTATTGATGACTTTGGCACTTTCCGCTTCTCCACACTTGAGTTTGGTAGCGGTACAAATATACCCTATCCACCACCTATGGGAGTTCATTTCATCGTTAGTCTTTTGGTATGTACACATGCTAGTTATAGGTAAAAAAATAAGGAAATACTGGATTAAATATATAGAGTCAACACGTACTGGGGGATAAGAACCACTTCAGGAGAATTGTAGTTGTAGCTTTAATTTATTTCACATGTGCGTAAAAATAAATAAAAATAAATTACCTTTATTTAGACACGGTAGTATTTAAAGCTAGAAGCTTGTGGGGCCGAGTATTCCCGATCGAATTGGAATTGGGAAGTGTTAGTTTTTATGGAGGGAGGAAAACCGGAGAACCCGGAGAAAAACCCTCGGAGCAAGGACGAGAACCAACAACAAACTCAACCCACATATATCGCCGGGTCCGGGAATCGAACCCGGGCCACATTGGTGGGAGGCGAGCCCTCTCACCACTGCGCCACCCCTGCTCCTCCCCGTGTTTGTTTTTCTGTAATAGTCACTGACTAACTGATTTTGTGTAGTAGTTTGAAACAACTCCTTACATTTTGTCTTGCAGGATATCAAGTTCAGTTCTTACTTCAAGGCTGAATTCTTTAAAATCGAAGCCACCGATTTCTACCTTGAGCCAAATGCTATACTGGACTGCGCTGGAAGAGGATTTGAAAACAAGACCGCAGGATCTGGACGGGATTCTGCCTCAGGGGGGTCCGGAGCGGGACATGGAACTCCTGGAGGAGACGGGCAAGATGTTAGCGGAGGCGAGGAAGTTGGGTCCGTGTATGAGCCTGTGCTTCCCGGTGCTAGAGGGGGAACTAGAATTGGAGATGCGGCTGGCAGCAGGGGAGGGGGTCGTGTGCGTGTGGTTGTTGGATTTGCCTTCCGATTGGATGGCAGTATCAATGTGGATGCAGACAATGCAGTAGCGAATTCAGGTACGCGATAAAATAAACCCATGTAAAGGAAAATCTTTAATGTTGCATTTATCTGCATGTGACGAGTGTAGGACTAAAGGATTGCTTCAGGTAAACGTATATTTAAGGGGGTAGTTCACTTAAGCTTTATGCTAGCACTTTCACGACTTCTTTGACCGCTAAATTGCACATCTGTGTACACTAGGAACGTTGCAATAAACTAACGCCCCATCCAGTAGTAGGGGAGTAGAAAAAACCTTCATACTACTAAAACCGGAGATACCAGCCGGTCTGATAAGCCACTGGGCCTGAATACAGACTTCACTCTTAGAGTGTCACTCAACAGACTTCACGACTAGAGTGTTCTACTGCAGCTCCAATACTCTAGAACAACTTACCAAATGAAATAAGACTAGCCAGACCGCTGGACTCCTTTAAGTCTCTTTTAGAAACGTATCTTTTTAAACGAGCATATTGCACATGAATTGTATTATTACCCTTTAGTTTGGTCTCTTAAATTTCATATTTTATTACTTTACATTGATTTATTAGGTTTTTAGCCTTTAATCATTTTAATAAGTAGTATTTAAAAAAAACAGTTGTTTTGTGATATTTGTAGTTTGCACTAATATTGTAAAGCGCCTTCGGAATTTGGTGCTATATAAATATTATTCTTATTATTATTGTTATTATTATTTATTTATTTATTTATTTATTTATTTATTCATTTGTATGTGCTCAAATCGCCTTGCGGTAGGTGATCTACCCTTATTTATCGTGTCTGTTGAATTGTACAGGAAGCGGTGCTGGAAGCGGTGGAAGTGTTTGGATAACAATTGGCTACCTTCGTGGACACGGCTCTATATCTGCTCGTGGAGGGGTAGGAAACATCGACAGTCCTGCCACCGGTGGCAGCGGTTCAGGGGGGCGAATTGCCGTTCACGTGACTATCAAAGATGAGTACAGAGGCGGCTTCTACGCTTTAGGCGGTGTGTCACCTGGCACTCAACATGGCGGTTCTGGAACTGTGTATGTAGAAGAAGTGCAAGGAGATCACTTATTCAGACGATTGTACATTGATAACCAGAATGCAAACCCGCCAAAGGTGTTTCTCCTGGACGAAATGAATCCCAAGACCTTGAGGGCGAATGCTACAGAAGAAAATGGTGCTGAGTTTGGCTTCGATGAACTGATGCTACAAAGAGACGTTAGTATTAAGCTGTGATTTTGAGATGTGATATATGTGGCATTTTAAACTATCATAACTTTGCTTTCAAGTTTATTCCTTGAAGCTTATTTCAACACATTTAAAATTACTGCATTTTTCTTGTTTGAAATGCTTTATGTCGCAAACAGAAATAGTTGCTTTACTTAATAATAAAAGACACAACTAGCCATTAAATCGCATTTTTTTTTTACTTCTTAGCTAGTAAGGTACCTTAGTACTATGGCCACACTTGCAGGTAATATACCCGTAAAATGTTGCATCAGTCTTAGGTAACACTCAATTTGAATTCGACTTGCAGGCTGTGTTCCGGATCGCAGACTTAGGATTAAACAAAAGGCCATCCATTTCCGTTCAAACTGTCCTTGGCGATGGCTCGTCCTCCCTGCATATCATGAAAAATCAAACTTTCTTCATCGAGTACCAAGAATTTACAAGAAAAAGGTCCTTTCCTCCCGTGAATTTCAAGGTGGACTATACTGGCGAACTAATGCTAGTGTCGGACTTCCATGTCTCTGGAAAGAAGAACCCCGCGTTCGAGCTTGAAGGACGAATTACCGGAGTCTCCAACCTTAGCCTTACGGAGGGACGGGTCCTGCTTGCCGGCGAAAACATTAGCAGTGCTTTGCTTAGAAACAAAGTCTACATCGAAACGCCGATAGAGGGGCAATTAACATTCGGAGTGTTTAAAATGGAAGCCTCATCACAACTACGATTCGCCAAACACATGAAACTCGATATCAGCACTCTCTACATGCGTCAGAAAGCTGTCATCTCGGCAGATACAATTCATATGGCGCTAAATGAAGCACACCTTGAGGGTAGCTCCAGGATCACGACATCTGGGAAGGGCCCTAAGGCAGAGCAGGGTCCTGGACCCGGGTTAAGTTTCAACAGTGTTGGATCTGGTGGTGGTCATGGCGGACAAGGCGGCCCTGGAAGTACAGTCTCTGGGGGGTCTGGGTATGGTTCTTATGTGTACCCAGTGCATCCTGGTAGTGGAGGAGGTGGAAGTAATGGTGGAGCTGGAGGAAGTACAACTAAGGTAAAAATCGTTTCCATTCCTAAATAGATTGGTTTTCAAAGAAAGCTCGAACGTAATGATCAGATCACAGTTTTATTTTTACGCAGTGATGCGGAAACCAAAGCCAATCGTGATTTCACGTGATGTTAACGCGTTTGTTGGCGCTTGCCCGTTTAATTTTTCAGTTTTGACTTGTGCATTATACTATTCTAGGTCGAAAAATGTCGCTCTTTGATATACTCTGGTTAAGGGTTACGATAGTTTAATTGCTACAAACCGTTGAAATACGATGTCAATGCCACAGTTAGAGTTGTGTAGCAATTGGGAGGGAAATTAACGTGCAAATTGCGCCAGCTAACGTATCAAAGGGCGAGAATTAAATGTAAGTTGAAAGAGACATTGGCTTTAAGATCTACGTAGTTCAGTTAATATCTACTGATTGAAGAGGCCATGGCGTGATGATGACGTTGCAATAGTCTTAGAAGCACAACTTACGTATTTTGTCATGTCTTAGATTACAGTAGGCTACTCCCTCCATCTGGATGGCATCATAGAGAGCGAAGGTGCCAATGGAACTTCTAACAGTGGAGCAGGCAGTGGAGGCAGTGTTCTGATCAAAACTATTCTTTTCTCTGGACACGGAATGGTGGTTGCTAATGGCGGAAGTGGAGATGGTAATGGAGGTGGTGGTGCTGGCGGACGTATCGCAGTACACGTTGCCTGGTTACGAGAATACTCTGGGCAATATACGGCTTATGGTGGCACTGGTAGGTAGAATCGTAAATATATTTATGTAATGTAAGCCAAATACAACGTGCGTCGTAATTGGTGAGTAAAATTTTCAACCAATGGCAACGCAACTTAAATGGTCTTTCTCCATTTAGTGCCAATCTACAGAAACATAGAAAATTGTTAGGAGAGTTAACCGTATATGAGTTAGAAAACGTTCTTTTCTTGTTGAGTTATGGCAACACCTGTGATGATTCAAGAGAATTATATAACGCTATGAAAGAACTCACTGCCAGTGTTAACTTGACCATTTATGATTGCTTATTCGTGCTTTATTGTGACCACCATATTTATTTTCTTTGTTTTCCTACTTTGTCCAAATTTGCACATTAAGTGCTCACACAAAGGTTTCATTAGTTTTTCCTTGGCAATTTAACGCAACGTACAAAACTAGATTTAGAACTGATTAAACCTTTTATTTCTGATAATAATCAAATTCTAGCTTCTCAGAACATTAACGCGTTGCCAAACATATAAGTAATATTTTTTTATTCTTAATCACACACTATTTGACAATACTACACAGACAGCAATTACAGTACAATACTTAATGCATACTACGACACTATGAAATAATAATACACAAAAAAATAGCAAAGTTTCATCACAGTTTCACTCCTTTAATAAATATTTACATAAAAACAAAGGGGCACTTTCAATATTACGATATTCGCATTACACTTCTTAATTTTCAAGCACTCTTATATATTTAAAGTTACAGTTTATTCATAGGGTTGCATATGCCGGTTGCTTGTTATCACATTTTTTCCATTTAGTTTACACATTTTTCTCTTTTCCATTGAAATTTTAATTTTTTCATACGTTCGCCTCAACTGGCGGAACAATACCTTGTTATGATAAGTGAGGTAATTGGTAAGGAGAATTAATATTTCGAGCTAGTGATATTTGCTTTTCGCTTAACAGGTTTCAAAGCAGGAGCAGCCGGCACTGTGTACTACACGGACACCAATCAAGGTCTTACTCACAGACCAGTGCTTATCAACAAAGCAAACCACACTGTGTTCGGTGAAGGTTTTACAAAACTTACAGTGGACAACATTAATCGCAATCCCGATATACCAACCATAATCATCAACGAAAATAGCTCCTATTACGAGGTCGACGAATTAGAGATGAAGAATCACGGCCTGCTTCACATTCACGGCAGCAATTCAAGTTTTGTTGTCCATAACTTCACCGGGGACCGTACTGGTCTTGTACACCTTAGACCAGGCCAAAAGATGTTTGTTCAAGTTGTAGAATCCAAGACAGGTTACAGCGTTGCTCCGGTAAGCTACAAGATAGATCAGGGTGCAGAAATAGTGTATCCGTCGAGTTTAACCCTTTTGGGGACTAGATGTACCTTTGAGGGACTCGTCGTGGGTGTTCATCGGCTCATTGTTGCCGAAGGTGCCGATGTTGTTTTTGCTTCAACAACCCAGACCGGTATCCGAGAAAACAAAGAATTCAGATTCCTCACGACACCTGGTAACATCACTTTTGCGGAAGTGTACGTGCAAAAGGGCTCGCGCCTGGAGTTTTCGCGTATCAACAATACTCTAGTCTTTACAGCGATCATATTTAGACTAAAGTATCATGCGTTAGTCAACATCAACCACGGCGAGATTGATTCATCATGGGCTTGGGTGGAAAGCGAAGGCAAGCTTGTCTTAGACTACACTGGACATCCAGCCGAGATGGGTCCTGGTTCTGGTAATACGAAGAATATGATTGGATCTGGCGCGGGCCACGGCGGTGAAGGCGGTGTTTACCAGGCAGGACAGTTTGGAGGAGAACCCTATGGCTCCATATACCGTGCAGTTCACCTTGGCAGCGGCGGAGGAAATGGACAAGGACGAGGTGGATCTGGCGGGGGTATGCTCCATTGGAGAACTGGACAGGAAATAGAGCTAGATGGACTTGTCACCTTACGAGCTGGCAACGGTGTTGGTACTAGCGCTGGTGGCGGTAGCGGTGGAAGCATTCTCATCGAGACAACAAACTTTACCGGATATGGAGAAATAAATGTTATGGGAGGAGATGGCTCGAGTCCCAGTGGGTCTGGTGGCTCAGGTGGTCGAATCTCTGCACATGTGCGTTTTAGACATAAGTATGCTGGCGTTTACAAGGCCTATGGAGGAGGAGGGAAAACCTATGCTGCAGCAGGGACAGTGTATGTTGAAGAAACTGCACGCGGGCCGCAATATGCGGATTTGAAGTACGACAAAAGTACGAATACTACTTATGTCACTGCAACTCATAGGTACATGGAAGTTGACAATGAAGATCGCAAAACTGAGGTGTCTTCTATGATGCTGGAGAGTGAGCATTTGTTTTATGAATTGGACGAGTTGTTTCTTACTAGACACGCTAACCTACAGGTCAGACATCCTCCAGGAAGTCCTAATGTCACCGTCGTCATTCACCGCTTTCTTGGAGACGGCTCAGGAAGATTTCATGTCAGGAAGAACCAAACAATATACGTTGAAGTCGTCGAATCGGAGACCAATGAAACTACCGCACCGTGTAGTTACAAGATTGACCAAGGGGCTGAAGTTGTATTCCCAGCTATTGTCAACATATACGGTACCAGGAGCATTATAGAAGGACGAATAACTGGTGTGGAACATCTGATCATCGCAAGTGGTGGCTTCGTGGAGTTCTCCTCTACTGCTGAAACCGCCAGAGTTGAGAATCGCCGCTACGTAGAGATAGACGAGAAGGGCAACTTTTCATTTGCCACAGTAACTGTTGAAAGAAATTCCAAAATGACTTTCAGTCGCATTCTTAATTACACGCTAAGCCTACGATGCTCCGAGTTTAGGATTAAATATGAGGGACTGATGACTATGAATCACGGATACGTTTACTCGGCATTTGCATGGATTGAAAGCGAAGGTATCTTGTCCCTGGATGGCACAGGATTCGGCCCAGAAGAAGGCGTTGGACATGGAATGACCCAAAACAATGTGGGCTCTGGAGCTGGCCACGGTGGGGAAGGAGGAAAAACAGATTCTGGGGAAGGTGGAATCCCGTATGATTCTGTGTACACCCCTCGGATGTACGGTAGTGGTGGAGGAAATGGTCAAGGAGTGGGTGGCTCTGGCGGGGGCTCCATGTTCTGGATCGTTGGTAAAAGGCTTCAGATCAACGGGTTACTCTCGTCAAAGGGGACTGATGGAACCGGTACAAACGCCGGGGGTGGAAGTGGTGGCAGCATCTTAATAACCACCACTAATATGACTGGCCACGGAGAAATCTCTGTCCCAGGAGGTTCAGGAAGTGGTTCAGGAAGTGGAGGATCCGGTGGACGAGTTGGAATTCATTGCCGCTGGCGATATAAATACGGGGGAAAGTTTACGGACCATGGAGGTCTGCAAAGTGGATCTGGTGGTTATGGTGGTCCAGCCGGTACAATTTATAAAGAAGAGAACTTCAGACCCCTGGAATACCGTCACCTTAAATACATGAAAGAAACCAACACTACCATGTTAGCTGTTGATCACACTTATGTGCACATTGACAATGATGGTTACGATGTTCCTGGAGCAACTGTTTTAATGGAGAAAAACACAACATACTACGAATTTGATGAAATGGAGTTAACAGGTCATTCACGTCTTGTGGTCTACCATCCTGGTAATGTTACAGTCGTTGCTGTGGTGCACAAATTTATAGGCGACAAGAGTGGACAGTTTCACATCCGTCGAGATCAAAAGATCTTTGTGGAGTATGTAGAGTCCGAGACAAACAAAACAGAAGCACCTTGTAGTTACAGGATAGATGTCGGAGGGGAAATCATTTTACCGTCGGAGTTTTCCATGTATGGCACTCGGTCAGTCTTTGAAGGGATGATCACTGGAGTTCGGGATATGTTCGTGTCATTCGGTGCTGTGGCCATTTTCTATTCAACAACACAGACAGCCCTGATAGAAAACAACAACTACACTGCAATATCAAAGCCAGGAAATGTCTCGTTTGCTGTCATTTTTGTTAAACGAGGTGGTGATATCGAGTTCCGTAAAAACACGGGCTTCTTAAGAATAAATGTCGATGAATTAAAAATAAAATATCAAGGGAAACTCAGCATGAATCACGGCGAAGTATTTTCAACATTTGCTTGGCTGGACAGTCAGGGTCATTTCAATTTGGATGAGGGGGGCAATCCTGCTGAAAAAGGACCAGGCGCTGGACGAAGTATTGCGCCTCATTCTATTGGCAGTGGCGCAGGTCATGGGGGAAGAGGGGCTCGTGAAGGAGGACAAGCATACGGTTCAGTTTACCGTCCCTTGGTTCTCGGTAGTGGAGGCGGAAATGGCGGAGGAACAGGAGGGGCAGGAGGAGGGCAGCTTCTCTGGGAAGTTGGAAAGCGTCTTGAATTGAACGGTCTTATTTCAGCCATAGGTGGCAAAGGAGATGGAGGCAATGCTGGTGGTGGTAGCGGTGGCAGTATCCTTATTAAAACAACAAATATGACCGGACATGGTGAGATTGCTGTTACCGGTGGATCTGCTGCTAACGCAGGAGGTGGAGGATCTGGAGGAAGAGTAGGAATACATTGCCGATGGAGATATACGTTCGGTGGGAAATTTACTGACCGTGGAGGATTTGGAAGGCAAAAGGACTATGGTGCACCAGCAGGAACAGTTTACAAACAGGAAAATTTCCGTCCACTGGAGTACCGCATACTTAAATACCTTAAAGAAACAAACACGACCTACCTAGCAGTAGATCACACTTATTTACACGTAGACAACGAGGGTCATGATGTACCTGAGGCCACGGTCCTGATGGAGGAAGGAACAACTTACTATGAGTTTGATGAGGTTGAACTGACCGGGTACTCACGACTCATCGTTTATCATCCAAACGAAACCGAAGTTATAGTGGTAGCGCATAGGTTCATCGGAGACAAAACAGGGCAGTTCCACCTGAGAATTAACCAAACTATCTATGTTGAAGTTGTCGAATCTGAAACTAACAAAACCGAAGCTCCTTGCAGTTATCGTATCGACGAGGGAGCAGAGATCGTTCTTCCCGCCGAGTTTCATGTCCATGGAGTTCGGTCCGAGCTATACGGCCTGATGACCGGGGTACACTTTCTTTTCCTCGAGGATGGAGCAACTCTGAAGATAGCTTCATCAGCACAAACAGCGATAAAGGAGAACCAAACTTACGTCGATATCACGCAACCTGGTAACTGCTCCTTTGCACATGTCATAATAAAACAAGGCGGTCTCTTGGACCTAGTGCGTGTACAAGACGTCCTTGTTTCCGTTACGTCATCCGTGTTTGAAGTACTTCACAAAGGAAAGGTTAAAGTGAACCACGGCATATTTTACTCCACCTTCGCTGAAGTAGAAACTAAAGGTGAAGTACTACTTGATGGCGCTGGGCACCATGCTGCTACTGGTCCTGGTGCAGGTTCGACCTCTTCATCTAACACAGGATCAGGCGGTGGGTTTGGTGGACAAGGAGGAATGTCGTATAGTAATCACCGAGGAGGTAGTGCTTATGGGTCTATTTATAAACCTCTGTCTCTTGGCAGTGGAGGAGGACAGGGACAATGGAATGGTGGAGGTGCAGGTAAGTTGGACTTGCTGTCAAATAGGTTAAATCGTGTAAACGCTATTGAACGTACGACCTGTACAAAATACTTTGGTCTGTGATAGTCACATTAGCTTTTCGGCATCGGCGTATTTGTCGTATTGCTTGGTAACATACCTTCTGAAAACCTTGGACTCCAAATATTTTGGATGGGCTTCTAGCTCAGGAGGTATTTGATCTCCTGAAATGAAACAAATAGAACGTTGGGCAAATATTTGAAACGCTTCTATACAAGACGGCAACTTTCCTTTTGAAGTATATATATACAGTCTATAATTAAAGTATCGCAAAAAATAAAAGTGATTATATTACACCCCCTCCCCCTCCCCCCCCCCCCCTTCATGTCTTTCACTCTGTGGAAACATTTTTTTTTCCGCATATAGGAGGAGGGTCATTATGGTGGCAAGTCGGTAAAATAATTCTTCTAGACGGCCTCATATCGTCGAAAGGACAGAGTGGAAGCAGTAACGGTGGGGGAGGTAGCGGGGGAAGTGTGCTTGTAGAGACAACGAACATCACTGGACATGGCGAGATCAACGTCAACGGCGGAAACGCACAAAGTAATGGAGGAGGAGGTGCTGGCGGGAGAATTGGAATCCATGTTGATTTCCAAAATAATTTTGGTGGTACGTATAGGCACGCTTACAGTGTATTTCTTTCTTACTCAAAAGGAGGGAATTAAATGTAGATATTGTAGGTTAAATTGGTCTTCAGTTTAATTCCAGCCTAGTTTAAAATCTGTTTCAATCTGAAGATAGCAATTTTATTGGACTTCCTTTTAATGAATTCAAGTTATTTTACGTTATTGTAAGAGTGTTATCTTCACGTTGAAGAAGATTAATCAAGGTTGAAAACAGATATAACCTGAAAACCAATTTTACCTACAACATAGACGCTATGGGATTTGATCCCAGCTGCTTAGTGTTTTAAGGTTAATTATTTACTTATGGACATAAGAAGTTGTTGATGGGTTTATTAATGCATGGCTACAAAGTTTGTGAACTAACGTAACTAGAAGTAACTAAACTACGGCCTGAAACGCTCATTCGCGGGTCAATGTTTTTTTTTTTACTTTTCAGGTAAATTCCGCTCCGTTGGCGGTAGCGTTTCTGGTTACCCCAACAACGCAGGCGCAGCTGGAACGGTTTACAAGTACGAGAGCCGCCGCGGTCCACAATACCGCGAGCTCAAGTACAATCCTGACGCGAACTTGACCACGTTCAAACCCGAGCACGCCAAGGTTAAGGTAGACAACGAAAACAACAATGTAGATACGCCGACTGTCATCATGGAAAACCAAACGGTCTTTTACGAATTTGACGAGATCCAAGTTGAAGGCCATTCCACGGTGACTTTCTACCACCTGCATAAAGCACGGAACGTGACAGTCATTGCTCACGAAGTAACCGGAGATAAGACTGGGATTATCAAACTGGTAGCTCGACAGCGCTTGTTTGTATTTGTAGTAGAGTCTACTCACACGTACATGGACGCTCCGTGCGGGTTTCACGTGGAAGAGTACGCCGAGATCGTCTTTCCCACAGAAGTTATCCTTCGTGGCGAAAGTTCGACCATTAAAGGACGACTAACCGGAGTAGAAAAGCTTGTACTAGAGAGAAATGGCATGGTAGAATTTGGAGGGACAGCACACACTGCTCAGTTACCCGAGGAGTCGCAGTGGCTCACTGATAATCCATTTGATCCATTTATCCCTGGTCTCATTATTATTCCTCAATTTATTATTAATAATGTGGGTGTGGTTAAAGTCAGTATGACACCTGTCAAAGTTGTGCTCGATATCGCGGACACGAGTGTGAAAAAAGGTAAGAGCTCTTCCATGCATGTTACAACTTTTAGTTCTATTCGTTGTTCGCCTAATAAACCTCACTTTTTTTGTATGCTTAATACTTGTAGTATTTGGTTACTTTTATCCAAAGCGTGAACCTAAAATGAGACATAAAGTCTTTCTTAATAAGTTGCTATCTCTAAAACATATTTTTACGTGGAGACTTAATAGCTAAGATGAGAAATATGTATGACTTGCCACGAGTTTTCCGCAACAAAATTTTAGACTGGAAGAATGCAATCTATTGGACCGTTGCAACGCCATTTTAAACCTACAAGTATACTGCTAGTGCTGATCATTTTGATTTCCGAACTTCATATTTTATCAGGCGGTCAACTCCTGCTCACTACAAACCATGTAACCATCAACGCCGACTACGTCGAAGTGGAAAGTGGAGGACTGATTGATTCGTCAGGCGCTGGTTACGCAGCTGGAACTGGCCCTGGAAGTGGTTCAGGAAATACGGGCGGCAGCCATGCCTCACCAGGTGGGGGAGCAGCGTCGGGGAATCAGTATGGCTCTGTTTACTGGCCTCAAGAACCCGGAAGTGGTGGTGGCTATGGTGCTGGCGGCGGATGGCTCTATATTCAAACAGGAGGTCACGTCATTGTCGAAGGAACGATACGAGCCAATGGTGTCGGAACGTCGTCAAGTTCGTCCGGTGGAGGAAGCGGTGGAGCCATTATTGTGAAGAGCTTGTTTCTCAAAGGCTATGGAACCATTGAGTGTCACGGAGGTATGTATTAAAATTTATTTCCACGTATGTGCACTCATTCAGCAAACTGCTTTCATTTCATCGTTTACTTGGTGGGGTATGTGGTTATGTGGCGTCACTTTATTTAAAGCGACTGAAATTAACCTTAATATGAAATAATTCAACAGTTGAACCAAAGCACTGGTGAATATTTAATTAAAATTATAGAAATAATCCTCCCAGTTGTGTTTTTAATCTAAGCAATTGTAAAGGTGTCTGGAAGCAATTCAAGGGGATTTAAACACAAGGAGCCCGCTCCAAAGATGCGATCCTCGCTACAGCCAAACACAATGGGAGCAAGGTCAAGTTGGCCGTCATATGTTCCCAGGAATTTGCAGAAAGATAGAACGGCAAATGAATAATGTGAATGAATCATATATATCAACTACGGATAGTCAGTGTGTTTCGCAACAAATACAAACATTCGATGCCAAATGTAACTATTTCAGGTCCCAGTCACGAAGGAACTGGTTCAGGGGGACGTATTGCGGTATACGTCACAGAGCGCTTCATCTTTGGTGGTACCTTGACTTCGTTGGGTGGCAGTAGCGGCACCAATAAACACGGAAGTCCAGGCACAGTTTACATCGATGTGAATGTCGGAGAGGAACCTTACCGCATGATACAGGTTGATAATAACAACAGGGACAGTCTGTTGCCAGTTACTCTGGCTGAGACGAATACCGCACTTTATCGATTTGAAAGACTCCACTTAGTGAGAAGAGGAGCACTTGCTATCAAAGAGGTAAGCCAACAAAGTGTAACGTTTGTTATTTAGCTCTACGGTGATACCGTTTTAAGGTCATTCCAATGAAATAGAACCTGCACTCAGATTTTGTCAGTCTTTGCCTATTGATTTGTTCATCTTATAGGAACTCAAATTTTGAAATAGAAATGGGGGTGCTCATGCTCGTTTAGGAACAGCAGCACCTTGTTTTACCCAATAAACCCTTATAATTTCACCAGGACTATAGTCAAAATTGCTGGTTAAATTCACGTTTCCGACGATTGTTTCTTATTCTATACTGAGAATTACTCCATATTTATTTTTACAGAAAGAAAATTATTACTCAGTTCAAAACAACAGAAAAAAATGATAGGTCATTGTACTCGTTTTCGAAAAAATGACGATTTGCCTCTCTGGCGAGTTGTAGTTTTTAATGCACGGCGCTAATCACGCGTTAAGTTATGTGCAGTAGGGGATGCACAATGCAATACTGAGGAATGGCCTTAAGGGGCACCTAACAAAACAAAAATAAAAGATTTAAAACACTATTGTGTTTCCAACGTCGTTTTAAGGCCATACATACTAAAGTTCATTTGTAAAACATGTTACAAATCTTTTTGTTGTACCCTTAAGCTACACATCAAAAAGGCAAAAAGGTTTTGGGAGAAATATCTTACTCTCTAGTATTTTTGACTGCAACGTTTGTTCACCAAACTCTTTTCTTTTATTAGTGCCCTTGATTTCTCTGACAAATTCTCCAGGGAATACTTTGAATATCAAATTTATTATTAAGACTCAGTATTATTACTCTTTTTAGGTTTCTGGAACAGTTTCCAAAATGTACACCAGAAAAGTAACAGGTGACAAGACGGGCATGCTGCTAGCATTACAAAATACCCGGATATACGTTGAGACGCACAGCGTTCGTACCGAGGCTCCTGTGAACTACCAAGCGAATACAGGCGGTCAGATTGTATTTCCAGTCCGCACCACACTCCGAGGTACCAGGACGTCCGCGTTAACGGTCAACGGTGAAATTCACGGCATAGAGGAATTAAGGGTGTCTTCCAACATCGCTGCCCTTGTGACAGAAAAAGGCTTTTCAGCTTGCTTAGAATGTAATAGTAGCTACACAACACCAGCAATCGGCCATTACTGGTTCAAGAAGCTCAAAGTATCTCTTGGAGGGACCTTTGAAGTCCAGAGCTCGTCCCAGGACATCTCAGCGCAATCAGTGTACCTCCATGTCTTTGAAACTGCCCTGGACTACACCGGATCACTTAAGGCTGATGCTGTGAACATCCTCACGGATTATTTCAGCATTGAGTTTGATGCAAGCACTGACGCGTCGAGTTCTGGTTGGCCTTCCCAGCAGGGGCATGGAAGCATCACAACTTGTTCAGGTGTGGCAGGGGCTGGTCATGGTGGTGTGGGAGGAACTGGATACTGGACTGGCTGTAGCAATTGTTACACACAACACCACAATCCAGGTAAGTAACCTTATTTAATTTGGTAACCTAACGTAACTGGGCTCCTCTTCTATCAGCAGAGGGTTTGCAGAATGTTGTACTGACGAGACAATAGGGAGCGGTGGCAGTCATTATTGGAACAAAGTCTTGAAAACAAATAATTAACAAGCATCTTGTGTCTTTCCAAGCCATACAATTCATCCTTTTAAACATTAAAAATTCACTATCGTGCCTGTACATAACCCAGACGTCGTTTTTTACGTAGTTTTTTTCCATTTAGAAACTTAACAAACTAAGGGTTTATCACCTAGTGGTATAACTATTGTGCTGATCAGATGGCATGTAAGCGTCCTAGCTTGATTGTATAATGTACGCACAGAGTAAAGGTGTTCGTGTGCCAGAGAATACGCAATGCTTTTGCGATTTTACTATTATGTTTGTACATTTACATATCGGGAGGCGCGGTGGCCTAATTGTTAGTGCGCTAGAATCCGGATCGGTCGGTCCGGGATCGAGCCGTGGGAGGGGTCACTGTATTGTGTTCTTGGGCAAGACGCTTTACTCTCACTGTACCTCTCTTTACCGAGGAGTATAAACGGGTTGCGGTGAATTGTTGGAGCATCCCGAGAGAATGCTGGGGAGTAACCTGCGATGAACTAGCAATACTTCAGCCACTTTATGCTATAGAAACCAGAGTTATGAGGCAAAAAGCCTTTACAACAATTGCATGCACTGTTTAACAATTAATCTCTTTATTCCCAGCTGCGGGTGTAATTTACGAAAATGTATGCACTGCTAAACTGGCAGGAAGTGGTGGAGGCAGAAGCTCAGCTTCCGGTGGAGGAATCGCGTACATAAGTGTAGAAAAACTCTTGGAGCTAGATGGTTCAGTTAAGGCGGATGGAACTAATGGAGACACTGGAGGAGGAGGAGCGAGCGGTGGAACCCTTTGGGTTGCTGGAAGACACTTTGAAGGGCACGGTCATCTTACTGTCAAGGGAGGGAGAGGGAGCTATTATTCCGAGTGCTGCAGCGGAAATCCCTGTCATACCACTAGATACTACTATGGTGGTGGGGGCGGTGGGGGGTACCTTCGTCACTTCTCACCCGATCATGTAAGACGGGACGTAATCCGAAACAGAGATGTATCCGGCGGAGCATCGGGTGGGGGTGGTGCTGGAAGTGGAGCATCTGGACAAATTTGCCCAGATGGTAATCCATGCAGTGGACATGGTACGTTTTCAGCCCAACAAAGAAAATGCACGTGCAATGCAGGATACTATGGCGTGAACTGTGCATATCACTGTGACCCTTCAATCACGTGTCTTGGTCATGGACAGTGCGCTGCGTTTGGTGGGTGTGACTGTGATCCTGGTTATGTTGGTTACCGATGCGAACATCGCTGTAACGCAACTCGTGACTGCCATGGAAATGGACGATGTAGCGTGACTGGGAAATGTGTGTGTGACCCGTGTTATACAGGTGACGACTGTAGGTACGAATGTTCCGGAAATGGCACTTGCATTGGTGAAAAGTGCAAATGTGATCCGTGCTTCATTGGAACGCACTGCCATTCTTTATGCTCAGGACACGGCTCGTGCAATAATGACACCTGCGACTGCGATAGTAAATGGAAAGGTGAATACTGCGAAGTCCCTAAATGTCCAAATGACTGCTCTGGAAATGGCATATGCAACAGCGCCCTTCTCACCTGCTTCTGTAACCCCGGATGGCGTGGGGATGACTGCAGTGAACCTGACTGTCCAGGTGAACCGGATTGCTATAATCGAGGCACATGCACAGCGATAAACGGCACGGTGATGTGCGTTAACTGCTCCGTCGGTTGGATGGGCCCTGCCTGCGATGATCCTTGCGTTCACGGCGTACAAGAACCAATGGACAGTGGATTTTGCAAGTGCGAGCCCTGCTGGGCTGGCAAAGGCTGTGACGCTCTTTGCATGGGTCGAGGAACGTGTTCCGATCGAGGCATTTGCGACTGTGATCCTCTCAAAGGCTGGCGAGGTGATGTTTGCCAAGTTCCTGGATGTCCTGGCATCGGCGAAGATTGCACTGGTCATGGTGATTGTAATAGCGCCATACACGAGTGTACGTGCTACCCTGGGTGGGCAGGCATAGGATGTCACATACCAGACTGCCCTGGCGCACCGAACTGCAACGATCGGGGGTACTGCAATGCTTCAGTTAGTCCTCCGCAATGCCAAAACTGCAGTCGTGGCTGGATGGGACCTGCATGTGCTGATCCATGCAAGTTTGGCGAGCAAGTTCCAATGGACAGTGGACAGTGTGTCTGTTGGCCTGGATACGCAGGTACGAAAAAAAAACTACCTTGTACTATCACTATACAACTTACAAGCTGAATTGCTTTAATTTTATTTGGTGATTTAAAATAGCTTAGAGAAAACGCCTCCTTTACAAATCATAGTTTTAGAAATATGTAGGTAAATGTGACATCAATTTGCGTACAGAACCTATATTAATTTGTAAGGATAAATAAATAAATAAATAAATAAATAAATAAATAAATAAATAAATAAATAAATAAATAAAGCAAAGAGTCCTATAAAAGTTCTATGCAAGCAATGCCAATTCCTAAATGACTTTGATCCCGGTTATGAAGCCAGAAAGGATCAAACAAAAATCAGACTGGTTTAAAAATATTTGAGCCAGAGATAAATTTAAAACACAACTTATATGAGTTAAGCTTGTTTGTAAAATTTTTCATCGTTTGAAAGTGGTTTTGAATTAAATGGTCTTCTGGCTGTTGACTCAAAAATCGAGTACTGCAGGATGTTCTTTGGAGTCATCTTCTTACTTTATCAAGTTTGCGGTTTCATATTCTCGCTTTGTAATTCATTCTTCGATTGAGTGGCTCGTAGCCACTTTGATTTTATTATTTCTTATCACTGCAAGTGCCTCAGAACTCTCTTATTTTCGGCACAATATAAAATTGTATTCATGTTCTCTGTATTGCTATTTTGTTTTTAAGGTGTTGGTTGTGATAGTGAATGTTCCGAGCACGGTACGATTGTCAACAATAGCTGTGTTTGTGATGTGGGATGGCGAGGAGATCTTTGCGATAACCCTGGTTGTCCTGGTGTTGGGTCCGACTGTACAGGCCACGGAATCTGCAATTCTGCTACTCACATTTGCACGTGTAACGAAGGCTGGGCTGGCAACGGGTGCGAAATCGCCGACTGTCCAGGATCTCCTAACTGCTTTGAACGAGGATTATGCAACGCCTCTCTGGATCCCCCTAAGTGCCAAAACTGCTCCAAGGGTTGGATGGGACCGGCCTGCAACGATCCTTGTGTACACGGTCAACAGATTCCAATGGACAGTGGTAACTGCGTTTGTAAACCAGGGTGGGTTGGCGTAGGCTGCGATAGCGAATGCTCAGAACATGGAAACATTGTGAATGAAAAGTGTCAGTGTGACGTTGGATGGCGTGGAACTTTCTGTGAAAATCCCGGATGTCCAGGCGATGGCGAGGATTGTTCTGGTCATGGCGAGTGTAACAGCGCTCTTCATACATGTATCTGTCAGAATGGATGGACTGGCGATGGCTGTCATATTCCTGACTGTCCTGGGAATCCAGACTGTGCAAATAGAGGTAAAAAGTATTGATGTTAATTGATGTTAATTTTTTATATGTGAGAAATAGCTGCATGCTTTGTTCTTCCAGTCAGCAGTGCGTTAAGTACTTTTTAAAGTGTATATGACATGAAAAATATTTTCTGCTTATTTGAAAGGCCTTTCGAAATACAGAAGAATGGCGTTTTTCTTTTGGAAATATCTTTTTTCGTTCCAGAGATATTGACATTTTTGTATTATGCAAATTAGATCAGTTATGACGTCATAAGATTTGCAACTAAAAATGGTCAAATACTGAATGAAAAATATCTCTGGAAATATTGAAGCAGTGTTCTTTAAACTTGGCACCACAAATGTGCATCACAAAAGGAACAAAATGACACCGTTAGTATTGTTGCCATAGCAACTCTTTCAGCTCCAGTCTCTCTCTGTCAAAAAAACAGATATCCCCATTTGTAACCTCTAAAGTGAGACAAAGGGTCCTGCTTGGAGCGGACATAATTCCCATATTGTCTTAATTCCCATCATTGGATTTGGCTGTGCTAGATGGTTCTTGGTTTAAGACAAAAACTGGGAATTTCAGTTTTTATCGAGACAGCACCAGCGGCAAAACTGTTGTCATGGTAACAGCACAAAGGGTGTCATTTTGTTTCTTTTGTGATGCACATTTGTGGTGCCAAGTTCCAAGAACACTGCTTTAATAGTTTTAGAGATATTGTTTATTCAGTATTTGACCATTTTTTAGTTGCAAATCTTATGACGTCATAACTGATCTAATTTGCATAATACAAAAATGTCAATATCTCTCGAACGAAAAAAGATATTTCGAAAAGAAAAACGCCATTCTTCTGTATTTCGAAAGGCCTTTCAAACGAGCAGAAAATATTTTTCATGTAATATACACTTTAAAATGGGTCACAAAATGAATAACGTAAATGGTATCTTTTTAATATCCTAGGTTGTCAGGGAACTTTTGGACTATCTTGGGGCTAACTATTTGTTATTTTGTTATTTATCATACGTAAACAAGTGACCTGTTTAGTAAAGAATAGTCTTTCTACATTCAGCAAAGTTGTCCTTTTCCTGAAGAAAAAAAGAAAGACTGTTTTTGTAGAGACTAGAAAGACAGACTGACAGACAGACCGATACATCAACAAACAGCAGAAACGTCAAGTTCTGTAGGCTTAGCGTTAACGTTTTCTGCTTTATTACTGTAGGTTTCTGCAACAAAAGCTCCAATCCTCCGACGTGTACCAACTGTATACCTGGCTGGATGGGTCCAGCGTGCGAAGATCCTTGCACAAATGGAACCCAGGTGCCCATGGACAGTGGGAACTGCGTCTGTGATCCTTGTTTCACGGGTCGCGGATGCAATGTAGAGTGCACAGGACACGGCATTTGTGCCGATGATAAGTGCCAGTGTGATCAACTCACTGGATGGCGAGGCTCCCTCTGTGAAGTGCCCGGATGTCCAGGTTCTAACGGGAAGGACTGCAGTGGAAATGGCAAATGTGACAGTACAAACCATCAGTGCATCTGCCAACCAGGTAAGTGTTATCTCCATAGATTGTTTTTAATTCTGTTCTTTATTGTAATACAACTTCGCCTCTATGATCTTATCATTGGTTTTAAATTACAAAATCACATTATTAATTCCAGTCTTAAAACATTACAGTAGGGAAAGGAGTTATCGTGTTTGTTGAAAGCATTATTTGTTAGAGTGGTCTTTTGTCGCGTTTAGGCACTTTAGCATATTGACTAATAAAGTTTGCAAACCTTGATTCGAAGAAACTACCAAAGCATAGTTAATAGAGTGAACTGTGACTGACTTTAAACGGTACAATCTAAATGAAAGTCCGTTTCAATTTTCAAGTTTTTAGTTCATGCAGATTACCCAGTTATCCTATACTTTTCCATGAAAGATGAAGATGAAGTATTCATTATGTCACGAGCGTGGGACAAAGAAAAATCTGAGCCCCGACGGGAATCGAGCCCATGACCTCTCCCAAACACTGGGCGGGTGTTCTATCCAAGAGAGAACTCATGGCGAGCAAGGTCATTTACTAGGCTCACATGTGACACGCGTCCTGCTAAAATCGACAGTGTCGATATCGTTCTGTATAGCGATAAATAAAGAAAGATGGTAAATTTCATGCACGTGATATGATGAATATTTCATCTTTCATATTTCATTATCGAGCTTGAAATTTATCATCTTTCTTTATTTATCACTATTTGTTTTCTTGTTGAAAATGTAAATCTTAAC
Organism: Meandrina meandrites; assembly: GCA_963693305.1. NCBI lineage: Eukaryota > Metazoa > Cnidaria > Anthozoa > Scleractinia > Meandrinidae > Meandrina > Meandrina meandrites. The sequence goes on along the minus strand of OY855912.1, from coordinate 5,956,163 downwards.
ACTTTACTGTTAACATTTTTTACCATCCAGGGTGGACTGGTATTGGGTGTCATGTACCTGACTGTCCCGGTGTTCCAAACTGTTTTGGCCGTGGGCACTGCAATACAACCAATCGCCTGACACCAGAATGCACAGACTGCAATAAAGGTTGGATGGGTCCAGCTTGTAACGATCCCTGCGTGCACGGCCACCCAGAAGATGGTATATGCGTCTGTGATCCTTGCTTTACTGGTAGTGGATGCCAAAGTGAGTGTTCCGGGTTTGGAGAATGCATCGACAACAAATGTGACTGCGGCCAAGAACCAGGTGGTGCTCATATGGGAGAATACTGTGAACTGCCGGGCTGCCCAGGCCAGTGTACCAGCCCTGATCATGGTTTCTGTAACACAGATACTCAGAAATGCATATGCGCCCAAGGATGGGCTGGGGACGATTGTAGTACGCCAGACTGCCCAGGAACACCAATCTGTTCTGGCCACGGACGTTGTAGCAATTCGAATCCAAGGCGATGTAACTGTGATCCTCAGTGGGCTGGTGAGAAGTGTGAGCTGCCTTGCGTAAATGGAACAAACTACGGAAACTCTTCAGGCTGCATTTGCCACCCGTGTTTCGCTGGATCTGGTTGTGATCTTGAATGTTCATTACATGGTAGCTGTGAAAATGACAAGTGCGTCTGCGATAAAGCCTTGGGATATAAAGGAGACGTGTGTCAAGTCCCAAGTTGTCCCGGATTCCCTTTTGACTGTAGTAATCATGGAAGCTGCAACAAAGCCACCTTTCAGTGCACGTGCGATCCTGCCTGGTCTGGTCCGGCATGCGACATTCCAGACTGCCCTGGTAGCCCAGACTGCAATGCGCATGGTTCGTGTGTCGCACCCACAACAGACGGTGAAACACCAAAGTGCAACTGCTCGAAAGGATGGATGGGCGTTGCTTGTGAAAAACCCTGCAAATTTGGGACTCCAACTAGTGAGCATATTTGCATCTGTGACGACTGCTATAATGGGGCTGCCTGCGACATGCTGTGCTCAAACCATAGTTCTCTGTGTGTAGATGGCAAAAATGGAAAAGAATGTGATTGTGGCTTTGTAGGTTGGCGAGGACAATTTTGCGAGAAGAAGGGATGCCCTGGTTACAAGAAAGATTGCTCAGGGCATGGCCAATGTCTGACTGCATCACAAACGTGTATCTGCGATCCAGGATGGAGTGGTAAGATTAGTTATTTGATTTTTTGATTTTTACTTTCAACCTGACAACAACCTATACTATTTTGGAGGCATTACGAGGGGCTCAAACTGGAGAATCCAATCAAGCACAAAAACCTTAACCTATCACCATACTACTCTCGCCTGGGCGACCACACCGTGAATAGCTTTAAGATTAATAATCGCGCATAAAGAGAAGTAACGTCGTATCATGGCGATGTTTCTTGTTGTTGGTTCACTTTCTGTGTCGGTGCCTCAGCGTAGTGAGCCTTTTAATTAGTGTTTTCCTCTTTTTAGCAGCCAACCATCGCAATAGTTCATTGGTTCATTTTAGTTCACTAAACAACATCTAAGACTATCTGAAAGTAATGTTTGCGAGTTTGTTAAAATATGAATTAAGAAAGCATTATCGAAAGTGACATATTTTAACTGGTCTGTTTGTGATAGTTTCTTTTAGTTTTAGGACCAAAACTGTGGTGCAGTTCAGAGTCAACTTTTCCAAGATTCGGTGTACTTGAACATATAATGTGTTCCTTGGGCAAATACAAAGACAGTCACCACCATAAAATTATATTACCATAAGTATGCTACTAATACTGACCTATCGTCTAACGATTTTTGGTTGAGTAGTTTCTACTTGAGTTTTGAAAGTAATTAGCGTTTGTTTTGGTTTTGCATCTCTACGCTTAGCGATTGGTTTTAAAAATCTTGCGCCACTTTGTCATCCAATGAGAAGTGAAGCCAAAATCAATCTTTGCTCTTTCCCACAATTCTTCCGGCGCTTCGCGTCGAGTACACGTAAGGTTTGATTGGATTGGTTCGCTTGATTGTCTGTGTCTTGTGCGATTGGCTAGACTAATAACCTTCGTTTTGTTCTTACGACACAATCGAAAACCGCCCCGTGCAACATTGCAGCAGTTTTCCAGCAGTTTTGTAAACTCTGCTATTGTGATCACAGGCAGCCCAGCCTTTGTATACGACCAACGTGGCTTATTGATGATGGCAACGGCGTTACGTTTTCAGCCGTTTAAGACAGTGTATGAGAATTCTTTCAAAATTTGGAAAAGAATTTCAATAAAAATGGCTTACCTTCTGTTTGCTATGCTTTATTTTGATGTCTCTGGGTTCCTGCAGTTAAGCCATTTTTATTTAAATTCTTTTCTTCTGGTAGTATTTAGAGTAATTTTCGAAGCATTCTCATACAAGCGGCTGGAAACGTAACGCAATCGTCATTATCAACAGGTCACGTTGATTGCTTATAACGTCTGGACCGCCGGTGTCGTGATGGGCTACCTTTATATGTTGTGATCAATTTCGTCTGCAAGAAGTAATCGATAATGTCAGGTATTGTGTTTCTGATTGTACTTTTTCGTGACACAGGTATTGGCTGTGAGAAAACAGACTGTCCTGGTGATCCAGACTGCAACAACCGGGGTCAATGTATACCAGCTGAGACTCCTTACTGTGGTGATTGTGAACAAGGCTGGGCAGGTATAGCTTGTGAAACGCCTTGTGTGAACGGCACTCAAAACAAAGATGATCCAACCATTTGCGACTGTGATCCCTGCTTTAATGGAATAGAATGCGATGTGTTCTGTTCTTCAAGACCCAATGCTACCTGCTTCAATGATACTTGCTACTGTGGCTTTGAAGGTTGGCGTGGAGAATACTGTGAAAAGAAAGGATGTCCCGGCTTGTTCAATCTCGATTGTTCTGGACGTGGCACTTGTAACAGCGCTACTCAGAAGTGTGACTGCAATCCAGGATGGGCTGGTCGGGGATGTGAAGAACCTGCTTGCCCCGGTACCCCAATGTGCAGCGGCCATGGAACGTGTGAGACCTTTGGATTTAAATCATTCTGTTCTTGTAATCAAGGGTGGATGGGTCGAGCTTGTGAGACCAAATGTGAACATGGTACTCCCCAGGAAACAAGCGACGGTTTGTTCGTCTGCCAGTGTGATGATTGCTACAGTGGTGTAACTTGCGAGCTGGAGTGCTCTGGACGTGGGAACTGTACAAATAATGCATGCGACTGTGGATTTGATGGTTGGCGAGGGTCTACTTGTGACACGAAAGGTTGTCCTGGTTGGGGATCGGACTGCTCTGGTCATGGCACATGTATAACTGCTTTCGGGTTATGCTACTGCAGGCCAGGCTGGTCTGGTGTCGGCTGCCACATACCTCAGTGTGCAGGTGGTGGAAATTGTAGTGGCCATGGCGTCTGCGATGGAATCGCTCACGATCCTCCAGTATGTGTCTCGTGTGACTCGGGCTTCATGGGAGAAGGCTGCGAAAAACGCTGCATTAATGGCACTGTTGTAAAGTCGTCAAGCGGAGATACTTGTAAATGTGGCAGCTGTCACACTGGAGTCGACTGCGGTACGGAATGCAATGGTCACGGAAAGTGCGAACAGGGTGCGTGTGTTTGTGACAGCGGGTGGAGAGGGGCTAAGTGTGAAACAGTGGGTTGTCCAGGTGAACGGGTCGACTGCAGTGATCATGGCGTTTGTTTGCTAGTTACACAGGAATGCGATTGCTTTAATGGATGGAAAGGAGAAGGCTGTGATATCCCCGATTGCCTTGGCGTACCAGATTGCAATGCACTAGGGACTTGCTACGGAGGAGTCGATCCACCCATCTGTGTAAACTGTACTAACAACACGATGGGTCCTGCCTGTGAATTCCCTTGTGTACATGGCAACGAATATCCACCAAACAGTGTTATTTGCCAGTGTGATCCATGTTATACCGGACTGGCATGTGACATCGAGTGCTCTGGACGAGGAACTTGTAGACAAGGCGTTTGTGACTGTGATCCAGGATGGAAAGGTCAAACCTGTGAAACATTAAACTGCCCTGGAGAACCAGACTGCAGTGGACGAGGAGCCTGTGTACAGCAAGGCTCCCCTGCTACGGCCGTGTGCCTGTGCAATCAAGGATTTGATGGTGATGACTGCAGCAAACTTGTCTGCCCTGGCCAACCTATGTGTAGTGACAGGGGAACCTGTACACTGCTGGGGGACATTCCATCGTGCGTTTGTAACCATGGCTTTGATGGTAGTTCGTGTGAGCGTTGTCTACCTCAATTCACGGGATCTGAATGCGAAAAATGCATCACAAACTATATCGGGTGGGCAGTTGGCTGCGACGTTTATTGTGTCCACGGCAACGGAACAGGAAAAAACAAGGACATTTGCACGTGCCATTATGACTCAAACTTAGGTTACTGGAATGGGACGAGCTGCGACCGCTGTGTGCTTGGCTGGGGTTTGTCCACCTGTGCGGTGTGCGACAATGCACACGTAGGAGATAGGTGCGATATTGATTGTGTCAGTGCGCATGCTCAGTATCGTGACGAACTTGACGGAGACTGGGGTAAACACGTTGTCGAACCTATTCTGAACTGTCTATACAGTACCGCGCAAGGTGAAGTGTTCGCTTGGTTTGGTTACAACAACAGAAATCCTCACAATGTGTACCTGAGTGTAGGACCGGGCAACTTCTTCTCGAGGCCTTATCTAGATATTGTTCCAGGTGGAGTAAGCGGATTTGTTCGTAAAATCAGCGGCTCGGACAACACTACAAGTAACCTGATTCCCTTACCAACCGAAGATTATGGGCAGCCTCAGAAGTTTGTACCTGGTAGACATGACAAGATTTTCAGAGTAAGGTACGGTTAAACTGACGAGTTAATGGCCAGGTGTTTTCCTTACATAAGCCATGGCCGTATACAAGTCATATTCAAACTGTTAAAAGGGGCACCCTGGTGAATAGCCTACTAGAATATTGTTTGAATCAATGGTGTAAGCCTCGTGTCTTTTATGATGACAGATTATGAAGAAATAATTGTTAAAAAGGCATTTCTCTCATAAAAACAAAATACACGTAGAGCACAATTCGTAATAATTTGTATTACCGCTGATAGCTTTTGATGTATGTGTCGAACGCTTGAGGTATTTTCCTTATTAAACACAGTTTTTTTACTGATGAGACAAAATTAACATTAGTGACTACAAACAATTCTTTCTGAGAAAAAGTGTCAGTGTGTTTTTTCTTTCGCTCTTTTTAAGCGTATTAAAGAGCCTTCGTTATCTTTTTTCACAGATTGCAAGACGCGTATCCAATAGCTTGGATTGTGGCATTCCCAGTGTCCAACGAGAGGAATGCAGCCGTAGTAGATTTGTCCATGGTTCACTCTATGAGATGTACAGACAGTGTGGCTCCGGTGAACAATGTAAGTTTCATTCTGTCATGCACGTTTTGTGTTCCGTCTCTTTTTTAAAAGGCAGTTCATGTCAACGTCATAACAAAACAAATTGACGACATACAGCTGTTCTTGGAATATTATATTATTATTTCTGTTATTATTATTATTATTATTATTATTATTATTATGCAATAGTGTAATATACTTTATTTAATCTAAACGTAATCTTAGCTTAAAGGTAGTAGCTAGGCATTCCACAAAAAGTATTGAAAACACAAAATATAGCATCTGCAATTAGAATTGTAACTATTTATAAAAAAATCTCTATTGAAAGTGTTACCGTAATTTCCTCCTCGCTCTCCTCAAAACAGGTTCTCGTACCGTCATTTGTGAGCCATTATTCTTGTGATCAGCGGCAGGGGTCGATCGCAAGAAAATATAATTTTGAAATTTTTAAAAATTCATAAAAAAAATTGCGTATTATCCAAATCAAAAAATTTTTTCGCAGACGTTCATTGGGTGAATAATATCACAGGTGCCTTACAATGAAAACCATATTTCTTCTTTAGGTGTCAAGTGAAACCTACACGTGTTCATGCCGTGATGGACACTGGGGCCTAGCATGCCAGCATGATTGTCCCGGTGGGCCACAGACGCCATGTTCAAACAACGGACATTGCAATAAGAGCACGGGACTGTGTTCATGCGACCCTAACTGGCGTGGAGACATCAACTGCACAACTTGTTCGCCTGGTTGGCATGGCCTGGATTGTTCGATCGTCGTACAAAGTCTAAACAATCACACCGCAGCAGCATTTGGACATGGCTACTTCATCACACTTGACGGAACTGGGTACAACTTCCTGGGAAATGGAGAATACCACGTGATACTGTCTCATTCATTTGAGATCCAGGTTCGAATGGTCACGTGTTTTTCATCAAGCTCGTGCTTCAACGCTGTAGCAGTGAGGATTGAACAGTACACATTGTTGGTTCATTCGAGGTTTGCTAATAAGGAAGAGCCTGTTGTGCTTGCCAATGGAAAGAGAACATATTCTCTAGAGTTCGACTTTGGACCAGCAAATCAGAAGTTCACGTTCAAACGAACATCCCGGTTACAGTTTGTACTATCCACGATCTATGGTGTCCAGTTAATAATCCGCTTGTACGACCGATATCTTGATATCCACTTGCGTGTTGACAATCAGACATATTGTCAGGCGAGCCGGGGACTTTGGGGCAACTGCAACTTTAACTCGTATGACGATTTATCCAGCAGTGATGGCGAATTAGTTACAGCAGTAAATGTTTCGCAATTGTACATACATGAAGTCTACGGAACGTCCTGGAAAGTGAAACAGGAAGACAGTTTGTTCGTCTACGACATCAACAACTACCGCGAAAAAAGACAGCTTTACGGTGGAGGCTATGCACTGTATTTCAACAACTCCGGTGCTCACACTAGTGAAATCTACAGCTTCACCTCTTCGGACATCACTATCGAATTCATGGTCCGCGCTGAGAGTCAAAACGGAACGCTTCTCTCATACACGAGCACAAAGATGTTTGCTGTAGTCCTTGACTCTGGTAAGATCAAACTACGCTATGAAGATACAATTTTAGACACCTTAGCGGTGATTCAACAACACAAATGGAATCATATTGCTCTGGTTTGGTCAGTGTCGACACGAATCCTACAATTCTACCACAGCGATGACAGCGGACTGGCGCACAGTCGTAACTTTCCCATTGCAAGCAGTGTAAATGTGTTTCAACCTGGAGGAATTCTTGCGTTAGGGTACTGTCAGCCAGCACCAGGTGTCCTAAGAATACCACTCAAGGAGGGATTCATCGGCCAAATTGATGAAGTGCGAATATGGAACCAAAAGCTGGACCCGTTTACCATTTCGGCTAACTGGAGACGAAACCTAGGCTGCAGCACACGAATTCAAAACCTTGCAAGTCTATGGAAGTTTAATGAAGGCGATGGTTCAGTAGCCTATGACTGTGTGTCCAGCGCCCATATATGGTTTCAATCTGGCATCTGGCAGGCGCCAATGTGGGTCTACTCGTCAGTTGACATTCCACAGTTTTCAGTTGACGTTGTGACCGCATACAGCTTCAGATTCGGTAGCACATGGATGAGTGCAGAACAGACATGTTATGACCTAATCTTCGGCTCCTCGTTGACATCACAGTATACCATGCTGAACACTGCAGCCCTCTGGTTTTACCACGTGTCATGCGTGACATCTGTTACCAGAAGCAGCCATTATGGTGATGCTTACTGGCCATTGATGGCTCTGTCGGATTTCTATCAACTGTTTGCCGAACATTCCTCATGGTATGCTCAGATCCTGTGTGACCATGTATCAGTTGGTAACTTCCCAGAGTGGTATGGTCTTAACTGCGACAAACGCTGCAAATTTGGCCTTCCGAGAAACACCAGTGGTGACAGTTGTATCTGTATGAAAGGGTTCTATGGTGCAAACTGTTCAAGAGAATGCCCAGGTGGTTATCACGTGCCATGTAGCGCCCAATCGCCATGTAATAATAACACCGGAACATGCAAATGCCCAGTTACAGCAAACTCCACCCATGACTGTAGCGTGTGTACTCCAGGATGGATTGGATCTGACTGTTCTGTGGCACTCGGCGGAAATGAAAGCAATCCGGACAACTTCACGTGTCAAGGATTTGGAGCAGCATATTACACAACCTTTGATGGCGCCGGCTACACTTTTGGAACCTATGGAGAATTCTACGTGATGAAGACCAATCAGTTCACAGTTCAAGTCCGACAAATCCCTTGTATGAGTGGTTCGTTTTGCATTTCATCAGTGGCAATGAAAACCGGTTCAACCGAGATCACAATAAGAGCTTCCTTCAGCGGGAGTGGAATGCCACTAGTCTGGTTCAACCGTAGACTGACTGACACAACATCTCTAACACTGGAAAATAGCTTCAGATTCCGTAAAGTATCTCCACAGGCCTATAAAATAAGCAATGCAAATCCTGGAACGATATCACTAAGAGTAAAAGCCTGGCAGAAGTATCTTTCGTTCGAGATAACTTCGTCTGCTCAGTGGTGTACTGTTGCCTCTGGACTTTGTTCTTCGTGTGACTCAAACATCGGAAACGACTTTACAAACAGCACAGGTGTAGTGTATTGGGGACATACCATCTCACAGCGTATAATAATTGAAATCTTTAGCTCCCAATGGCAAGTATCTGTTATTGACTCGCTGTTTATTTTCGGCTACACGAGCTATAACGAACAACAAGAAATTACTGCCAATGGATACGCATTGAAGTTTAATGGCACAGTTGCTTCAAGTGGCCCTCTCAACACCGCTTTCGTCAAAGGGGAAGACTTTACTCTGCAGCTGTTTGTAAAAGTCCATGCTTCTGGAGGTACAATAATATCTTATGCGAAAGAATTTACCTTTGCCGTTGTTAACGATGTCAGTATTAAAGTCTATGTTGGTGGAGCTGCGTACGACATGGGAGTGGCACTGCCTATTGGAACCTGGATGCAAGTGTCCGTCGCGTACAGTTCTTCTACAGGTAAGAGTGGCTCAGTTGAATATATCTTTGTTTTCTACATTCCTTGTTTTTTGTTCTGTGATCTTAATCCTTAATCTCTGTCTGAAACTGTCTGTGTTTTGTTAATTTACTGTTACTTTAATGTAGCTATACAAGCCATTTATGAGGTTGGAAGTTCTTCAAGTAATGCAAAATATAATGAGAAAACCGTTTGCGGTACTAGTTCTAATCAATATTCATGTAAAAACGTCGTATCAATTGTTACACACAACGTTTTTTTCCTTTCTTCCTTTTAGGAGTTCTAACCTACTACCAGCTAGATGCCCAAGGTGAGCTTTTTACCAAACAGACCTACATCGGACCGGACTTGTTTATCTCGGGCGGCACTTTATGGCTTGGGCAGTGGCACATAACACAAGAACACATCACCGGTGTGCCACTGCAGCCATTTTTTGGAAGCATAGATGAAGTACGGATCTGGACTTTTGCACTAGATACTATTCTTGTTCGCCAGAGTTTCCTTATCGTTATCACCACCGATCTGCCGACGCTTAGTGCCCTGTGGCATTTCGACGAGGGATTCGGCAGAGTGGTTAGCAATCGTATATCTAGTTCCTCAGATATTTTCCTTCCCAAAGTAATCAGCCGCCAACCGGTGTGGCAGTTCTCCTACGTCCGTGATGTGTTTCCATCTGTAGTTGTTAGTGTAAATGTGCAGTTTACCAATAGCACCTTTGGAACGCTAGCCGAAAAGCTGTGTTTCGAACTAATTTACGACATGCAATTACAAACTCAGTGTGGACAACTTCTGAATACGGCCGTTCCTCAGTTTTACTACAAGAACTGCCTTGTCGATGTTCATTCCTCTGGCTCCTTCGACGCCGCCTACATTGCACTGTATGCCTATGCCGACTACTGCCAGTCTGTTCTTCATCTTCCCTCATGGCCAGGTCAACTCCTATGTCAACAGTTTCCCAAGAGTGTTCCTCGAGGATGGATTGGCCCCGACTGTTCCTTAAAGTGTGTCTTCGGAAATGCCGACAGAAATAATGCTAGCTTGTGTGTGTGCAATCGAGGATACTGGGGCAGGGACTGTGCCAGCGAATGCCCAGGAGGAGGAAACAATCCTTGTAACGACCATGGCAAGTGTGACGTCCGGACAGGAGCCTGCGAATGTGATTTGAACTGGCGAGGAAATAACGATTGTAGTAACTGCACTCCTGGTTGGACGGGATCTGATTGCGCTGTAGCTGTGGCAGTGTCACAGCTGCCGACATGTTCTGCTTTCCTCGGAGGACATTTCACCAATTTTGACAGTGCTCACTTCACCTTTTTTGGAGTCGGCGAATTTTGGTTTGTGAGAAGTGCCCTCTTCAATGGCCAACTACGACAAGTTCCATGTCACAATGGGAAATCACGCTGCATTAATGCAGTAGCGTTCTCTTTCACTTCAGGATGGGAACTAGTATTTCATGCACCATATGAAGAAACCGAGCGGCCTGTTGTTTGGGTGAATGGAAGTGTGGCAGAATTCAGTTCAACAACACTTGAAATTTCCAGTGAAGCCTTTTTAGAGCAAACGTCTTCAACTACATATGTCCTAAGCAGTGTAGTGAAAGAGCTCAAGTTTGAGCTACGTGTAGTAGGAAGAGGACTTGTTATTGCCGGTCATGTTAAGCAATCCCTATGTAACGGTACAGACGCAGTGTGCGGAAACTGCGACGGAAACAGAGACAACGACTTTAACACCACAGGCGGTGCTTCTCTGGAAGAAGCATGGCAAGTTTCGACCGAGGAAAGTTTGTTTGTCTACAACTATGGAGCTTACAAAGAAGAAAGAGTTGCAACTGGTGGTGAATACGCCTTAAAGTTCAAACGGGTTGGCGTGTCTAGTGATCTTATGCCTGATGTCCTAAATGCCTCTGCCATTACAGCAGAACTCCTCTTTAAGATGTTTTCTGGACGAAATCCTGGAGGTGTCCTCTTAACCTACAGCAAAGCGATGACACTGACAGTGTTTATTAAAGTGACTATAAAATTGCGCATTGGCGTGGAGATCTGGGACACTGGACTTTCTCCAGTTGTTGACGCCTGGAACCAAGTTACCTTCGTTTACTATAAACGCACAGGGGCGATATATATTTACCATATTAATTCCATTGGTATTGTTCGTCAAGCCACACGAACTATGAGTTCCGGCATCTTTAACAAAGGAAGCATAATCTCCATTGGGCAATGGATACCATCTCTAGAAGTCAACACCAAGGAAAGCGATAAACTACCAGGTTTTGTTGGATTGATCGATGAAGTGCGCTTCTGGAACCGAGAATTTAGCCTGCAAGATGTCAAGACAAACTGGAGGGTAAACGTGCTTTCAGGCGCTCCTCACATTGCTATCTTATGGAAGTTTAATGAAGGGCAGAGTAACATCATCCACGATTTGGTGAGCGGTATCCACTTGTACATTCCATCCGTTCGCAAGGCGCCCAAATGGGTCTACAGTTATGCGAATGTTAAGATTCTACCTATCACCAACGAAATAACCTTCGAAACGAACGACTTAAGAGTCAAAGCAGAGACGTGGTGCTACGAAAACATCAACAGATCACCTCTTGGTACTACCTGCGGCGGGCTTGGTGGTGGAACGGTAGCTTTCTATGTTAGAGCGTGTTTACGGGTAATTGCTTCAAGTGGTCAGCTATCCCTCGGGGTAAATGTCGTGGTGGCCTTTGCAGACACGTGTCAAGTGCAAGCTAACCTAACTGTTTGGCCAGCAAAGCAGATGTGCAGGGATGAAGTGTTCCGAAATTCAAGGCTCATGAACTGGATAGGGGTGAACTGTGATGTTCCTTGTCCTTACGGATATCAGCCTCCGGGGCTCGACGGAAGTTGCAAATGTGACCGAGGCTTCTGGGGACAGTTGTGTGACGGTGTGTGCCCCGGCGGACCTGTAGATGTATGTAGTGGGCATGGACGATGCTTAAGTGGTAGCGGAAGATGCCGATGTAGGAGAAGGTGGCGAGGAGCAGTTGACTGCAGCCAGTGCACTCCTGGATTTGTTGGCAAAGATTGTTCGGCTGCGGTTGTTGCACCTACTGAAGAGCTTCCAATCACTTCAGTCTTTGGAACTGGTTACTACGTGACTTTAGATGGTGTCAAGATCAATGTAAACGTAGCTGGTGAATTCAACGTGTTGGCTTTGGTTCGCTATGGACTTAGCATCCAGTTTAGGCAAGTTCGAATCGGTAGTTACGTACGTTTGAGATGTGTATTAGTACGTGTACAACAGGATGTGATAGCTATCCACAGCAGTATCGGAATTGCAGGTCAGGTTTTGGTTACCCAAAATGGTTTTCCTATCAGCTACAAGAGTATAGTTTCACTTGGAATTTCAGGATTCGTGTTTCAGCGGACGTCGCTTAACAGTTACGCGGTGACTGGTCCCGGGGGCTTCAATTTTGTGATCAATTCTCTGACGATACACTTCGATGTCTCCATAACCATGAACAGATGGTTGTGCCAAGAAGCCTGTGGTCTTCTTGGAAGGTGCCGTGACCCTGGATCAAGTGTGCTACCCTCGAACTGCACAGCTGGAGGAATTTTAGATACGCATGACATATCAACAGTAACCCAAGAAAGCCTGATCTCCTACGTAACATCTTGGAGTGTCCCACAAAACGAAAGCTCTTTTGGTCCCATACTGAACATCTCTGGCGAACCACAATCGAGTAGCCTAGGAGGAAGCTGCCTGTACTTTGATGGCACCTCAATTATTACTGCACCTCTGGTAAACGTTTTTGTTGGTAATTACATTACTATCCAGTTCTTTGTCAAGGCAAAGGATCCACGTGTCTACGGTGGAACTATTATCTCATACGCACTCAGTGAAACTTTTGCAATAGCTGTGAACAAAACTATCATGATTTACTTTGGAACAACTGTCATTGACACTCGGCTTGTGCTTGAAGCAGAACTTTGGAATCACATATCGTTTGTCTACAGACGAAGCTCAGGTCTAGTTCAGTTTTACCTCATTAATTCGGTTGGCGTCATCCAAACAAGAGTCTTCTTCGTTGGCGTGGGAATATTTGCCGAAGGTGGTACTTTAGCCATTGCTCTTTGGCAAGTGACCAAAGTGTCCCTCTCTCTGCCAGGCTTTGTGGGATGGGTGGACGAGTTGAGCTTCTGGAACAAGCGATTCGATTCTGTCACGATACAGCAAACTTGGAATAGCAATCTGCAAGCAGGAACACCAGGGATTGCACTCTTATGGAAGTTTAATGAAGGAAGTGGCTTCATTTGCCGACCGACAGTAGGTTCTTTAGATTTTAGCCTTCCTACACCTCCCTGGAGGGGCCCAGTTTGGTATCCTTCCGATGCGATCAAAGAAGCCAACGTTTTCATTACACCAGATATCTCCGAAGACGAAGCTGACAACGCCACTCAAGAACTATGTTCAGATATTTTCCTTAAAGGTCCTCTATACAATGAGTGTTCCAACGTGACAGGAGGATCTGAGTTTTACTACGACGCTTGCATTTCAGAAGTATCTTCGTCAAGAACGCTCGACTCAGCTCTAACGACAGCAGCTGCTTTTGGAAAGGAGTGCCAAGCCGCCCTAAACCTTTCAACACTACCAGGGGAAGGACTTTGTAATGTTCTCCCAGGAGGACGTTATAATGACTGGGTTGGAATAAACTGCACAACTAAGTGTATCGTTGGACGGTACTCCGATGGAATGTGCAAATGTGATACTGGGTACTGGGGAGTGAACTGTTCTAATGAGTGCCCAGGAGGAGCTAATAACGCTTGTTTTGGGAATGGACAGTGTGATATCAAGACCGGTGAATGCAAATGTCATCCAAACTGGCAAGGAAGTGAAGACTGCTCTAAATGTACACCTGGATGGATAGGCCAGTCATGTTCTGTTGCGGTATCAACAACAGATCCAACCGTTGCAAATCAAACGGTTAAAGTTTGCACCATATCGGAAAGAGGTTACGTCACCGGCTTCGATGGCTCGCTTTTTACTTTCACGGCACTGGGAGAATTCGTGATGATAAATTCTTCAATCCTTCAAGCTCAAGTCCGGCAAGTACCATGCGAGAAAAGCTCTGTATGTCTTAATGCTGTAGCTGTGAGATTCAACGAACTGTCAATCAGTGTTCACGCCGCCTACGAAATTGACTCACTTCCAATTGTGTATGTAAACGAAGAACAAACTACTGCTGGCGGAGAGCCCACCAATGATATGCTGAAAAATAATGTTACCATTCAACCTATATCGAACTCCGCTTACAGGATTGTTTTTTCACACTATTTGTCTATAAGAACGGTCTTTACAGATCGATACCTTAGCGTGGAGTCAACTGTGTCTACTAGCTTCTGCGAGATTCTTGATGGGCTGTGCGGCTCCTGTGCTAAACTACAACCAGGCCAGAACAAGACTCAAGAAAATGGTAGCTCTATTTTCCCAGGCGATCGGCCAACGACTGTTTTAGAAGAGATAGGAAGATCAAATGCCTCTGATGTTGACATTAATGAATTTGTATCAACGACGTTTCCAGTTCAAGGCAAAGGCACAAGCCGATCTGTAATTGTCATCGATGAAGAAATCCACAAAGAAACTCGAGTTGTGTACGGTGGTGTGTACAGTCTCTACTACCGTTTCACGGCTGTTGTCACCAAGAAGGTTGTTGAACTTTTTGTGAGTCAGACATTAACCTTCCAGCTCTTAGTAAAATCATGTGATCCTCGGATATGTGGAGGTACTCTGATCTCTTACACATCCAATGTAACGTTTTACATCAGCAACCACGTAACAGTGAAAGTGGTTATCGGACTGGACGTGTTTGACACTGGAATTGCCACTGAAGCAGATGCGTGGAATCAAATCTCCGTTGTATTTGTCCGTGCTAAGCTGGAGCTCTTTGTGTTTGTAACATTTTCATCTGGGCTTGTACAAGTGCGAAAGTTCAATTTCACCGTCGATCCTTTCATAGCTGGAGGAACATTTGCTATAGGCATGTGGCAACCCGCCTCTGGATCTATCAGCGTGCAGCCAACCAACGTCTTTTTCGGACAAATAGATGAGATTTGCGTTTGGAAAACACCCTTTGATTATGCATTAGTTGAACAAAGTTGGCAAGCGAATATTCAGCCTGATACTCCATCGCTTACAAATCTATGGAAGTTCAACGAGGGTGAAAATGCCATCGTTAAAGACCTTGTTTCTGGTGTGACCTTGTTCTTCCCCAAATATCCTATGGGAAAGCCACAGTGGGTCTTCTCCGATGCACCCATCGCCTCCGTTGTTGCAGTGAACCCGAATGAGAACAATGTGACTTTGCAAGGCATTGCTTCTAACGTGTGCTTCGAATTCATATATAAGGGACCAATTTATACTGCTTGCAAGGGGCTAGGCAATGTCACACTAGAATTTTATTTCCGCGCCTGCGTAGAAGGAGTAATAGACACGGGATTAACGGTTCAATCTATTGATGCCGTGATAACAGTTGCTGATTACTGCCAGAAAACTCTTGGTTTACCTTACTGGCCAGCTCAACCTTTATGCAACAAATTTCCTGGCAAGCGTTTCCCTAACTGGATTGGCAAGAACTGTACAACCCCCTGCATTTTTGGGCAAGCTTCAAATGAAAGTGAAGTCTGTGTTTGTGATTCTGGATTCTATGGCACAAACTGCTCTGGCATTTGCCCAGGAGGGAAAGGACGAGCGTGCAACAATCACGGAATCTGCGATGTCGATACTGGAAAGTGTTCTTGTGAGCTTAATTGGCAAGGAAATGAAAACTGTACAGCTTGTTCTCGTGGATGGGCTGGAACAGACTGTTCAACAGCAATCACCCGGTGGCCGTCTGGCAGTGTTTTAGTAGGAGTTGGTTCAGTCTCACTTGGCGGACAGTTTACATCACTCAGTGGAATCAGCTACAGCCTTTATGTCACAGGGGAATATTATCTTATTTACTCCATCCATCTGTCCGTCGCTGTGCAAATTCGCCTGGTATCGTGCTTCCAACAGCTAACTTGCATTAACTCCATCGCATTTAAAATCTCTTCACACAAAGTTGTTTTACATGGCCCATACGCATCTGGTGGAACTCTGATCGTCTGGTTAAACGGGAAAGTCATTGATATAGATTTGCATAGAATAACTCTTCAAACCTACGGTTTTGAAGTCAACAAAGTCACAGCTCACTTTTGGGAGGTGAAGTATGCAGGACTGTACCTCAAGATACGAGTCACAGGACGCTACCTGAGCCTAAGTGCAAGTGCATCAGGTTTGGTGTGCAAGTCGTCTATTGGCCTACTAGGCTCTTGTGATCAGGGATTACTTGAATCGCTCGTGTCCTATCATCCAACTAAAAACTGTTCTGAGGGAAGCTTTACGTTCAACGTGAGTGGAAACCAACCGAACGGTTTCCGTCAAATGGAGGACTCGTCATTTGGAAAGAACGCGTCAAGTACTAAGAACAAGACACAAGATGTTATAAAAACGCTTATTATCACCAAGCTTAAGGTCAAAGATTGCCACAGTTTGTTTGAGTACAAGTATAAAGACGTCGTAGAATATCGCGATGCAAATGCTGGATACGCATTGTATTTTGACCACACTACAGTAGTGTCTGGCTTTATCTACAAGGCATTTTCTTTCACGGACGTAACTGTTAAAATCATGTTCAAAACAGTCCGATATGGGGTTATTATATCCTATACCACAAGCAAAACATTCTTTGTGACTAACAAAGGAGGAAAGTTTACCATCTACTACGGAGATAACATTTACCAAACAAATATAGCTGCGGAGCTGAATGAATGGAACCAGATTAGCCTTGTGTTCCAAAAATCCACGACGGTCTTACACTTCTACTACTTTTCGTCCGGTGGCCAGTTACATCGCCTTGATATCAACATTGGGTTCGACATCTTTCCTGCAGGAGGAATCCTCGCTTTAGCCGGTTGGATGCCGTCTCTCGACGGGTCCGGCATTCAGCCTGTTGACTTCTTTGCAGGATTTATAGATGAAGTGCGCATATGGACTCGCTATTTCCATCCTGCGTTCATCCTACAGACTTGGAACAGATCGGTGAGCGTCGAAACTCAAGATCTTGCTCATGCGTGGAAGTTCAACGAAGGTGAAGGAATCGTAGCTGTGGATAAAGTAACTGGTATGAAACTCGAGCTTCCTTTTAAACCGTGGAGGAAACCGGAGTGGAAGTATTCAGATGTAGTGTTGCAAATGCCCTTCTACGATAGAGAACAGGCTTTTCCATTTAAGAACAAAACATTACAACTTAAAGCTGAACTTTTCTGCAACAGAACATTGCTAATGGGCCCGCTGCATTCGAGCTGTGACACCTTGGGCCCAGGCGTATCCACGTTTTACTTCAGATCCTGTCTCCAAAGAATCGCAAGCTTTGAGTCTTTGTACATGTCTATGGAAGTCATCATAGCGTATGCTGACTACTGCCAGGCAGTCAACAACCTAACGGTCTGGCCAGCCAAACCACTTTGTAATGAATTTCCTGGAAGAAATTTTCCCATTTGGTTTGGAGAGCGTTGCGACAGAAGATGTGTATTTGGCAAGAAGCTGGACTCTAAAACATGCATATGTTACCATGGTTACTGGGGTTCGGAGTGTGAAAACCCGTGTCCTGGAGGAGCGGCGACACCGTGCAACAACAACGGAGTGTGTGATAGCGTCACAGGGAGGTGCGAGTGTAATGCTAATTACAATGGAGCACTTGACTGCGGGAAGTGCTCTCCAGGATGGACTGGGTCCGACTGTTCCCTTGCCCTTGTATCACTGAACTGGCTTCATCTCTCAATTGCAGTATCATCGACTAGAGGCCATTACGTCACCTTTGATGGCTACAGCTTTACTCTCGTAGTTGTGGGTGAATACTACCTGATAAATCTACCTCAAACGTCATTCCAAGTGCAAGTGCGTCATGTTCCTTGCAGACTACAGTCGGTTTGTGTCAATGCAATTGGAATACGGGTTTCCTCGACCGTGGTATCATTCCACGCCCCGTATACTACCGATGGAGCTCCAGTTATTTGGGTCAATGGAAAGCTCGTACTTCTCTCAGGACTGGTGACCAATCTTGGGTCCCTGCATCTTGGGGTCCAACTCAAGTACGAAGGGCGAGGTCACTATCAAATCGCTTGGAAAGACAATTTTGCCATACGTATTCGAATTGATGGACGGTATTTGAGCTTCAAAGTAGACGTCAAGTCGCCGTATTGTTATAACTCGACGGGCTTACTTGGGTCATGCGACAACGATCCCAACAACGATCTTAAAGTTAGTTCCAACGCGAGTATCATTCCAGCAAACACCTCCCAGTCCGTCTTAAATGTAGAAGTTGGAAGCCATGCTGTTGTGCTCGAAGAAGACAGCCTGATTGTTTTGAAGTATGAACACTACCAAGAGACACGCCTACCCTCTGGAGGTATCTACGCCCTTGTCTTTAACCAAACGGGGGCTTCGTCGAAACCGTTGAAGAAAACTTTTATTGCTAATGTGGATATAACAGTTGAAATCCTCCTAAAGCCGTACCAACTCGGTGGAACAGTTTTCTCCTATGCAGTTCTGCAAACATTCGCAATAACAATTGAACATTCCATCACGATTCACTTTGGAAAGAGGACTATTGATACGGGCGTCAGTGTGACTATCAACCAGTGGAGTCACATATCACTTGTTTGGCATCACAAGACACGGGTGCTAGAGTTTTACCACTTTAACTTCGAAGGGAAAGTGCAGCGAAGATGGTATGCTCTATCTTCTAATCCATTCATACCTGGCGGTATTTTGTCATTGGGACAGTGGGAGCTCTCGCCTGGAGACAATGAAACCTATACAGTTACATCATTTGTTGGCATCATCGACGAGATCCGTGTCTGGAAGCGAGCATTCAATCCAGCTCTCATACTGCAAAACTGGCGCATGAATGTTGTACCCACCCATCCTGATGTTACCGGGCTATGGAAAATCAACGAAGGTGAAAGTGACGTCATTGTAAACCTAGTAACTGACGAAAACATCTACCTGCCCAGATCTCCATGGCAACAGCCTACATGGGTATTTTCTGATGCGGACATTAAGACGAATTTAACATCATCCGAGAAACCGTTTGAGATGCACTTCCCCAACAAGACGCTAGAGGACAAAGCAAGGTCGTTCTGCTACGAACTTTTCTACAAGAGCGCCCTTTATGATCACTGCCATCTTCGCTTGGAGGTTGAGCTAGAATTCCATTATCTTGTTTGCTTGAAAGACATAGCAACTACCGGTTACATCCGCTCAGCCCTTACAGCCGTTGTAGCTTTCTCTGATCATTGCCAAGCTGTGCTCAATTCTAGCACATGGACAGCTCAGTCACTCTGCAACAAGTTCCCAGGAGCTCACTTCCCGGTATGGATTGGAGACAAATGCGACGTGAAATGCGTCTTTGGTGCCGCGGATCTCAGGGATCCTAATTTGTGCGTCTGCATGAAAGGCTATTGGGGTAGGGATTGTTCTCAGATATGTCCTGGCGGACTGTTAAATACATGCGGAGGACACGGCTGGTGCGACAGGACCACGGGACAATGCAAATGTGACGTGAATTGGAAAGGTGACGGAAACTGTACCAGCTGTAGTCCAGGATGGAATGGAACAAACTGTCAATTTGCTGTCAAACTTGTCACCAGCGTAACGTCGAAAACAGTGATATTTGCATCCGTTGGAGGTTATGGTTACTTTACAACATTCTTTGGTGTGAGCTTTACCTACAGAGTGGTTGGTGAATTCTATCTGTTGCGGTCCACTCTTTACAATTTCGTCATCCAGCTTCGACAGGCACCATGCGTAACCGATGCTGCTTTTACCTCCCTTTGCACAACGGGTTTCTCGTTTGGCCTTGGTGGAAATCATATTGTCATTCGTGCACCAATCACAACGTTTTCAAGGAGAGTCTCCATCTTTCCCCTGGTTTGGTTAAATGGCGAGTTTGTTCAAGTTGACCACAGAACCCAACTATCCACCGATTTCATCATGGTGCGCATTTCCTCGGTCACGTTTCATATTTACGGTCCAAACGGAATCAGGTTTGTGCTGACTGTGGGACACAGCCTTTCTGTGACAATTCATGTGCCGGCTGTCTACTGCCAAAACTCAACGGGTCTACTTGGTTCCTGCACAGATCACTCCTTTAATGGCTCGAACAGTCTGGAGTCGTACATCACCTCCCTGAAGAGCATTTCAGTAGTTGATAAGTTAGAAACATTGTTTATCTACAAGTACTTGCAGTACTTTGAACACCGCAGACCTTCAGGCGCCGGATTCAACTTATTCTTCAGGGATCACTCTGTTCGCTCGGGACCCATGTACTTCCCTGTTGTTGATGTCCTGACCATTGAACTGCTCATAAAAGCTCAGCAATCAGGAGGGGTCATACTCTCCTACTTAAGCCAAAGCATTTTTGCTGTGGTTGACAACGTGACATTGTCAGTCATCTACAGAGGGGCCGTTTTCCATACCGGATTTAGACTTGAAATCAACCAGTGGAATCAAATCACCATTGTATTTAAACAACTAGTTGGGATTCTTCACTTCTATTACTTCAGTTCTTCCGGAGACGTTAGTGTTCGTGTATTCAGGCTGGATAGTGACGTTTTTACAAACGGTGGAGTCTTGGCACTAGGACAGTGGCAGCCATCTCCTGGCTCAGACAGTCTGCTTCCCAAATCAAGCTTTGTTGGTGAAATCGACGAACTTCGTATCTGGAAAAGGCGTACAAACCCAGACCTAGTGAAAGCTAACTGGAGATTGAATGTTCAAGTTGACAGTTACCCAGATCTGTTACACCTTTGGAAATTCAACCAGGTAGAAGGAAGGGTCATCCGTGACTTACTTGGGAAAAGTGACCTGTTCATGATTAAGTTTCATGAGCCTCGTTGGTCGTTCTCGGACGCTGATATCCCTCGCTTACAGCCTAAAGGAACTGTGTTTAGTAACATAAGTCTACGGCGAGAGGCAGAGTCGTTCTGTTTTAGTCTTATCCTCAGCGGACCCCTGTACACCAGATGCCAAGGTCTTAGTGTACAAGTAGCACAATTTTACTACAAAGTGTGCCTCCATGACATCTCAGTGTCACTGAAGTTACACTCTGCTGTGTACGCGGTCGTTACCTTCGGCGATTACTGCCAGAGTGCTCTCAACCTAAAAGAATGGCCAGCAAAAGAACTTTGCCATCACTTTGTCAACCAACGATTCCCGTACTGGATAGGTTCACGTTGTACTACACGATGCGTCTTTGGTTATTCCATCCCAGACGTAAACTCAACGGACGGCGTCTCTTGCAAGTGTGAGCAAAGCTACTGGGGAACGGACTGTTCAAACCTGTGTCCGGGTGGACTGAGGAGAACATGTAACGGACATGGCGTTTGCAGTGTTACCAATGGTACGTGTGAATGCGAGCCACACTGGAATGGCAACGTCACCGTCTCGTCTGATGAAACCAAAACCATTTTACCATTACCATGCAGCAAGTGCACGACTGGTTGGACGGGAGCAGACTGCTCCATTGCAGAAGAATCCTCTATACTGAATTCCACCGAGCCGGGAATGGCTATAAACTTTGGTGATCCTCATTTTACAAGCGTGACAGGAGTGAACTTTCACTTTGAAGCACCCGGTGCCTACCAGCTCTTTAATTCATCTGTAGTCGTTGCACAAGTACTGCTAGTCCCATGCAATAACAGAATGTCTTGCAGACGAATTAGCGAAATTGCTCTGCGAACCAGGAAAACAGAGCTTTCGATTCGCTACAGTGATCTAGAGACAATCGAAACAAGAAGATTTGACATCGCGAGCAATAAATCTTCGACACTATCCAACTCTGAAGAATGGGTCGATGTAGCTGACATCAAATACCGCTGGCTTACAAGTAACATTCTGGAGGTTGGTTTCCCAGAGGAAATCCAGTTTAACATTCTGACCTACAACGGAACGCTTGGCACGGCTATTCAAGTTCCAAGGCCTATGAGAGCCCAGACCGATGGCATATGTGGCGAGAAAGAGAGCAGTTGGATAAGAGAACACAGCAGCAAACCAACAGCTAGTGCTTCCAGTAATATAACAAGAGATGATAGCGAACTTAGTCAAAAGACACTTGATCTAAAATTCAGCACGGAATTCAAAATAAAGGAGAGCGACAGTTTACTAACAACAAAGCATGCCTGGCGGAGTTTCTCCGGAGCTGGTTACATGTTAGAGTTCTCGTCTAGTAACACAGCCGTAATGTTTGCAAGCAACACAAGCTTACCAGTTCTTGATGAGTTTACCATTGAAATATGGGTCTGTTTAGTGAATGCAGGTTCTAGCGTTTCGCAGCTTTGTTCCTCGGCCCAGAGAGAAGCTACTGAACACGTCACTGGAAGTCACGCCCTCTTTTCTGTTGCCACCACAGGTGGGAACTTTGCCATCGTTTGCAAGGACGGACTACAAATAAAGTGGGAAAAGAATGTATTTACGACAGGTATTAACATCTACGAGGGTGTCTGGACGCATTTAGCTGTGACATGGAGAACAATCGACGGCCGGCTAGAAACATTTGCTTACTTCGACAGCGAGCATCACCAAGCAACGACCTTTGGCGTGATGACTGGAAAGAAGTTCTCTTTCGATGGTTTGTTAGTTCTTGGGCGTTACATGCGAGGTTACATGGTAGACAGTGAATACGACATGCGAGGTGCATTGGACGAGTTAAAAGTGTGGCAGTATGGAAAGACCATAGAACAGATAAACGCGTCCATGAGCGTCAAGTTCGATGATTACCGTGAAGGACTGGTGCTAAACGTACCTCTAGATGAAGGAATGGGGCAGATGACTGAGGGTCGCTTTTACAGCCCGATTCCTGTTGACGCGACGAGTTCCCATCTCAAAAATCCGGCCGTTAACATGACCACTGTACAGTTATTAATCCACTCCGGAGAGTCCCCTGGGTGGGCTCCGTCAGGTGTACAGATGACACCCTTAGCAAACTACAGTCTGGAGTTTAGAAACGCAACTCTTCAAGAAAACGCCTCAAAGCAGTGTTACGATTGGTTCTACAAAGGAAAGCTACAGAAATATTGCAGCACGCGCCTGGTGTCTCAAGCTCAGTTTTATTACGAGTCTTGCCTGGCAGACATCGCGGATTCAGGCAGCCTTGCACACTACAAGCTGTCAGTGAGTTTATTTGGCTTGTACTGCCAAAAGGTGCTTGGAATAGAGCCGTGTGAGTTGTATGGTACTTATGACGCTTTCCCACGCTGTCCAACCGACGAAGTGGAAAACGTGCTCACCCCAACAGAAATTGTCGTAATCTCGGTATCTTCACTGCTATTCTTGCTGTTCCTGTTGATCATAATAATCGTGGTGTGTCGACGAAGAAAGCGCAAAAAATCCGAAGTGGAGCAGATTTACCTTCAGGAACCAGGTACAGACGCATCGAGCAAGTACGTTGCTGAAGACGCGGGTGATCATCCGCGTGCCTATGCCATGAGGCATTTACTGGATGTGTACGCTGATGCAGACGAGTCCGAATCAGATCAGAGTCCGGATGTAACACCGGGAGGCACACCGAGAATTGTGCGAAGACCGCTGGTTCGAAACCCCACAGGCGGAATGCTGCCAGATGGAGAGGAGGAGAGCGCGGTGTGATTTGAACAGTGTGAACATGTGTGAACAGTGTTAAAGAAAACTTTTTAAATTAGTTAAGATTTTTTAGTCTATATTTTTCAAAATTTTACTATTTCCTTTTTAAAAAATTTAAAGTTTTTTAATGAAGTAGGTTAAATGATAGATATGTTAATTCATTAGTAAAAGCATTAAAGTGGCGTATTCACCAATCAAAAGCTGGAACAAAATCACGTGAATTGCTTTCCAATAGCAAGGAAGACATTGGATGCCCTCAAAAACGCTTTGAACCACTGAAATAGCAATTTAATGATCTAGGCAGAAAACTGGATCGGACACTATATTCTTTCAAGGACAACAATAAGAACTGTATGAAAAATGAAGTAAAGAAAATTTAAGACTAAAAGGATGAGGGCGATTGAAAACTGCGTTTGGCTACATATTATCGAGTGTTTAAAATTAGCTGTTTTGAATGCATCTATTAAGTGTTTAACCAACAGAGCCAATGCTGAGTTCACAGCTTGGAAAACAGAAGCCCATTCGTACAGCTCAAGCTTGCTATATGAAATAGTAAAAATATTAATGAATGAGCATGTTTCAATTAATATAAATTGCGCTTTGAATGAATATTATACACGCTCCGAGTGTTGAGTATCAAATGATTTTTATTTAACGAAGCTACATATACCGGGTGATTTTCAATTAAGATGTGTTTGAATAATATCTTGAGTGACTAGTTATAATGCTATTGTAGATTTAAAATCAATTAACTAATTAATTTTAATAAAAAAATGAGTGCTTTACATGCTGTAGAATCACCTCGGTATAAACCACAGGCGTGATCCAGAACTCATTTTCTTCCTGCATTATACTAAAACACTATCTTCATCCGGATTCGTTCAAAAAAAAAATATATATAAGCAAGTTAAAATTACGGAAGCTATGGTCGTTTACCATTTACCAAAAAATACGGGAAATTTTGGATGGCATGTAAGACTATTTTGGTTGCACCGAACTGAAAACTTTCAAAATAAACGGAACGTCTTGAATGGCAGTCCAAAATTCCCAACCGGGATATCCAAACGGAAAATGTGCTAACCAGTTCCTTTCATCTACCAGTTCCAGGCCTTTCGCCCTTATACGCGGCTATTCCAGGCGCCACCAATTTCCATTTGGTGATGATGTTATTAGTTCTCATAACCTTTTCTGTTGATTCACTATTGATATTGCGAGGAGAAATTTGATGTTGGTCATTCTTGGGACTTAAAGGGTTAAGATCCGACTTCCAATTGATCTCAAACCTTTTACACATTACGCGCCTGTCCGTACTAAAAAAATCTCCAGCAACAAGAAATCTCAATTGCTTCCCGAATACGTTTTTCAAATAATAGCCTCCCTTGCTTGCCTCCGCGTATTGTTCTAGAGAAAAAACGACCGCTTCATGAACGACTGATTACCAACGCGCCGTATCGGCAATATTTTGTGATCGAACAGTTATTATATCCTCTGTACAAACGTTCACAATATTTCTTTTGCCACTTTCAATCGAGAGAGAATGCGGCACCTCAGTTGCGATGTGCACTGTGCCAAACAAACTCATCCTTTACGTGGTTTCAAAATTTAACCCACAAAATACCTCACCGAAGATGGACACATTCCAGACTCTCGAACGCACTCCCATAATCCATGATTACTTCTAGTTTACCATTATAGAGTCAGACTCGTTCCCAGTCCCTACTTATTTGTTCTTCAAAGGCGATGAGAGACTGGGGGAAATGGTGTGAAGGTTGTGGGGCAGGCTGGGAAGGGCAAAAGAAAAGTAGGGTCCCTCCCCGATTTTCGTGCGGCCTTCCCTCGATGCAATGCGTTCTGGTCAAAACCGCCTCAGGAGCGACTGGGAACGAGTCTGTTATAGAGTTGTCTCCAAGCCCAAAGCTAAGATTTTAAACTAGTGAAAATTCCTTTGTTATAGGCGAGTACTAGTCCGGGAAAGAGCTTTGAAACCTACCCAATTTCCCCATTAAACAGCCGTCATGGGCGATATATTTCATGCAACAGACGGATATTTACACCCGCTTAATCTACATCCCTGCTTAACAAGTGCGAGAAAATTCAAACAGAAGAGATATTTTCACCTGTTTATTAAAGCAAGCATATTTTTTTCTACTGTTACATACATTACAGACGCACAGAAACAACGGGAATTCTCCGTCTTCATATGTTTTTATCCATTTGGAGATTGCAAAGGATTCCCTTCTCTCCTCTTTAAGTAACTTAATGGGTTAAAAATTAAGATACATCCAATAATAACCCTGCTAGTCTAGACAAGCTATCACCTAAAATCTGTGACACAACGCGAATCCTGGCTTAACTATCCTTATTTTAAAATTCACTATGTACAGTATATATTCATTTCATGCCGAAGGTTGCGGCAATTAATTCACACTTTCAACGCGCCATGCCCACCCCCGAGGGGTTAGCGGGAATTTAGAGTTTAGAATTCATTGGCACACACCATGGCAAAAACAGCAACTTTTGTAGAGCGATGGGGAAAATTAACGGCCATTAAAAATATATACCTCCGTCCCATCGCAAAGGCAGACCTGCCGTAAAATTGTCTAAAGGCCTAGTTTCGATACTAGCATAAGTGTAACAACAAAACTACTGTTAAATGAAAATGGCTTACCAAAACCATGCTTCTACAACTCGACACCACACAGCATCTAGTTAATTAGCATGGATATTTCTTCCTTTTTTCGCGTGAGCAAAGAGCCTGGTCTGAGGTCAAGCAATTTTAGCTGACTTTGCGAAGTACAAACTAGTCTTACAGGAGCGAGGTGATGCTGTTTTGCGCACAAACTGAACAAAACCTCGCCCTGCCAAATATCAAGTTTGTTCATTTTGCGTTGAATATGTTCACTTCAATAGCCACACGGCCCTTACTATTTCACTCTAAGAGGCAAACATTGTTACAATTTTAAAATGCGGTTATAATTTGAAAGTTTGTGGACGAAACCCTAGCGTGTGACCATTCAAATGAAAGCTATTGAGCAGTACTTTCATGTGGTACTGTTTATTATGCTGTACAAGGTGGTTCTAACTTTCTAACATTAAGTGCGTGGATAAAACCCTAGTGAATGACCATTCAAATGAAAGCTGGTGAGCAGTACACGTTTACTTGTTTTTCAAACTTGTTAAAAATAAACAACTGTAAGACACTGAAGTAACGATTACCAGCAACTTCGTTATCTTTGTAGCATTTAAAGAGAACCTAATAAATATTTTGTACTCACTGTACTGTCTGTTCGATACTTTAAACCGCTGTGGACCTTTATAAATGCAGTTTCCCTTTCAAGGCAAACTCGAACCGTGAACGAAATGTCTCAAATTATTTGTAAAATTCATCCATTCTTGACTGTTTGCAACTTAAAATAATTTCTTTTCTTTGACGAAAGGTGACAACACAAGTAGCTTGAAAAGTCTTTTCTGGCAATCTTTCATCTTTCTTGTAATTCCTTCCTCCGTGTCACGATTTGCTGATTTTCTAAACTCTTTGAATTTCAAACAGTTTGACGTCCGTGTCATACCAGATGGGAGGATCAATGTTCCTGAAAAAATAATAAATAAATATTGATCACAATCTGCTGAAAATTGTTACTGACGTAGCTTTCCAACTTTTCCTCTTACAGGAAAAATACAGTTAAAAAATTCCGCCCGACTTCCCGCCAAAAGTGCACGCGCGCCTCAACTTTTGCGCCAAAACTCTGCCATTGCCAAGGACTTTTCTTTCCCGTTTAAAGTTATCATCCATTCTGTTCGAAAAGATATGCCACACTGTAAGGAAAAATTTTGTTCCTACTTTACCTGAGGTAAATAATTCCCCACATGTAGGTTCTGAACCACATCTGGGTGCCGCTGTTGGCCTGCAATAAAAAAAAGAAAAATTCAAAGTCTGAAAAAGTGTTCTTTTCTCCCCAAAAAGGGTCGTCATTTGCATGGTGTTGAAATACTTTAGTAAATGTCGATGTCTTCTTTGGATTCTCCACGAAATGTGTAAACCTACTTGCCAAATTGTTATTATTCAATTATGACGTCATCTTTGCACTTATCAAAGAGCAATCTGAACTATTACGTCACAAATTCGTAATTACCTGATTGTGACGTTAAAAGCGTGCATCAGTTTCATACTTTGCTTAGCTATAAGATACAGTGCGCATTGGGAAATTACCGCTATTGGTATTCACACCGGATTTTCTACATACTTCAAGCAAAAAAAATTGTCGCAGAGAAAACAGCCAAACCGCCCTGCTTCCACGGCGCCACAATTGACCGAGCCCGCGACCACTGTCAGGATCTTTCTAAGCAACATGACGTATCTTGATGGCGTCATGCCGACATAAAAACTTTCGGTTTGTGTGCTGGTGCTCGCGCTAACTTACGATTCCAGAATAAGATTCGGCGCAGTCGGCACGTAAGTCTACGAAAATTGCCAAAACAGAGATTCCTTCCTCAGGCTGTTTATTTAGTAAACGACAGTCAAAGAGTTAGATAGATAGTGATAAAATGTACCTGATATTTTCTGATGAGTATTGGGTGTGGTACCGGGAGGAGACCGACCAAGGTGCCATGCTGAAGGAACTTGATAATCTCGGACTCGTCTGTCAAGCCCCTGGCACAACAACAACAAAAATGCATACGTTAAAACAGAGGAGCTCTTCAACAGACGTCAACGACAAAGGTGGGAGATTTGAACAGTAACCTTTTTATTTTAAAATTCATCAAGCCACCGATAGAAATTTTCAAACATATGGGATAAATATATTTGTAGTTGCCTACAAGGGAGCCTTACTTGTCAATGCAAATCTTCTCTACTTGAGGAACAAGTACTTGAAGCATTCTCATAATTGTCTGGAGTGGCAGCTTCTGCTTCCAAGACTGGACCTAAAAAACGGACAACAAAAATTACAGCAAGGTAGAGTTTTACAGTTAAAATAAATTCAGAGACACCTGAAGAATGCAACCCTTAGGAGAGGTCGATCATCCTCCACAAACATTTAGAGTTTTCTCAGAAGTTAACACAATGTTTTATATATTACTTCTCAAACTTATTAACAAGTCATCAAGTTAAAACAAAGAAAATCATAACCGTTAAGGAGGCTGGATACCTGGTCTTAATAAGCATAGATTTTTACGATTTTATTTCTCCGTTTACTCCTTAGTTTTTGTTTCGATTGAGAAAATAATTATATCAAACACTCGAGACAGTGTTTCATCGGCTATCCTAACAGCTTGTATTTTTCGCTGCACGTCGTATTTTCAACTCTCTTCTCGGTGTTTGGATATCTCTCGTGTTTGATATATTACATATATGTTCAGTTTCATTCTGTGCGTGACGACTGCTTAGTGTATTTAATTTTCAAGAGTGATCAACCTCTCACTTCTCCCTACATCAATACAGTCATTGACATTTAGCCAGGTAATGAGAATAAAGCAATTAATCAACTGAATTTGAGGATATTGTGTTGATGTACAACCAACTTCTCAGAACGTACACTAGAAGAGATGTATGACAATCGGTAAGGAGAATTGACTTTTTACTTACCCACTCTGGCGTTGCTACAAATGGCCCCGAGCTTGTGACAGAAGCGGACCGCCCAATAGATTTTCTCTCTGTACGTGATGTTCCAGGGGTACTGGGTGGGGTTGGATCTCCTGTGGAACGCGCTTCTACGTCACTGGACTCTGACTCGCTGCCAGGGTTACGAACCTCTTTTACAGACACTACAAAACAGAGGAAAAAAATGTCATGCAATTTGGTATGTGTTTGTGACATTTCATCACTTTACACTGTAGTTCATTCAAATACTGCACTCGTTTTACCATGCTGTAGGGGCTTGATATATGTATCCGACAAACACCAAGGTTTCCTTCGTTTTGTTGTAGGTTATACTTTTTTCTTGACATAATGTTAGAGGATGGGGAATTTAAGGACGTTCGCGCTAATTGTTTATGCGCATCCTTACTGCGCACGTAATTCCTGTCGCAACGCTGCGCCACGTCATGCATCGAGCGCGCGCGCTGAGGAAACTTTCCAACCACATATAGGGTGAGTAGCCGTTGCGATAACTTCGCTTGCAGTTTGCCAGCTTAAATGGTCGGTGACCCCTACTTTTTTCTTAACAGATCACTTTTGTTAACGATTATCTACGTTTTGTGAGAAAATGAAAAGAATCTATCGATTAAAAGGTTGATTTGTTTTGCCCCACGCACGTTCGAATTCCGCTTTTTGATCTTTTCGTTTTGCCGCACGACGGGTTCAAATGCCTCTTCCAGGGCTAAGTTTTGCATAAAAGATGGAAACACTTGAAATTATTTACGCAACAGACGCACTTCTTCAAAATATCACCAAGATCGTTTGCCTCCGTTTTCTCACCATCGATAATTTAAACTACAAACCTAGAAAGCCGTGCGAAATTACGTGCGCCAATTTTTCAAAATCAGGGTAGTTTTCTACAGACTTTATCTCTGAAACGAAGTCGGTGACCCCCACTTTTTTTTTTGTATTTCTGATACAAGTAACTCATTATCCGTCCTCAGTAAAAATTTTAGAAAAATCTATCGACTAGAAAATTTTCGCGCGAACGTCCTTAATGCTCTATGAAGTCCTAACGAGTGAGGCATTTGACCAAACTGCCAACATAGTGTAGAATTTGACCAAAATTATATGTCCAGGGGTTTGCACAGGTGGAGGGGGCGCATGGGTGCTCTTGGATTTTAATGATACACTAGCAACCCCTACAAATCTCAGATTAACTGACATCATCATTAGTAAAATGGTGAGAAATATTTACTTACTGTCAGCAGACATCTCGGGTAGACCTTCTGACGCTGATGCACCCTTACCAGGCTTCTTTTCCTCTCCTTCACTGCTAGAGGCTTGACCCTCCCTGAAAGAGACAAGTCACACTTTCAGCTATATACTAGCTTCAGGGAGATGTGGCAACATTCTACACGTAAGTCAATTACGGCATCTGTTGCTAGGGTTGTGCTACATGGAGTGTCATTCTTGTCCCCATAGCCCTTTATGTTTCTCTTAGCCGGCGGGGCCTTGGCATGAGAAAGGGCTCTGGAGACAAAGGATTTCCAGTCCTAGATTCTAGGACTTCCGGTCTTCATGTATGCAGTCACGATGTTTCTATATACTGTACGGGGGAGTCACATGTGGTGTTTTTTACTTCCACTCAAGATTTCTTTGTTTCAAACAGCCAATCAAAAAATTCAAATTAATTCAAAAATCCTATGTCCCCAGAGCCCTTCATTTCTCATGCAAAGGCCCCACCGGCTAAGAGAAGTGAAAAAGGCTACAGGGACAAGAATGCATGGAGTGTATGAATCAGGTTTGAGTTAAGGTGTCAACTTATGATGGACTGGGCATCCCACACACAAGGGGAATACAATGTAGCAATTTGCTTCATACTACAATAACCACTTGACAGTCACAGATAATTTTTTTTGTCCAGGATTGAATGCTAATGAGATACACGTTCTTTATGATAGGCATAACAAAGTGTCAAAATTAATAAACGTCCACCAAAACACACCAAATTCTGTCCAATAATTATGAAGTAATATGGAAATGTCTAATAACTCAGTCAAACATGAAATACTTATTAAACAATACTTGCGTTCAATCCTGGACACAAGCTTGATAATCTGTAACAACTTTCATTACCACAAAACAAACTTCCCTCACAATTCATCTATGCATATTGAAGATACAGAAGACTTCTTTGTTTGCTAATCATGTTCCCTCAGTAGCATGTAATGCAGAACATTAATTATAACTGACTTTATTGTACCTGTCAGAGCCCTGTGATGTGAGTCTTCTTCTTGGTTTCTGAACAGTGGCAGGATCTGTTGGAAGGTTTGCCAACTGAAAAACACAAACAGTCAAAATGTTAGCTAAAGGATAAAACGGGTCCCCCTTGTGATTTTCTTTGATTTCAGCGTTGAATAATGATGTTACTTTGTTAATTTATTACTATACAGTAAACATTTCAAGAACGGCATGTTTTAGTTTTAATTTTTTACAATTAAATCTCCAGTTTTCTATGATTTTCTAAAGATTAGTACATTGGGCAAAAAAATCTTTTCAAGTAACACTTCCAAGCATTCATACAATTCCTATATTAGTAAGATAATAACAATAACAACAAAAATAAGTTTCTTGTGGTGCATTTAAAATTCTCAACCCACTTAGTAATAATATACACAAAAAAATAATAATCACAATGACAGACTACTGTGAACTGGCAACAACTTGGAAATAGATAAACAAAAGCTTTGTATAAACCCTAAAACAAAAGATCGGCTACAACTAACAAGTTACTATAAAACTTACTTGATGGAAAATATTTCTCTTTCTTATAATGGCATATACAAGATGGGAGTTGCCTAAAAAAGAAATAGTAAAGCACTTAACTTTCTCAAAAACAGAAGGCACACAGGCAACTATCATTGTTCCAATGCTGAACATTTCAGTCTCAAGATCAAAACATGAGTTCTCCAAATCAATTTCCTTAATTTATTTTAATGTTAGTTTGGAGAATTTGGTGTTTCATCAGGACTTCCTTCTAGAATGTACATGTATTTTCTATCACCTATCTGCTTGGTTTTTACAGTGTGTAACAATGCATAATGTATATTCTACGATTGGAGTATTTGATGTTTATTTATCACAACTTGAAAAATTAAATTTTGAGGAAATTAATTAAATTAATTATACATGTATGTGGACAAAATTTTGCTTGAACGGCACTTAACGAAAAGGGCAAAGATATTTACTTACCATCAAATTGATACTGAATAATATTGTTGAAGATTTCCAACAGGAAAAACACCAAGTGATGATTGGTAGCATTGGAGAACAGAAACCAAGGAGTGGAAAATGCCTACAAGTGAAAACAAGTAAATAATGGTTAATATATTTGTGGTTAATAAACGTTTGAGTTTTTTTTTCTGTTTTTCAGTGGCAGCAGAATTAATAACTATAGCTAGAAACTATTGGCAGTACAAGGCAGACAAGCTGTGCCTTTGCAGTGTCTAATCAAGCGAAAATATGTCAATCAATCAATCAATCAATCAATCAAAAACCTTAATTAATGTGTCTAAAAGAACCTCAGCCTTTATTGGGGACACTTAAAAAATAAGCCTGCTATCTATTGCTTAAAAGCTAAAACTATTGACTAATTGCTCACAAACAAACATGAAGACACTATTAATACTGGTACACTACACATTTTTTAATTACAAAGACAAGAGATGAACATGATCTCACCTCCAGGAGATGAAGCAGTTTATTAGCAGCAACCATTGATAACGATTTTAAATACGGAGAAACTAAAAAACAAAATAAAGAAAAAAGGCAGCACAGTTAAATATTTTGTACCTTGTCCAAAATTCAAGCAGATTTTAACTTGAGGAGGAAAGATGGATTATTGCAGTGGTGATTGTTTTTGTGTAAATTATTGTGGTCTTATTAATTAGTTCTACCTGGCATGACAATATGCAACAGACTCTTACCATTTACGATAATTGTTAAAAGGCAATCAAACAATGGCTGAAGTCTCTGATGGCCATTTGTGATGATCTTATGGAACACCTTGAAAAATACAGTACAAGATATTAAATTATTGGTTAATAAAAATACCTAACAATGTGTTAATCCAGAAAATACCCAGCCCCTCCCACCAAAGTATCCTCACACCCTCACCCTTAAATAAAGACATTACTGTATTTAGAGAGGAAGCTGTGCTGCTCCTCTATCCAGATCGAATTGGAATTTAGAATATTGGTTTTTCAGGATGGAGGAAAACCAGAGAGCCAGGAAAAAAACCATCGGAGCAAAGATGAGAACCAACAACAAACTCAACCCACATATGACACCTGGCTGGAATAGAACCTGGGCCACATTGTTGGGAGACAAGCGCTCTCACCACTGCGCCATCCCTGCTTCCTGCTCCCCCATGAACTTCACACATCCCTGATTCATACATCAAGAACTTTGGCTTTTGACTCCCCCTCCCAGAATTCCCATTTTCTTGGGGTGGGTGTGGATACTGCCTGTTACACAGTGCACACATGCTCAAGAATTACAACATATAAAGTGTACTTACAATGACTAGAAAGTCAGCATGGGTCCCTGTAAAGACTGGAATATCCATTGGCACTCTGACTGAGTAAGGCTTGTTGAGACGGACACCTTGGTGGCAAAATCACATTGCGTAAAATTAAAATAGTGGACTGGTAATGTCTGATTGACATATAATTATAATAACTGAATTGGATCCAGATATATGAATCTTACTGGTTTACTCCTTGAATATAAATTAAATCATCAAGACGTATATTTAGTGCACCTACCAAAATTTCTTTCTCCACTTAACAGTAGTAATATGAATACTCCTATATGCATCAAACCTAGTCGAGCTGAAAAAAGAGAACATATTCATAGAAACTCGTGATAATTCCTGAATACACAAAGAAAAGGAAATGATCCAGACAGTAGTGCTAAACACAAAGAAGAACATGACTTACATTGGTCAGATCTTGCATCATTTAAGTGGTAAAGTATTGGAACCAAGATATCCAGAACATCACTGCTCTTCAGCACATAGAACAAAAATTTCTACAAACGGAAAATATTTATCAATGGATTAATTCATGATAGGTATTAAATACAGACATTAATTCACATTACCTTGTTTTGATCACACATCTTCCAAAAGAGAACAAGCAGTTCTTGATGGAAACTGACTTTTTTGCAAGAATTTGGAAGGTATGTCTAAAAAATAAAAATAAAAAAGTTAAGTTACTTGATCACGCATTCAGATATCTTAATGATATTATCGCAAAGAGTACGACAGGGAGTTGTCAGTGTTGTGGTCTGGCCTTGTTCTGAAATTACATTGGAGGCGCCTGCGAAAATTTCCTCATTCTTTGTAAACTGCTTAAAAATAATGCAGTCTGGTCAGTCTCCCGCAAAGTGCCGAATAGCACATTGAGCATATGAAAATGTGCTATATCATTATCATTATTATTATTGTTGTTGTTGTTAGTGTTATTGTTATTGTTAGATTTACTATTATTGTTGTTGTTATTGTTATTGTGATTGTGATTGTCATTGTCATGGTCATTAATAATAGTACTTACTTGAATAAGTGGATTATTAAGCAAATTTGCAACACCATGGAGAATGAAGTAAAAGTCCTGCAGAAGAACACTTTGGTGTAAGTACTTAAACTTTAAAGACAGTGACATGCCTTGTGACTAATCAAATATAAGATATGTGTTTCATCCCAATTCCAAACACCAAGAAGAAAATTTGAAAATAAGATAAGCAGCAGAATATTTTTGACAAAAGTTTAGGTGTTTGGATATGTGATGAAATACTTGATGAAAATGAATGAGTTTGAGAAGTAACTAGGATTATTCAGCTACTTCCACTGGAATTGTAATGCTTATACTCCATCGCATATCATAACAGGAAACTGACTGCATATACAGTAAGCTTCAGCGTTGCCTTCCATTTTGCCAAGTTCAATTGACCCATGCTTGTGATCAGTTAGATCAAGTGTAGGAAGAATGGGCAGGGGCACCAATATTATCTAAGCCTGCCACATAAAAACATCAGTGTAGGGTACACTACAGGGGTTGGATTCAGAATTCTCTTAGGAGGGGGCACATAGTTTTTTTTTTTAATTTTTGCAGAATATGTTTAATACAAAATCAAATACATACACATGTACAGCATTAATGTTTTAACAATAATATCTTGTATTTACCTCTTCTCTGTGTATTCGTGATAAGTAGTTGCAGAAAAGGTTATCAACAGGAGGTTCCTGCATGTACAAGAATGGAGTTATTATCCTACAAAATCACTCAGGAAATTACTTGATACTAAGCTAACAAGGCCATAGACTGAGTTGGTTAAAATCAGATGATATTCTGTTAGATTGAGCAGGGACAATCGTTTCATTATTCAACAAATTGTCAACAAAGACTATACAGTGGTGATTGCAGAGCTTTGCAAGTCTTTGGACAAATCTTGGCAACCTACATCTGTATGTGTATAGCAGGAGATCAATAATTTCCTGACCTTACAAAGGTATCATCAATGACAATATTTTGCTGAATAATAAACACAGTGGTGAGATCTATAAATAAAAGCTCATGCTACATCTCTAATCCAAGCAAAAATCATTTCTATTTGTACATGCATAAACTGCTAACTGACTGTAAAGGGTAACTGACAATTTGGGGATGCCCTTCATGTATGGGTACACTGGAAAGTACACTGGAAAATCTAGGTCTTGCAGTGTCATGTGGTGCAAAAGGCCCCACCCTTGGCATGTTACTTTACGCATGGTGATGATAAGCTCGCATGTCATAATTCAAGAGCTGTACCAGCTGGGACCTCAGCCCCTGGTACGTTCAGCCATGCCAGACTGGTCTAGGGGAAGAGGTCTGATGGAAGACAGGAGGTTGGGCACAGGGCTAATTAACCCACTCTACAATACCCTGATACTCTATGCAGCCAACAAATTGTCTGGAAAACTTAAAAGTAGATGTGGTTCACCTCAAAGGAGTGATCGGCATCAGTGCCATTCAGTGCGGCTGCAGCCTGCTGCATTGTTTCATGATCCAATAACACCACAAGCAACTGAGCAGCTACCTCCACCAGGGGCTCACGGTAATCAGCAAACATTAAGTGGTTATATCTGCAGGAAAGGTAAAATAAGAGTGACCAAAACCGGGGTAGGTAAGCAATAAACCTAATAATTGCACTGTAGAAGCCATGTGGCCTACACAACCACTGCCAAAGCTGATTTTGCAAAATATGAAAGTATTCAGTGCTACTCAATGTAGATGGTACATGTCATTGTTAGTCTACTTTACAATTAGACAGCAAGCTCGAGGTTGCTATCGACTGGTAGTTGATGAGAACCACCAAAGGATGATAGAAACCGAGAGTGTGATCTCTGTTAGTGATC
This sequence comes from Meandrina meandrites, assembly GCA_963693305.1. Classification (NCBI taxonomy): domain Eukaryota; kingdom Metazoa; phylum Cnidaria; class Anthozoa; order Scleractinia; family Meandrinidae; genus Meandrina; species Meandrina meandrites. The sequence continues at coordinate 5,919,467 of OY855912.1, read as the reverse complement.
ATCACCCAGAGACTAATCTATCCATCCCCCACCCCCACCCCCACCACCAACACCACCACTGGCAAGCACTTTGTCTGCCTGGCATTTCAACAGTCTGACAGTACCTATTTGTACTAGGAGAAAACTCTCTTGCCAAGAGCAGAACAGAAGGACTGATGTAAAATACTTACGGCACTCCATAACCAAGGGGATCATAAGAACACACAAGGTTCAACAGAGAAGTGAAAATTGGAAGAGCATGCCTAACAAAGAAATACAATGAAAAACTCCAGTTTTAACAGTTTCAGATGTATGTATTAACAATAATAATACCATTTTTTACACTGAACTATCACTATTTATCAAAAATTACTATGGTATATTACAATTCCTGAGTTTTGATTGTTTAACAGGCCATGGACCATAAATATAGTAGGTGTATGCATCAGTGAGAACAGCTGGGGCTCAAACATTGCAATTCCTTTGATGCCAGCTATCTACTATCTCATGCTCAATCCACACTTGTGGAATGATTATTAAATACATTTATGAGTTTTAGGGCCCCATCCCAACCTTTTCCATGTTAATCCCAGCCCCTTATTTTTAATTACACTGTGCTATTATTTTTTTAGGAGTAATGAAACCATTTCTCACCTATTCCCAGAGGAAGAGAAAAATGAAAGCCATTTGTTTGGTCTACAATGGTTCTCAGCTACAAAATGATGAAACAGCATGATTATAAAGCTATTAACCTTTTGATGTAATTTTAAAAGAAATGCATACATGGGTGTGCGAGAACAACAGTTTTCCAACATTTCCCAGACAGTAGTCTGTCTGCAAAGCTAATTTGCTGACAGTCTTTCTTTTGACAGGACACTGACAAGCTTATATCACTGGCAGACCACTGAAAAATGTGAGATGTTCAGGAAATTAACTACTACTTTGTATTCAATCCAATTTCAGCAAATAAAAATAACAAACACACTTCATGCAACTGAAATTATGATAATTATATTACTGTGTACTGCAAGTGAAGGGGGTTGTTTTTCTAGTATTCTTTATTTAAAATTATAATGTAATATTTCCTGTGCCCAATAAAGATTTTAAGCAGAAATAAATAAACAATAAACAGTGTAAACTAACCTGTTGGAGGGAGGTACATTGCTTCAGAAAAGCAAGTCAACAGCAGTTTTAGAAGTTCGGTTCTGTTGCAGTCAAACTGTGGGTTTGTTGGCGGAGATGTTGCAAATCCAACACCAGCTTCCCTGTGAAACATTACCACTGGTTAACATTAAGCAATACAGTACTGTTTTAACATACAAATCCATTTTGACTTCATACATGTAAATCTACCGAGAGGAAATCATCATCATCTTCATGTTAACCAATACTGTTGAAAATACAATAACGTTAGTTAGGGCTACTTGCACAAATGACTTAATATTGCACACAAGTTTGTTACTTATGACTTTAGTCCAGAACTAAACTTTGGGTTGATCGAGAAACAGAGCGCTACATGTAGTTTAAAAGATTGTGCAGTGTATTTTGTGGTTTAATTTACCCTTGTTACATGTAAAATCTGGTATTTCCTTTGTTTTATTTTCATCATCACACATAGTAATTGTATTACCATGCACACCAGAACAAAAGAAAATACCAAAATGTACCAAGGTTAAAATTAAACCACAACATGTGTAAGGAAGTCTTACCAAATATATTCACAACTATCAATTGATGACAGATCTTCTGGCTGATCCTGCAAGCAAGAAAATTTAGCAGATGCATGATCAAAAGATAATTCGTACAAGGAAACAAAGCATGTTGACACTAAGTTGTGGTTTAAAATAATTTACTTTTGGTTTAAATTGTTATAAAACATATTAACATATATGCAAAACTACTTCTACCAGCTTATAGCTGTTCATCAGTGACTCGCAAAATTTTACTTTTATTTTAAGATGGTTGAAAAAAAAATCAATGGGAAGAGGACTACATTGTACATCCAGTGCTTTCAGTAAGACCTGGCACAAAGCTGCCAGAGCTCCGGCAGGTATTTTGAGGCAAATCACCAGCTAAAAAATGCATGCAGCTCCCTATAAAGATGAGGTGTTTACAGCTCTATGTATATTGCTCTCTTGTGTCCCACAAGGGTAGCCACTTACGTAAAATCTTATTGAACGCACTGACAGCTGAACAAACATTTAAACAGATGGGGGCTGATAATAGGCAAATGAACAGAAATGAAGGGTACTGTAAAATTCAGGTTATTAAAGCCCTGGGCTTCTACAACTTCTGAAGAGTTTTGGGTGGGCTTATACAATGTAAACGGAGGGGATTATATTCAGGGAGGGGGGGGGGGGGGGTTATAATAGAGAAAAAAAGTGTTGATTAAAATATATTTTTAAGTTAAAAAGTCATATTAAGGACGTTCGCGCTAATTGTTTTTGCGCATCCTTACTGCGCACGTAATTCATGTCGCAACGTCGCGCCACGTCATGCATCGAGCGCGCGCGCTGAGAAAACTTTCCAAACAAATACAGGGCTGGTAGCTGTTCAGATAACTTCGCTCGCAGTTTACTCTCTCAAATGATCGGTGACCCCCAATTTTTTTTTGATAGACAGCTTTGTTTTGCCATTCTCGACAGATTGTAAAAAAATGAACAAAAAGTCAATGTTGGAAGTCTACAAGTTTCTAACTTTTTTGCCCATGCGGCATCAAATCTTGCCCATCTTTCAACTGCCAGGCGAGTGCAAATGTGATCACTAAACGATTAGTTTTTCTAAAGGAACATCACCAGTTGAATCAATTTGCTTACTAGATCCCCTTAAACAATATTTAGACAAGAAAATTGCATTTCATGAATTTATTCGCATTATTTTTGAGCAAACAGACACTGTCGCCATTGTCAGAAACGAAGGCCGATTTATAAGATTTTAAGGTGATCTTTCGGACATCTTATCTCCGAAACGAATTCGGTGACCCCCCAATTTTTTTACATTTCTGACATGAGTAACCCATAAACTCACAGTGGTGAAAGTTTTAGAAAAATGTCAATGTTGGAAGATTTTCGCGCGAACGTCCTTAAAGCAACATTCAGCCCTGTTCAGTACTGTCATCAAGCTCAGAACGGGGCTCATATCTGGGGGGAGCTTATAACTGGAGGTATTTTTTTTTTTTGTTTCCAGGTAGATGGGCCTATAACTGGGTGGGAAGGCTTACATCCAGAATTTTACGGTATTTTAAATAATTAATAAATAAACATCAGCACCGACTTACTGGGCCAGTTTTCTTGGGAGGATGGACAGTAAATTCAGGACAAAAACATAGATCCTGTAATAACAACAAGATTATATAAATAACTATTATCTAATAGGGTTTTAAAATGACTTTCTTCAAATGAGTCCAGCATTTGTAATTTCTATCAAAATCACTAGAGAGGTAAAATGCATTTGCTAAATTAGATCTAATTTAGATCACATGATTTAAAAAACTTTAATCATATAAAAATTAAACAAAAACCTGCTTTCATGGGTTTTCCGACCCTTTTGGCTCAAAAACTTCCTTCAAATTCAGGAAAACAACGTTAACATGGCCATAGAGTGACTGCTAAAAATCACATCATCATTGACACTACACTTGAAAAATTAATGCCAACCATGAGACGATTTTTTTGAAATCACATGACATTTTTTTCAGATCACGTGTAAGAATCTAAATTTACAATGGCAGTTTGACCACTCTTGACTAGTGATTCTGATTGTAGTCTGAAATCATTTTGTAGTACATGTATGAATATTTAGCTAGTACGTTACTTATAGTTTGCAACACAGATACAGTTCACAAAAAATACATGTGAGTATAACTGTCAAATGTATACACAATATATTAAAAATTTTGAACTCAGTCAACCCCATGATCCAGAAATTGGACAGGAGCAAACTTAAATTGTATATAAAAAGATATCAGTGAATTGTACTTACTGCAACTGAACTGAGAAGTGTTTGTGCGAGAGGAGGTCTTGCTTCTGCAGCCTGCACAAAAAAAACAAATTGTTATACGGTGAAATGTCAGCTACGTGCATGATGCAATGTAATGTACATCATAATAAAAACTCAATTTAGTTTTGTTTGATAGTAATAGTTGAGAACAGACATCTTAAAGAACAGTTGCACTGTAACCAAAAATAGATAAAATATTCCATAAATTTCAAGCCTCACCTCTTCATTTTCTTGATGAAAAGGTTCTTCCTGTTCAAAACAAAACAAATTTCTTTGTTATATATAGCTGGAATGTTTCCCCAGTAGCCCACCAAGTCTTTGAGGGGGCAATGCTGCAAACTCTATGACATCAGCGGGTAACAGTGCACTGTTCCCAACATTCTTCAAAGTCTTCATATTTGTGCTTTATAACAAATCACTTAATAATGACTGGTTCCTTGGGAAAACAGTTAATTTTGTTTCTGCCTCAATCCCTCAGGACCAGTCATTAAATGTTAATTGTCAAGTAAACCAAATAACTTATTAATATTGTGAATTTCATGTACAGCCGGGATCAATAGTTTTTAAAAGTACAGTGGATTCAAATGACCCTTATGTCCATGTTTTCTCTTAGTATACTAATTCTAATTCTGTATAACCAGGGCCTTGTTGTCCAAAACTGGACTGAAATTATTCAGGACAAGAACATACCACATGTACTACATACTGTACATTCAGTGCGAGCAAAGTGGCCTATTAGGAAGGAACTTATCCAGCTGGTTTCTGTAGCATGAAGCAATTAGGAGTATTTCTACTCCCCCTTGGATGGGATGCTAGTCCATCGCAGGGGTTCTCCCAGCAGTAAATTCGCTGGTACCCATTTATACACCTGGGTAGAGTGAGGCACTATGATAGTAAAAGTGTTTTGCCCAAGAACAAAACAGAGTGCCCCGGCCAGGGCTCGAACCTGGACCATTCAATCTGGAGTCCAGCACACTAACTATTATGCCACTGAGCCTCCCGTGCATTCAGTTTTACCATAAACTAAATCCTTAAGATTCAAACATAACAGCCAATCAAAGAAGAATGACACACTTCCTGTCCTGGAACTGTTGACCAAAAGAATCCTCTCCAATCGGGATCCTCAAATATGTACGGCACAAACCGAGTCAACAGGCGTACACAGTTTAAAACTGAAAATGACAACAATCAAAGAATGTGTGATTATTTACCAGACAAATATGAATAACATACCATACATATTATATATAGCAAAGTAAATTTAAGCTTGTAATTTTAAATTATAAAATTATAGTAGTTCATCAAAATTGCAAGAGTCACTTACTCAGCCAGCCACATAGTAATAAATTATTATTGTAAATAATGTTATAAGTTTTAAAATAATTTTTATTTTTAAAGTGAATTCTGGTTTCCACAGACTTAAAATGACTTAAAGCAATGCTACATGTACTCTTCCTGAGTTAGACTTCATCTAGGATTTCAGCAGGAAATTCCATCTAAAGCTGCATGAATGTGACATGACAATATTAAGCAAGGATCTTAAAATATCATACAAAGAATTCCCCTCAAAGATCCTGGTAAATTCAAAATCCTCAATCAAATCCTCAAATAATTGAAGGATCTTTGCAGTGATTTTCACTGAGATCTTTCCTAAGGTCTTTGATAGATCCTATCCATCTTTTGAGATCTTCCTATTAAACCCTGCCACATTTACAGTATTCACCTGGGATGCCACTGAAGAAAATAGAACTTACCAGAAAGTTGTTCATTGGGGCCAGAGCATCCAGTCAGGGTAGCATTTTGAAGCTTCTCGACACACTAAAGCAAGCAAAACACACCAATGAAGATGGCCACAGTCATATTTATATTTCAGTCAGTACTTCTAAAAATGTATGTTGTGGTTCAATCTATTTTTGGTGCAAAATGAGTTTGACTTTTATTTCCCTTTGTTTCTTATAATTGATTATTGTAGCTTGAAACAAAGGAAAGCAAAACTCAAACTGGTTTGAAAAGTTTGGAACAAAAAATAAAATTAAAACTGCAACATATAAATGTACTGTAGGATACAATCTGACTAGGAAGAACCCCGGCGCACTGTTTGCATTCTGCATCTCTGATGCAAAATACAAACAGTGCGCCAGGGTTCTTACTGGTCAGATTTGTATGATCGCCACCACCAATCTTTGTCTACACACCAATAGTACCACCAGTGCACTGGAAAACTCTATACCATTAATTGTGTTCATTTCCCTGTTTCCTGAGTCTCTCATCAAGGGAAAACAATAACTGAAAACTGACTTATACATGGTAAGCATACTATCTTGTTTGGCCAGTTTGCCGACTTTGGAAAAACCCTTGCCATTATAGATAATAATATTATTCAGCCAATCTATTCTGGCAAATGGCAAACAACCTACATCTACAAGGCCTCAGACCATTCTAGGAAGGGTCTCAGGACAAAATTCAAGCATGTTAGGTATATTTAATTATGTGGGTTTAGTGCAAATTTATTTAAAGATTTCCAAATTTGCTATAAAAAAACTCTCCACACAGCAATGCACAAAATAATTTTCTCCAAAGAGTGGGCGTCCAGGTGTTCAATGGGTTTACGTCTTCAAAAGTTCTTGAAAGGGTTGCCCATCGATATATCAAACCACAAAACTACACGCTATTTTTAAGCTATCAAATCAGATAAACTTTACTTTGTAATTGGAAAGCTGAAAACAAAACTGTCAAAATTTCGTTTGTCTAGTTACAACATAGCTACATGTATAAAATATAAACATCCACCACAGAATTTTTACCTCGTATTTATATCCAATCAAACAGAACATCTAAACAAGTGATTTCGATTTTTTAACACAATTTTCCTCCTGCTGAATTATTTATACACATACTCCAAAAGATCATTGTAAAATATTCACGCTAGGATAAGTGGAAACTGGGAAAAATTATCGATAAATGTAACAGCACTCACTCGCCAAGGTAACAGCACTTTAGTGGGTTTATTTGCGCAGCAATTACGATGTACGTAAGCTGAAATAATTATTTATACGTGTAAGGTCCCCTTTGAAAAAATATGTAAACATTTGCAGCGGCTTTCGAGAATGAACTCGATGTAAATACGGGTCAGTTGCTCGTCTCTTCATAAAATGTAATAATTACAAATGGTGACGCTAAATTTTTCTTTCTAAAATCAAAGATCTTTGCATAAGCATGCCAGCAACTTATATCAGGCCAGAAGTTCGTGTTTCTGACAATCAAATATATTAAAATAAAAAATATTTTCCATGCACGTTTTACAATTGTTAACGAAATTAGGCTTCACCTTCTGTTGTATTGTACTTCACTGACAGCAAAAACAATCACCAAAATTTCAATAAAATGGAAATCAAGTAAAAGAACCGTGGACTTCATCGATGTCTTGTTCTGTATTTAAAATCAAGATTTATTTATTAACATGGCAAGACAGTCAAGATTATTTTGCCCACCTTGTAACATAACGTCGCCAAATTTGAAGGATTTTCGTCCCGCAGCGATCTGATTTCCGAGGCAGGAATCAAAGTGAATACATCGCTGATATTTGCCGCCGATTCAGACCAAAACTGATCCCAGAAAGTGTCGTCTGTTGCTTCTACAGCCTGAAAATGATCGACAGTTTGTTAGCCTCGTTGAGTTTATCAGGTGAAACAGACGTCGGTCAGCCATTCACTGCCTTGCACGAAGAAACTTGACACAGAAACGCCATAAAAATAAAAAATATATCGTCGTTATTTCTCTCACCGTCTTTTTCGTCGTCAGTTGAACGACGGCCTTCCTAAAATTTAGTTTACTGTCCGAACCTCCCATTCCAACAACTAAATTTTCCCTCCTCTTTGTGACTGTTCAGAACAAGTGAAATGCGCATCCTCCGTCGCCTATCTTTTCCGCCACGTCGTTTCGGCAATTGTCGTGAATTCTTCGTAACACTCCGGACATTTTCGGAAAATGAAATTTACATCGATTGTAAATTATGCAAGTTTGCACGCAAAGGTAGTTCCGGGTCATGAAGTTGCAACAAGATGCCAATAATTTGATCACAACAGATTCGAAACTCGAGGTGTCATAGACTTAAATAACGAAAATTATGTCTAAAACGGAGGAAACTCGACTTCACTTCGAAGGAGTTCTCGAAAAGGCTGGCAAAAGGTTCTTTGAGGTGGGTCTACTAGCTTAGCTTTAAGAACAATTATCAAAATAGATCGATGTGTTATCTTGCAATGCCAGGCCAAAGATTCTTTCGTGTTTTAATAAGACTTTGTATCATGATATCGAATGAATACAGAGACTCGATTCAGTTGCAAGAAGGGCAGTCTTAGAGTCTTACATCTTCTCCGAGGAAGTCGACAAGGAATCGAAAGAACAGCGCGAAAATGCGACACGATCAGCAGCGGGAGATCAAAATTGTTGATCTGATTATCACGCCTTCAGAGTCGTCCTTGAAAGATACTTTGCCTATACTATTGATCCTAAACTGCATTGAAGGCGAGATTGGGATAAGTTTCGTTCAAATATTTAACCTTTAATAGCTTAAATGCTGTGAATGTCACCTCCTCGATCGAGAGTATATAAGCTTATGTGAAAAGTTTGCTGAAACAATATTTTGATTTAGCATTTCAACTGAAACGTGCAGTGAACGATTGCATTTGTCGTCTTTGTCTTAATCAGCTTATAAATTCAAATGGTAACTTGAAACGAACTGAAAACATCGTTTAATGGACGACAGCTGTAACTTGACAGGCAATGATATTTTTCATGTACTGCACCCTGTTGACTTCCGCCTAAATATTGCTTCCCTTCCCCAGGGAATACGATCCAGCTTCTGTTCTTATACAGTAAATGCTGGCAGTATTTTATTGCACATTACGACAGTGTAAGTTTTTCTGGTCAATGTGTATTATGATTGTTTCAAAATCTCTATGAGGGTGTCTCAATCAACATTAGGTTTCTTGTTGTGTCAGATGGTAACTCGACGGGGGAGGGGGAAGGGGAAGGGGGTACTCCTGTATATCAGCTATTTTGGTATGTGCCTTAAATAGTGTATCATTTTTGCTCTTTTTGGCATTGTGTTCCTGGTGTGAATTTGTATGAACTAAAATTGCAGGGTTTATACAACTTTGTAAGGGATTTGGGTAGGCTTATAAATGGAGGGACTTATGTCTGTGCAGGGGGGCTTATAAGCAGAATAAAAAATAGCCTGCGAGCAGGCTCTCGGCTTCGGGGGCAAGACGCGATGCGATTTTTTTGCGAGCGAAGCAAGCCGCTGAGTCGGCGAGCGAAGCAAGCCCGCGAGCAGTCTTGCTGCTCGCGGGCTCGCCGACTCAGTGGCTCGCTTCGCTCGCAAAAGAGACTGCAAGAAAAAATCGCGTCGCGTCTTGCCCCCGAAGCTGAGAGCCTGCTCGCAGGCTAAATAAAAAACATGGGAGGAGTAGTACCATAAATTTTTGATAGGGGTGTGCCACAAAGGTTCTCAAACCCTGACCCTATTTAAGGATAAATCCTCAGCTCATCTCACAAAGCTATGTTTAGCGGTGTTTTGTAAATTTTTGGGGATGTTTGGGGAGAGAGAGTTTTTCTCAAAGGATTAGTTAAATTTGGAGAAATAAGAAATATTAAAGATTTAATGTGATTTTGAAATTAGAATTTGAAGTTAAAAATTAGTAGATGGTGCTCTTGCGTGGGGGTCAACTGTCTAGTGGTGTTCCAAAAAATTATTTTCTTTCTTCTATCCCTTCTTTAAACCTCTCAAAATTTCACTTAGAACTGCCACAGGGTTCTCATATAATGTTTTGTGTGGGTAACCTGTGGAACAATATTGTGTCCAAATTTGGAAGAGTATATAGCTTGAATGAACCTATTTTTTTAATCTGCTGGGCATTCAATTGTCAATTGTTATATCAGTCGGGCCACAAGTATCGGTAGTAGTTTAATATGGAAGATGAAAATTATATGAAAGCGTGGGACAAAGGAAAAATATAATTCCCCAATGGGAATCAAACCCATGACCTTCCAAACACTGGGTGGGAGCTATATAATTGAGCTACAAGAACTCATGATGAGCAAGGCCATTGACTAGGTTCAAAACGTCCTGCATACTGCTAGGGTCGGCAGCTGCAGTGTTGATAGCATACTGAGAAGAGAAAGGTGGTAAATTTTAAGCTCAGCAGAGAGCTATGGAAGATGAAAATAATGTTCATCTTGTCACAAGCGTGGGACAAAGAAAAATCTGAGTCCCCAACCGGGATCAAACCCATGACCTCTCACAGGTGGGTGCTCTATCCACTGATCGAGCTATGAGAACTTTATGGTGAGCAAGCAAAATCTTGTCTTAAAGACCAGACTAAGAAATGGCAAGGGGCTCGGGGAGAGGAGCTGACTTTAACCCCAATCTCTTTTTTTTTTTTTTCCACTTACCATTCTTTACACTGCTCCCCAATTAACAAATGTGACACTGCGAAGCCCCAGCCTATGTGCAATCTGGGTACCGACTAGCTGCCCAGTGTTGTATAAATATTTTCTTTCAAATAGCTCACCGAACATGAACATGAAGCTAGTGGACTAATCCTCATCCATAATTAATTGTGCTTACAGGGAGCGCAAATGTACAGCACCTAAAAAAAATGTTGTACATAATTTAAGATAATAAATTGGCCAATAGTTTTTATCATTTTTGCTTTAATATTTTTAGGGCTTCAGGAAAAGATGGTTCACACTTGATGGGCAGGACTTAACATATTTCAAGGCTGCCGAGAAAACGGTGAGAGAAACAATCTGGGTTTCAGTGGCAGATCCAGGGGAGGGGCCTGGGGGGCCTGCCCCCCCCCCCCCCCCTATTTTTCAGAAATACCACATTTTCTGTGCACTGCCGGAATCATAGGTCAAGCCTTCAAAAGCCCCAGCCCCTCCTCCCTTAGCTGAAGGTCTGGATCCGCCACTGAGTTTATAACCCACACAATCCCATTATCTTCCCTGACTAAAAAGCGTCCCTCTTTATGCCCTCACTTGACAATTTGCATGTGGGTTACAACCAATCACAATGCTGCATGGAGGTCTGTGGAGCTACCTGGAATTTTCGGCTCAAACCTTATGTGTCCTTCTCATGCGGGACGGAAAGGCATCTTGCGTTACCTTGATTTTCGAGTTTTTCTCAGCCTTTTAAGAGGCCTTCCAAGGGGTAAAAACGACAAGCGACATGACCCTGAATACTGATGACACAAGCGACAAGCGACAAGCGACAAGCGACATCATTACGGCACTGAAACGCAACAGTGACACAATGCGACAGCAACACAATGGCGGAAAAAACGATAGCGACATTTGCAGCTTTTGACTAGTTGACATCGGTTCTAAGAAACATGCGACATTGCGACACGGCTACCCCCCTTGGGAGGCCTCTTTTAATGCCACGATGGCTTTTTTTTTTCATATCAGTAAAATAAAGAAAACCTTAATTTGGGACCAGGGTACCTTGCGAGGGGAAATGGTGTTTCTCAAGTTGAAAGGCTACATGTGCCATTTTTGCGACATATAAAGGCACTGTGTGCAAATTTGTGGAGAAGTCATCTTTTGGAAAAGCCTCCCAATTGTCTGTTTCTCGACACTTCCCATATCTTGGCTATCATATGCATAAAACCAAGGAAAAGCTGCAGTAGTTGCGGCTAGCAGGGAAGATGAAGTCAGTTTTCAGCTGTTTCTAGCTCTCGCCTCCAGATCCCAGTGTTATTTTCTCCACGTCTGAACTTGGTTAACCACTGACACTTGACTCAGAGAAGCTGACTCATTCAAGCACGACTTGTAAACTGTGTTTGTATCGAGAAGGTTGTTTTGTCTTTAATGATCCTTCATATCAATTTTTATCTTTTGATCATTCCTACAGGAGGAGAATTACCTTGGAACCATCAATTTTAGTCAGGTGACTACTTCTTATTCACAATATCGGGCAGAGTAGGAGGGGGGGGGGGGGGGGCAAATGAATAAATTCATCGGCAAATTGCAAGGGCATTCGGGGACGTCCGAAGTCATTCAGGTCGTTATACAGCCATTAAGGACGCATGCTGGTTTCATGGAAAGCAATGCAGACAATGCGTTCTACTCAGACAGAGGAAACAACAGAAAAATGGATTGTCACTCACTGACTCACCATCTTTCAACTTCACCTGTGTACCTGTGAGAGCTTTCGAACATAGTCGTATCCGTTTTGGCAGGAACAAGTTGCGTCATTTGGCTAGCGCGACATTTCTTCGCGGCGAGAACTGATGACTGATGGTTGTCAACTTGACATCACGATTTTTTTTAAAACTAACATGAAAGAAAATGTTTGGTAACCAGAGAGAAGATTCAACATTTACACTAAAACGACAGGACTCAATGGCCTTTATAAGTTGTTCTTTTGGGTTGCTTAAGCATACTGGGCCCGTTTGCCCAAAACTGGATAACGCTATCAACAGATGCATTAGGTAGCGTAGTATGTTTTGTTAACATTTTACCACTCGATAACGATTTATCCAGTGGATAGTGTTATCCACCCTTTCAACAACTGGGGCCTGACCCTTCCACTAGCGGCCTGTTGCGAATATTCCCTCAATTTTCTTTCTTTACTTTTCTTTTCCAAGGTCAAAGCGGTTAATCCCGTGAAAATGGTGACCAATGGCTTCCAGATTCTTACCAAGAACAGAACGTACACATTTGTAAGTTATAAAATGTAACTGTATTCAGAAAAAAGGCAACAGATGTAAGTAAGAATATAAGAATTTTTGGCTGTTTCGTGTAGAGTGCAAAACCACACCCTGTGCGTGCAAAGCGTGTAACCTGGGACCTAGTCCGTTCCAGTCTCTAAGATTGAATCGAACGCGCGGGCGAAAAAAAAAACTTGTTTTCTTTTTTTCTGTTGTTGTTGGTTTCGCTAGCTACGCGTTATAAAAACGAAATAACTGTGAATAGTGTAGACTAAAATACGTTTTACCGGAGAAACGGGAGTCTCGTGATTTTTTGCCGTGATCACTGGTTACCTCCAAAGAAACTTTAGTATCACAATGTTTTTTGCTATAAGCAAATCTTTTAGAATCAGCCTTGGTCACATGTGTTTTGGTTTCGGAAACCTGCATATCGTTTTCAAATTGTATATTCATTTACTATATTTAGTGGATTTCAGTATAAAAAACGAGAACGAAACTCATTGAAAATGCGTTTGTAGTCTCTTCCTGATACTCAAATGCAGAAATTTATTGATGTCAGATTTTTTGTCCTTGACTTTTCAGTCTGCTCCTACGCCCGAGTTGCTTACGGACTGGGTGAGTGTGCTGAGGCAAGCCATGCAGTTAAAATCCTTCGAGAGGCGTCAGAGCCAATTAAGGTAAGTAAGATAGAGAACGTTATAAGGCATGATCAGTAACGCCGAATATGTAAACTGTTGGAAAATATTAAATAACAAACAGTTGCACAAATAACTCGGTAGCCTTCACTGAATCGCCTCACGCTAGGATTTTATTAAAGGTGGTGGCAAGCGAGGACGCAATGTTGCGGACACAAATGTTCCCCCGTTTGCCCCCGCGCGCAACAATTGTCGAGGACACAAAATTTGTGTCCAAGACACAAAAAAAATGTTTCTGATTTCTTTTAAAAACATTTTGTGTCCGCAAGAAATGTTTCCGTGTTTGCTCGCCCAAGGAAACATCATGAGCAACAATATAACTGCAACAATATGTCCTCGTTTGCGGCCACCGCCGTAAGTTAGAACCACTTGTACTATATAATAAACAGTAGCCCATGAAAGTATACTAAGGTTTCATCCACAGACGTAAAAGTTAGAACCACCTTGTACAACATAATAAACAGTACCACATGAAAGAACTGCTCAATAGCTTTCATTTGAATGGTCACAAACTGAGGTTTCATCCACAGACGTGGAAAGTAGAACCCCCTTGTAAGTACTGCCCACTAGCTTTCATTTGATTGGTCACACACTTAGGTTTCATCCACAGACTTACACGTTAGAACCACCTTGAACAGCATAATCAACAGTAACACATGAAAATACTGCTCGATAGCTCGAATGGCCACACCGTAGGGTTTCATCCAAACTTTTGACACTCAACCATGTAATGACAAAGTGTTCCTCTGTTACATGATTTCAGCTCTCAGAGTTCCACTGACTCACAATACGAGGAAATCCGAAACCGACCAAATCGAAGTCTTAGTTGTGACACAAGCTTCGATGATGAGGACGATTTAGCCGACGGTATGTATTCTTGTGTAGGCGCACCCAGTGGTATAAGGCCTCTAGGGCAACCCACTCAGGCACCAGGAGAAACGTACAGCTTGGTTGGTGCTGCGACTTTACCGAGGGCGACAAGAGATGAAAGTGATGTTCAAATGTACGAGTTAGTCGGATCCAGACCACCATCGAAGTCCGCGCCACCCACCTATGAAATGGCTCAATCTGCAAGGAAAAACACGCCCTCGGAAACCATACAAGAAAGCGTTCAAGGGACCATGGAAAGCGCAGATTTGTATATAAATTCTCCCCCTGAAGAAGAGGACGGCACAGAGCTTTACGCCTTAGTCCAGGAACCAGGTGTCAAGCAACAGACCAGCCCAAAGTTGTCGGACGACGATCAACGTGCTTCTCCGCAGAAGCAAACTACCAAAGATGAAAGAGAGGAACCCGCTTCCGATGTCTCGGACCTTTACAGTGTACCGAATATCAACAGAAAGCAAAAGCAGTCGGTACGAGGTCTTTCCATCATATCAGAAAGCACGGAATCTGGTGATGAGCTCGCTCCCGTTCTCACCCCCGAGGAAATCGCCCCTCCTCTCCCACCCAAGGTTGAGGAATCGTTTGCTATCGATGAGATTAAGCGATTCTTGGAAGAAGCGAAGTTGGAGGAAGCGGAAAACGAGAGAAATCATGAGCATACTAATGGCAAAGACGAGGAAGAGGATGTCTTCCCAGATCAAAACGTCTCTGCCTTTCAGCAGCTGAAGGAGATTTTACGAAGGCTTGATTCAACAGAAGCAGAATAAAACAGTGTAGAAGAATTTTTAGTAGAAAAACTGTACTTCCTGTACATGTTTATATTGCCTCGTTCTAGGAGGAAAAAGATACAGAAAGACAAAGTAAATTACAGAACCAATCATAGCGAAGTTAAGCTGGTTGTCAGCCAATCAGAAGCTAAACCAAAACCAATTGTCATTTGGTTTTAGCGCGTTTTCCCGTGCTTGACGCGGATTGTTCGATCCTGCCTCGAATTCTAATTGGTTCTTGTGTTATCGGCATTGTTGTAATCAGACAGCCGTGGGTACTTAGGTTTTCGCTTAAAGGCAGTCTAAAAATATCCCTCTAAAGTATTTTCAGAGAGTAGAAACACTGTTGTAACCGCAAAAGCTTAAATTACTGTAGTTTGTACTTACAGTCAACTGCCTGGCATTTGACAGACACCAGGTTATTTTAATTATTTTAATAAGCTGGCCTGTCTCTGATGCAGAGTTGAGAAGTAAGTGGATCCTCACTTTAACATAGTTTCACCAAGAAAGTCAAAGTTTTTGTTTTGTTTGGAGATTCTTTGGAAATCTACTAATGGGCTAAGTTTTGGTTTTAGAAGTCAAAATGTTACAAGTACGAGAGGCGACATTCTCACAGCAACACGCCCTGCCACGTGCCGTGAGAACTAAACTCCTACCCAAAGATTCCAAGATTCTGATTGGTCAATTCAAAGGGAAGTCATCACAGAGTTGTGAAAAGATGTCAAAAATTAATCAAAATCTACGGTACAGCGCGCATGACTGTTATGGTCATTGTGTAGCCAACCGCTGCCCAACAAGAAACGTGGTATTTAGCATTGACCAAAACAATCTCTGTTAAGGAAGAAGTATTTGTTGGTCGTTAAATATTGTCACATGAAGGCATCACACAACCCTTATTAAAGCATGGCTGGTGAATAGGGATTTATTTGTGATTTTACCTTTATAGCAATATTTTTGTATTTAATTTTCACGAGATGTATTTTTTACTTTTGTAATTATAAAGGTATATATTGATACAAATGACTTTTGGCGTGTAGTTTTGGAGTTTACGTTGTGATGGTTGTGAAGTTGTACTCTTCTGCACTGAAGTATGCACTCTTGTTTACTCCAAGTGGTCGTGGAGTAGCGGATACCCCTCCCCCTCCCACTCCCACTCCCCCCCCCCCCCCCCCCTGGAAAACCACTACACACTTACTAGTCCAACACGCACGTTCACGACGAGCATTCTTTGGAGAAAATCAAATTGAGCAGGCAGTCTGAAAAAGCCGCGACACTTCTTATCACTTGTTTCAAGACTCTTGAAATCGGCGAGATGTGTTGAATGAGAAATTGTAGTTACTGTTTATGACTGTTGCTTATACGTGAGTGCAGATCGCTTTCACCACTAAAATACTGCGGACCCCGCCTTACGGCCACCCCAGTGACACAGCCATGCTCCTTCGTTACAGCCTGCAATGCAGAAGTTTTTGATGGGCGAGCACTTAATACTAGAGGGTGGAGACAAAAGAACGAAGCAGGGGTCAATGTCGCCTTTCCCGCCGGTTTGAATCCAAGATGGCGCTCGCCCGATCAAAATGCGCTCGCTCGCTAAAATACACCTCGCTATTACGGCCACTTTATTTTGGCCCGAATTAAAAGACAGTCATTTTCTTACAATGGCAACATTTTTTTGCTCTTTATTACTATAAATGATAAGATTGTAGTGACGGAAGATACCCTTAAGATCTTAGGGGTGATCTTAGATAGCAAACTTAATTTTAAGGCGCACATAAGAGTACAGCTTGGAAGAGCATGCGCAAAGGCATCGGTCTTGCGGAGACTACGCAAGTTCATTTCAAAGGACGTAATGGTACGTCTTCATAAGGCGTATGTGCTTCCACATTTGGAGTATTGTAGTCCTGTGTTTTTGGGTGTTGGTAACGTGGAGGCTAGTAAAATGGAGAGCACTAATTATTATACATTAAGATCTATTCTAGGCTATTCAAAGACTGTGTCACACGACACCCTTCTAAGATTAGCTGATATTAAGTCGTTAGAGCAACGCAGAGAATTTCAATCATTAGTTGTGCTGTACAAGTGCTTGTACAACCAGGGAGCACCTTATATCAGTGAATTTTTTAATTTTAAGAATGTTGCTTATAATTTACGTGGGCTTAGCACAAGGCTGGAACTCCCTTATTTCAATATGGAATGGTGCATAGATCCTTCGCATTTCTGGCCTGCAAACTGTGGAATGCGTTGCCTCCGACAATAAGAGAATCAAAGGACATTAAATCGTTTAAGCGATCTCTTAAGGCCAATATGGCTTAAATTTAGTACCTTTTTAACCTATAATTTGCGACATTTAAATTATTATTTAATTATTATATATTTTAACTTTTTACTTGTAAATATTAATTGTAAATATCAATGATAATTTTTAACGTTTTAGAGAATTTTAAAAATATGTATTTTTTATTTCTATTTATATAAATTGTTTATTTTTATACACGTACACATTCTAACGAGAACTGTATGTACTCCTAAGTGTTACGTGTATAAATAAAATTTGATTTGATTGATTGATTTGATTACTGCACACTACATACAATACTATTGTTACTTACAATAAACGCTAGATGGGCGATGCTTGACATTAATTGCTAATTAATTGCTAGACACTATTACATTAGATAGGGGCACCTTGTCAATGCGGCCCCATATTCCGCACTCGTCCTCGCGCTTTGAGAAACCGCACGCTCCGCGTTTTGTCCCGCTAAAGTAACTGCCGATCTGCAAGCTAATGAGGCAATTTTGTGGGGCTTTTGTGGCCCTTCGTGACCGGATAAACGAGTACCACCGTAACAAGATACTTTTGATTCCAAGTAAAACATCAAATAAACTCATAGGTTATCAAAAAATTAAGTGTCCAGATTTTAACTTCTTTAGGATATCGATCATTTAAAATTGTTGGAGAAACAATATTTGGAAATTACAAAACTCTTATAGTATCCAGCATCCAGCGAGACCTAACCTTAAGGCCTTTTTTCTCCGCTTAACTTGGGTTTAATGCGAACATCTTGTTCGAATTTTAAGCAATCCAAAAGCTCTATGCTTATTCCACGAATGTTTGCGGAGTTTTTTGGGGGTGATTTTGGGGGAAGTTTGGGAGGAGATAGTGTTTCTCAAAGGATTAATAGAATTTAGAGAAATGAGAAATATTGAAGATTTAATGTAGTTTTTAAACTAAAATTTGAAGTTTAAAATTAGTAGATGGACACTAAAACAACCTGGGGTGCGCTTGCGTGGGGGTCAACTGTCTGGTGTTATTCCAAAAATAATTTTCTTTCTTCTATCCCTTCCTTAAAAATTTGATTCAAATTCAAGTGAGTCCCGCCATATTCATAAGGTGGACAATAAAATAGGACCACACAGCTTTCTTGGCATTTAAATCCAATTTACAGCCAATTTACAGTGCCAGATACATCCGTCTCGTATAGATACAAGTTAACGCTTGCTGTTTAACTTGTTTATGGAACAATGAAAAAAATAAGAAAAAGAATTTAAGCAAAATGCTTCCCCGTCTCTGCTTCCCCGGCCCTACCCCCCTCATGTGGTAGAGTTACTGGGTGCAGACGCCTTTGCAGAGTCCCACCCTCACCAGTCTACCCGCACGAGGGAGCATTATTAGTTGCTCAACTCTTTTCCTCCCGTGTGGGACGCATTTTCCTAGATTGCGCGAGCCGTAGCCTCGTTTTGGTGCTAAGCTCACCTTGTTTTCATCTTGAAAAGTCATAAGATTATAGTTTTCGTTTATAATTGTGGCAGACGTATTGAACTCGTAGATTTCTTGACATCTATTAGCTTGATACCGGTTACATCTTGGATTTCTTGAAAAGTTCGTTCTTGACGCTCGACTGTCTCAAGTTTCAAACTTTATCTCCAAGACAAATCACTTAGCGACACGAAACGTTTTGCCTAAAATATGCATAAAGAACAACTTAACAGGGATTCAGTAAACAACACGTAACATCTTCAAGGGACTTAAAGTAATAGCTATTTTCGTAAGCTTGTGTTGCAGCAACGTAACACCTCAAAGGTATTTTAGTCATTTCGCTTGCACGTATGCCAAAATTGCCATGCAACTTGCCTCATTATTTTCGAGAAAGTTGCAAAATATATGAAAGATCGGCATAAAGCGTGAAATCATCAAGGCGTTATTTATCTTTTGTAGTTTTAACAGAGAAACTCGCCTATTGAATGGGCACTGATGACATGATTGGCAAGCCGCTTAGGCGACGCTTGTATACAGCAAAAGAGGATTTTCTTTGACCTTTTAATATAGCCGGATTAAGCTTTAAGTGGTCCAAATTAATACTTTGCTGTCTAACCCCTGATAATGAATCAAAAATCAACTTTAAAAGGCTAGCTCTTCCGGCTTTTGAGACAGGAAAAGCGTGTTTCTGACCGCACAATGTTGGAAACCATTCTGTTTGTCGGTTAATTTACTTTTAGTCGGTTACACGTTAGTACCAATATCTTATTAGTAAAATTTTACGCGAAAAGGCAATATCGTGCTTTGTGGCTAAGAACATAACAAAGATCTGAACAATTCATGTTGGTAAAATTTTTCTCATATTTGAGGGCGAGGAATAAGAATCTCTGGTTAGAATTTGAGTCGGCAAATGCGTTTTTATAGAAGTT
The DNA here is from genome assembly GCA_963693305.1 of Meandrina meandrites. Lineage (NCBI taxonomy): Eukaryota > Metazoa > Cnidaria > Anthozoa > Scleractinia > Meandrinidae > Meandrina > Meandrina meandrites. The sequence continues at coordinate 5,899,745 of OY855912.1, read as the reverse complement.
TAACTGGGTAAATTAACATCTGTTGCAGGTTTTAAACAACAAATTCCAGTGAATGTGAGTATTGTCTATTATTTATAAGTTTCCTCTAACTGATTTGTCATCTTTGATGTAATTATTGATAAAAACCGCAAATCCCCACAAATTATCCCAAATTAGCTGTTTTAAAATTGATGAAGTTGTTCTTCATTTTAATACTAAAGTATTGGATGAAAGGGTAAAAGAGATCTTTATATGCTTGCACTGAAACGAACAAGTCAGATTGTTAAAAACACGGAAAAGGTTAATGAACGGAAATGCAGTAACTCGGTTACGTTTCAGTCTTGTTTTCAATGATAACACGCGGTTCATCTGCTCTTTGCAGTGCAAGGCAGGCACCGCGGATCAAATTTAAGCAACCTTGTCGGACCTTGTCGGCTTTTCTGTTAATTTTTCCATATTGGTGACCGTGTTAACTAGCACACTTTGATCTGTACAGATTCTTTTGCTGGGTATTAAAAAGGCAGGAATGTTTAGGAAAAGAAATGTCATCACCCGGGAATTTGTGAGCCGTTACTAGCTGTTACTGCCTGTCCAAAACTCGAGGCTGGCCTTTCCGTTTTTCGTACCCATGCAAAACAACATTTTTATATTTCTCGTTGAAAATGAGATAAAACCTCCCGTTTTTCATTACACTTAATTTAATCCAAATATCTGAGGAGATCTCTTATCGGCCTTCCGAACAGATTCCACCGAGAATATCCACTTTCCCACAAATGGTACTAAAAACTCCCAAGCTTATTTGAACCGAATGTGATTAACACACGAGATTCAATTAATTTAATATTAATTGTCCGGAAGTTTTAGAGAATCGCTCACTGACAACGCCTGGTGCATTTTATTAGGCTCAATGTTGAGATCGCTTGAATTCGTTTGCTTCTTCTAACTATGTAGCACATCAGATAGATGTAATGAGAAAAACATGATGAAACGGAAACAAATAGCTCAAATAGCAATAAAATAGGCATTGGGTCTTTAATTTAGCTTGCGTTTTAATAAGCCTGTCCGTTGAGCGTTTTTAAATGTCAGTCTGCACAAGTAGGATCCTCGCCGCGGAAAAGCAGCAAAAAAAAAAATGCTTTTTGACCTTATTTACTGAAAACTGTATATAGATCTTAATATTTTTAAACAACAAATATTTCTTTTGTGTGAGAAACATCAAGGTAGAGTGATTATATCTTGCCGTGAGCGTCTCTTTCATCTAATTTCATGCTGATTTTGTCTAGCCTTGGGTAACCCGCGGCGTTTGTCAAAAACGGACCTCCTGTCAACGTAACAAATATATGAAATAAAAACTTCATAAATGTGTCAGATAGACATGAATGCAGATAAGCCCGTACACACCCACCCATTTTCCTCAAGAAGGCAGTTTCTTCCGAAAAGTCAGCAGGGTATACACCTTATTCCAAAATGGCGGAAAATACATTATTCTTTTGTCTTCATGTTAATTAGCCCTCATGGCCTCGATCACATCTGCAGAATTCAAAAGAATCTTTGCTTAAAACGAGGCCATGAGGGCCAATTAACATTTAGACAAAAGAACAATCATTTTGTTCGCCATTTTGGAATAAGGTGTATGTACACAAGTTTTCTTCGAAATTTCATAGAAATCCGAGAGCCAAGTTTGAATTAAGACAAGAATCCGCGTTTTCAACTTTGACCATATTTTAATCCCGTTTACGTCCTCGCTTCATGTCGCTTTGGTTCCCCTCACGTTTGAACATGTCATCTGTCATAGGCGGAGACTGTTGACTTTCACCATGATGTGTTTTTGCTTCTCGGAATCGCGCTAGGCATCCCTGAGCTCTTAAACTCCGAACGAGAGCAAATGTGGCTTGATCTTCCTGTGTTGAGCGGACACTCAACGAGTCTTTCTCGATTTCTCTCAGCTATATTAATTGGTCATGTCTACCTTCAATTCTTTTAAGTCGCAATTTTTACATGTCTATATTCTGGGCTAAAAGGTTGAATCAGTATTAATTTCCTGTCCACACCGTCGCTGCCATTCGTTAAACTGATCACGCACGCATACATTTGTACATGTACAGAATTGGAAAACAGTAAAGCGAAATCAGTTTGCTCTTCCTCAGTTTTGTATCTTTGATGGAGCAAAAATAAAAATTAAAACTGGCAAAATAAATTTTCGGCGAGTTCGTGATAGAATACCGACAAGTTGGTACCCTTATGAATGGCATTTGTAAGTGGGTGTCAAATATTTGATAATTGGCAGTCCGGCCGTCTGCAACACCAATATAAAAATATCCGCCGCCTTGGGTGTGATAAATAGTACTTCTGAATTTATTTTAGAGGGAACAACTGGGAAATTGCCAGAATTTGCCTTGTTTTGAGTGATCATCACGTTTCGATAAAGAAGATGCAAAAATTTGCAAATGCTTGAAACCATGGGGCTTCTAAAAAAGCTACAAACGAGTTTTCACAAGGTAATTACATGTAAAAGAGCAGTTATACAACGAGAGGGAGAGACTGATGCTCTTTTGAGAAAGGAAGAATCAAGTGCATTTTGGAAATAATTCAAAATAAATGCTTGCACTGGGAGTAAAGAAGTCCTCATGGTCACAGATCATAACATACAAATTCTCCATACTAATATTTACACAATTCCTATAGCTCTTGTTGAGAGAATAATTCAGATGATCACTTGTCACCTGCCCACCAAAACCTGCCAAACCTATGGTATCACTATTGTAATCAACATAGCGAACGTATAGATTAGGCGTTGAAAATCTTTATACCATGGTGATAAATGAATAAACAATAAATAAAACCAACATATAAATAAACTCGAGAAAGTACATGATTAAAATATTTATAAAACCTCGTCAGTTTAAATTTTCTATGTGAAATGTATACGATATGTTCAAAGGAAGAGAAAGTCGCAATTGTAAATTACACGACTAAACTTCGTACGCGACTTTTTAGAAATCAGACATCAATTTGCTTGCGATTAGAACAATATTAATTTCCTGGTTGCATCAGCTGGGGAAATTACTTTTGCCGAAAACTGGATTTAAAGTGAGTTTGAGAATCTTCTAATCGAGAATCGTCTATGATGCAAAGCTTTTCAAAACGCTCCGATATAGTTTAAAAGAGCTTGAATGATCGACATGAAGAGCTACAAATCTGCAGGGAAAATGCAACAGCACTGTAAAAATATAAATAAATATAGAACTGAATATGTTAAAAATATGTTCGTGTCGAACGTGCTTGGAATTCATTAGCTTCATTCAGTCTTCACCTGTTTGCTGAAAGCTTTTAATTCGCTATGTCATTTCGAATAAACCGTTCTTTGTTATTGTAAATAAGGATATGTAAACCTTAAAACTAAATATTTAAACAGCTACGTCGTAGCTAAAAAAATGGTGAATCAGATATGTGAGTTTATACTGGCTTACCCGTTAGTTAATTAACATCGATATAAGCAACAAAGGGTTTTAATCGCTGTTTCATTTACTCTCATAGTAACTGAAAAATGGAAACAGTTCAAAACATTTCATTCCTGTTGCACGTGTATGCATTCAAAACCAGCCTAATAATTTCCTCTTATATTTTGTGTATTTTCCAAATTGTCAGGTCATTCAAAACTGTCAGTTTTCGGCAAGTGGTTTGCCCCAAAATTAACATGGCTGTTGGAACGTGCACTTCAAACGATTCTTATTTGCCGTGCTTTTAATTTATTTGTTTTAAAAAATTCACTGGATCTGGAAGAAACAAGAAAAAAAATTCCAATTCCTTTATCAAACACAGATAAAAGCGCCCAACCGGTATCTGGGAGGCCATGGGTTCGATTCCCACTGGGGACTCAGAATTTTTTCTTTGTCCCATTCTCGTCACAAATGAAAAATTCATCTTTATCATTTATTTATCGAGCTTGAAATTTACCATCTTTTTTATTTAATTATTACATATATGATTTTTTACAGACATGAATTTTTTGCGGGGTGTAAAATTTTGGTGATCGTACAAAACGAGTCAGAAAAATAAAAAAGGCTCTAACATAGATAACCTAATCTAACAGTGCTTTTTTATGTATAGGAGAACGATCACACATTCAGTCATAGAGAATTGTGTCAGTCCAACATGCACAGTGTTATATAAAAATGTTTGATGGTTTAGCCATAGTTTGCAGACTCGTACGATCAGTTTGCGGAGCGAGAACTGAGAAATCACATTTGGAATAAATATAAATAGAGCACACAGGATGTACGAGGCGATTAAAATAGTAGTAGTAAGTGTCGCTGGCTGTGGATAACATGATATTAGAGTAATGTGTTTTTCGAGTCCAGCCAAGCCAGTACGCCTACTATCATACAGAGGAACACAACGCAAAGACCACGGCTAAGGCTCGAACTCATCTCTAATTTGCTACCACAGGCACACTGACATAAATGCTCTGAATATTGGTGAATTGCTGCCTGTTATTCAGCATTTTGTGTGAGTTCTAGAAGTTGACTTTTCTATAGCCTGTTGTGTTCTGTTCCTCCTTCACTCTGAGGAGATTCTAACGTTTTTACTGCTGAAACCCACACAAGAATAATTAACCAACTTTATCGAAGAGACAGACCAAATGTTAATTTCCTGACCGCCAACGCTAATTTATTTTAAGTTCCTCTTCCCTGCAGTCTGAAAATATCCTCCCATTAAAGTAGGAATTTCAGTGCAGTCAACTGACACCCACTGATGGACGAAGCGACGCTTTCTTCGCAGTCAACTGATTAATGGCTCACCCTTGTTTGTCGCTTGCACGCAATATCGTGGGTGTTCCTCAATTAAAATATTAAATAAATTACTATATTGTTAGAGCAGAGGAAGCCACAACAGCCGAGCTCTAGCTGGTTTTCATGCGGGCCCGGCTCTATTCAGATCGAACTGGAATTTGGAATGTTGGTTTTTCAGGATGGAGAAAAACCAGAGAACCCAGTGAAAAACCCTACAACAAACTCAACCCACATATGGCACGTGGCTGGAATGGAACCCGAGCCACATTGGGTGGGAGGCTAGCGCCCTGACCACAGAACCATCCCTGCTTCCCCATTTGTGAGCAGGTGCTAGAAAGCTCATTTGCTACTAATGATCCAAGCCTACAAAAAAATTAGCGAGTGTTAGCAAGATGGGGGTGAACCGACAAATGACAAGCGGTCTTGCGTTTGTGCGTTATCTACCAATGACCTAAGATTTTAAACTGATAGCCCATGTGAACCCATGCTTACTGACAACAGACAGTAACCGACAACAGAGAAAATTCGGATTCAAAATACTACTCAAGTTTCGTTGGCTGGGACAACTTTTGACCTCTTTCTACGACATATTGACATATTGGCGTGTGGGAATTGCAAATCTACATACATTGTAAAGAGCTGCTCTGCAAAGATCTAGAACAAACTGAAGTTTGCTTTTAGAAAAATAAACAACTCTATACCACGCAAACTGGCTATCACTGCTGTTTTTTTTCCTACTACGCGTAAAATATCAGACAACTGCACTGATGAATTTTTGCATGTCTATGCGAGGGATTTGAAGTTTCCAATTTTTAAGGTAGGGTTGAGTTTTTTTATATCATATCGCTTCCAGGAAGTATAGGAATGTTTTACTGCTCCTCTACGACTAGAATTAATAAAAAAAATGAAATTTGTAGTTTGTCCTTAAATCATGAAAGACCAACCCGGCAGATCAAAAACATTTAGTGTCAATTTTTAACAGCTTTAATTTTACCTCTATATTTGTTTATTTATTTATTTTTGTTTTAACCAGCCTGACAAAGTCGATGAACCACTGTAACTTAACCAGACTGATGGTCACAGAAAGTCGAAAATATGATAGCGTTTTATTTGAAACGAATCGCAAAGCCATGTATCGAAAATAATATGATATTTAATTGAAAATGTGAGATCAGATCTTATCAAAAAAAAGATTGATTTGATATCAGATGGATTTGAAATAGCCAAAAGAGCTGGCGATGATGGAGAGCGAACGCTTAGTCAGTTAATTTGATTCATTAAAAGTATTTGAGTATAGCGACGTCCCTTGTCCAAGCTTTCGCCAATAAACTGAGAGCTTATAAGATTTCCTTTTAAATGTTTGATAAGTGAACTTAAAATAAACGCGAATAAATTTATTTATCTTCCTCTAGATTTTTTTTCTGTTTCCGGCCTCCCATTTCCATCAGTTCATGCGTGGGTCCATCGGACGATCAAGAAACTTTGCATTTATAAGTTTTGTTTTTCCGCTTTTGAAGGTAAAAAAGCACCGATTTTTACGCGTTTCATTCCTATTCTATCAAAATAATCAGAATTAGAGAATGGCTCAGGAGCAAGGTATTTTAAAATCATGCACTACAAATCGCAGAAAAAAGAAACCTTTTTGAAATAAAGTTTAATTTTCGTTGTAGCAGACTGTGTCTGTCTTACTAATAGTTTGGTATTTAATCAGATTTGACATCCAGAAAAGTCGCGGCTGTTTTGTTTTGTTTTGTTTTTTTTGGGCCTTTCGATCGATCGTGTTGGCTTTCAAGCTAACTTTTACCCTTTCAAAAGGTATCTTCGAACTGTTCAGACAATCCCCCTTGCTTGAAAATCGAACAGCCGGATTTTTCAGTCACATGCACTGACTAATTGAAAACTCATTTTCATTAGCTTCTCACTTGAAGCGTTTCTCCAGGATTGGATCGCGCGCAGAATGGCGTGGGCAAGCTCGTCCCTGCCCACTTGAGAAGGCGTGGGTCGCGTTTACGTCTTTAGGTGAGGAAATCTTCAAAGTGAAGCATGTATAATGTTTTGAAAATAACAACTAAACAGTTTCTTTTATTCGCCTAGAGTGAATGGACTATGGGGAATGACAATTCGAACAGTTTTGGGAATATTGTAAACTTCGTTGCGAATTAACATAAAGGCCCACGGAAGATTGTTAAATCGTTGTTTTGGTATAGTTAGAATCGAATTTTTACTGAATAGAAAACTATAGACCAATTTTATCACACTAAAATAGGAACAATAATAGTAATTACGAAATTTTAAGGACAAATTTCATAAAAAAAATATATCGAATATGCTTAATTTTTTCAGAATGATTCACAGAATTGTCGGGACTCATTGGCTCATGTGTCAATGAAAGATCGGCGAAAGCTTGGTTGAAGATCGTCTTTTGAAACTCGCCAACGCTGTTTCGACGTGCAGTTGCTATGTCACGGGGATTAATTCTCAACGAAAGAGCTGCTGAAAGCGCGCTATGAACATTGAAAAAACGGATGACATTGCAAAATAAACTAAAAATTAAGCTGACGCGGCCGTTTAGCAACAGACTTTACAGGCAAGAACTGCATACAATTTGGCAAACGATGAGCTGTGAATAATATCGTTAAAAAAAAAATCCGAAAACGTTTGTTTAAAAACACGTTAATGTCATTAAACTATTTCTTGTCTTTGAACGACATAGGGGTGAAAATTAAACAGAAGTGCCTATTTTAGTCGCATAAGAAGTTTAAAATAACATTCATTTGTCCTGTGATAAATATCTGCATTTAGAGCTTTCCAACAGGATATTTCCTCCCTTTTCATAATTGTCCTCCTTATAAATAACTCAGTGAAGAACTTTTAACGGGCGAATATGTTGGTGGATTCAATAAAAATCCGTCAAGCCAAAGATTTCAGTAAACAGCTAGCTGTGTGATTTTGCTCTGCGTGGTGTTCCAGATAATTCTCCTTTAATGGTTTTCTTTCACATAGTCTGGCTTTGTGACTCAGTCCCCAAACAGCAAAATTGACTATTAAACTGTTGAATATATGAATTTTTACTTAAAGAAGATGAAATTAAAGGAAGTTTAGTTATGAATCCGCACACGCCAAACAGCTGTGGTTCATTTTGAAACCGTACGTCATTAACATTCCCAAGTTTCTCAAAAGTGCATCTTCCGACCGACATTTCATCAGGTTTATAATAATAACATTCAGATACGTTGGTATTTTTCTCCCCGTGCAATTAGTGTCCTTTCCACGAAAAATTGGAACGGCTTTCTTCGACTCGACAGTCGAAACTAAAACTTTTAAAACGCTTGCATAACAACAACCGGTCAAAACCAACCAAAAATTAATGGCCTAGTCAGCTTATTTCTGGTCTATTTTGCAATGTCATCCGTTTTCTCAATGCTCATAAAGCGCTTTTAATAGCACTTTCAGTGTGAGTGTCATGTTTGAAAGTGTACTGTGACGTCAGGTAGTCAGGGATTGCAAAGCACGTCGAAACAGCGTTGGCAAAGTCATTTTAAAAGGCGATATTCAGACGGACTTCGCCAATCTTTCATTCCCACAATATGTCGCGCGTTAATGCACATGTTTTAATTGAACGCGTTTGAAAGAAGTGCAAAAGGCCAATTACAAACAATTACTCGAAGGAAAGCGATAAAGCGAGACTACAGCCGGCCATAGGTCCCCTGGCCATGACGTAATTCGTGATTGTTTTGTTTAATATTACGGGATGGACAATGAATGAAATTCGAATTCCCTCGGGCCAAGTAAATATTGAATTTCCAGCCGAGACGATGGACGTATATGGAGAGATGGCAGAAGTAAGATCCGCGCTGGAAAATAACGACAATTCACCGCCAGTTGATGGCATTTTCGCCGCTGAATGTATTCTCAAAAAACGAACTCGAAAAGTAAGAAATTGTGCTGTCGAAGCCTCGTCGTTCTCGTGTTGATTTGCGCCACAAACGCTTCCCTAAATGTGAATTTTCTCTCCGTATTTTTTGACAGGGTAAGATCGAGTACTTGGTGAAGTGGAAAGGTTGGTCTGCGAAGTAAGTACAATTTTGCATCGGGAATAAAATTATTTAACGGCTACAAACTGACTAGAATTTTTTGTCGAATTCTACAGACACAACACATGGGAGCCGGCCGATAATATCCTTGACGCTCGGTTGCTTTTAGCGTACGAAAACAGGTAAAGTCAAGTGCTAAATACGAATGTCGTAATTTCAGTGTTATATGCTGCTTAAAATTTCGCATCTGAACGTGGCGGCCTATTTATTACCTGTGTCGCTTAAAATTTCAGCCGAAGACGAAGAGGAAAGCGCTCAAGATGGCAGAGAGGAATTGCAACGACTGCTAAAAAGCCAAGAATTGAAACGGTTTGTGTTTTGATGTTTCATATGGAGGATATTGCAATTTAAATAACTTAAACGCCGTCCGCGACACAGCACCCGCGCGCCAAAAAAAATTGTAATTTAACGTCAACGGCCGGTTTAGCAAGCTTTGGCCTGTCATTGCTCCGAGTGAAGGTCTTATTTATTTTTTCGTTATTTGTTTATAATTTTAGGGTGCAAATTTTCACATGAGAAGCGAATCGAATTCGTTAGACTGGGATGGCATAGAGGACGAAGACTGTCGTATTAGCAGCCATGAAAGTGAAAGCAGTGATTCGAGTTTTGGTGGCGACGACGGTACAAGCAACGAGTTCGAGTTCAATAACACAGCAGACGATAATCCGGCACCGAGTTTGAATACTCCGCAACAAGCTATTGGCCGGGACTTGAGTTTATCAAGCCTGGATGTTCCGCGGTTACTGCAGAGCACCCAAACAGGAAGACCTCTGTTGGACCACAATATGACAACACTCATGGCCAATGACGCGAGAAGATCCTTCGAAAAACAAGCCACTGATTCGAACTCCGAGCTGCCGAAGATACCAATTTCTAGAGAAAAGAGAGAGGAACTCTCAAGCAGAGCTCATATCCCTCAGGAGACGAAATTAAAGATCAGTTCGGAAGGATTAAATGGTCATGATGAGGCTTCTCTCGCAGGGAGCATGTCCGGAAAAGGATGTCGTGTCGAAACCGTCAAAGCGGCCGATAAGGTTTATCTCGAGTCAGCAGAACATGAAAACAAAAAACCTACCCCTCAGACACGTCGAGAACGATTTAGCGAAGGCGAAACTAGCACTAACGGAGACTTGAAACAAATGACAATGAAGATGAACGGCGAGAAACCCGTCAAAGCTTGCCCGGTCACGGACATCGGTAAAAGCGGCCATGTGAGACCTGTGAAGTCAGGCAAAGATTTTCACAGCGAAAGTGGCGAGAATCAGACTATCTCAGTTATCAGTGGCTGCGACGCATCTTATATAAGCACGCCACCGCAAAATAAACTCCGTCGTAACGGAGAGATGCTCGTTCCCGAGATGACGGTGAATTCGTCATGCGGTGTTTGCCTGCCAAGTCCCGGCAACGAGCACTCTACAAAATCCTCGCCAATGGAAAGTTGCAAATGCTGGAGAAAGCCGCTGATTGATCAGATCTTCATCACTGATGTAACATCTAACTTTGTTACAGTCACCGTCAAAGAGTGCTTAACAGATAAGGGGTTTTTTCGTCAAAGATGAAACGCGAAAATCAATCTCTCTCGGAAGGCGAGAGCAGGCAACTGAAAGTTACTCTGTGTTTTCAGCCGTTTGTCGGCAAAGACAGAACTAAAAGCGTATACAGTTGCCAACAATTTTAGCCGCTTCATGACCTCTGCTCCATGCTTGTAGATTGAGCATGGATTGTGCGTTTCTGTATATGCAGTTTTCTAGATGAAGCACAGCGTAGTATAGTAAAAACTGCGAGATCTTCGCGAGATCGTTGACATCGGCGTTAAACCCCCGATTCTGGTGAAATTGGCTGGCGCGACTCGCATGGTAGATTTCAAGTTCAAGACTGTGTATAGTATTGGGTTTGTTAGAAATTTCGTTCATAGTTCCGATTAGATCTTGTTTGCTACGAGCATCTGCGCTTTGGGAAAAGACAAAAGGTCCCTTCTTAAAATATACTGCCTCTTAAACATCGCATAATCGCCAGCAGCTTGCTTTTGCATTCTGTTTATAAAGGCCCGCCGAGTCGAGTTTTATCTCAAAGAAACTTCGGGCCAGCGAATGTTTAAGTTGCGGATTCGTAAGCGCTATTATAAAACTGTGCTCCCGCTGTTGTACAACCTAATGACAGAAGATTCGAACTGTGACCGAACACAAGAGTTGTAATTAATATTGGCCTGTAGAAAGATCGGTATAGATCGATCGAGAAAATGGCTACATCTTGACACTGTGGAACAAAGTTTGTTCACTGATCCACTAGAGTATCTAAACAGCCGTTGTCTTAAGTGGACCTTGTTTATAAATCCACGAAGCCGGCATATAGTTTGTAATAAAATAATCTGAATGAAAACTAGGCAAAGGTTACTATAACCTTAGTAAAAAAAAAATTCAAGCTTTGCGACTGAAGGCGGTGAAAACGTCAAGGAAAACTGAACGTCAGGCTACTTGGACGTGATAATACGTAAAATGTAAATTGAGGACTGTTAGTTATTTCTAGAATGTACTTAATCCTCGATTTGAAATCATGCAAGTTTTGTGATAAGCCATCGACCACTATTCGCTACGTTTTTGTTGAATATTTCAGTCAGCAAGTAAATAAAAATGCCTTCCTGTGTGGGCGAAATCTGTAGGCCCGAAGCGGCCATTGAGTTGAAATTATGTACAGAAAGATTTAATAACAGATGTAAAAGGTTACAATAAACATTATCATTTACTTGTGGCTTCATGTTTTTTCCCAAATAAAACGCTCTGTGAAGTTTTCTGACGATATTCTCATGTACTGATGCACACCGAGATTTTTTACTCGGAAACGGGTACCCCTTTTGATTAAACGCGGGTTTTGTAAACGACAGAAGCGAACGAAGCAACGCAATGGTCTTCTCCTTAGCAAAAGATTTGAATACAAATTAAGTTATCATTTTATTTGATACAAAGAAAAAACGAAAATTTTTGACACAGGATTCGAAATTATTTTTAAAAATCTTCATCTTGAACATGAATGCGCAGGTTTCGACTTCACTCGGGCAACTCAAATAATGGACAAGAATGTTTTTACTCGCGTTGTGTATTTGCAATTATTTTAAATAATAAATCAAACTCGCGTTTATTACACATTGTCAAGTGTTACTGGCAAGCAGAATATCGTCGAAAATGTTTAAGCCGAGCTTTTATAGATGCTAATTCCGCTGAAATAATTAACTTAAAACAATATTATAGAAATAAGACGGCATAATGTGAAAAAGGTTACAAAAGTCGAAATAAAACTAGACTTCATTCGCATGTGTGTTCGCAATATTTATTCGTGGCCAATCTTTGTGCTCTGGGCTAAAATGAGTCAAATGTTTAGATAAGCACTGATAAAAACCGGGTAAAAGGAACTCCTGTCGAAACAGAACGTGCACGTCAGTGTTATTAAGCGTAACAAGCGCCATGAATTAGACAATAAACAGTTTGCATTTTTATTAAACGAAAATCGCACGGAAACTCAACCTGATAATTATAATTAAAACAGTTCATTTAAATTATAAAATTAAAATAAAATACCTATCGCTACGTCCATATAACATGAAAAAACTACTATTTCCTTAACGTTTGTATCGGAAATTTTCTTGTATTTTTCGACACTAAAACGAGACGTGTGAACTGACTACAAATGAAGAGAAAAAACCTCAAAATTCGACTGAGAAGCCCGTGAAAAATCACGCAAGGCCAGGAGTGAGCTTTCTACAAAACGTTTGCTGTGGTCATTTCGTTTAATCGAAAGCTATATAAGGCTGTTATCATTAATTCTTGGTGAAACCTCGAAACGGACCAAGCCTGCGTATATATACAGCAATGAGTGGCGGCTGTATTCGCACGCTAAAAGTTTAACGAAAATCTTTAAGAAATCGAGTAGTAACTCTCGTTATTAAAAATAAATTGCGGTAAAAAGGTTGAGATATAAGGCAAGACAGCAAACAGATAGTTTTTAAAACAATGAAAATCGGACGAAACAATAAACTCGCCATTCGAAGCAGAAATATTAAAGAAATGGTGAACTTGGAGCCAGGAACCCTTTTACGACAATACTGGACGCGAATCAAAATAATTGCACACAGATTTAATGAACACGTTTTGTGTTAAAATAGAAGTTGGTTAAAAATGTTGTTGGCAACACTTTCTGTACGTGCTCACAGTTGGTTTAATCCGGACGACTCCCGCTGGTCGAGACAGAAAAATCGCTGAATTGTCTAAATTTCGGAGTTTGATAATGCTTAAAAACAACAAATGTTTGTATTGCATTCCTGATGAACAAGCAGCTAACTGCCGAAGTCAAATGGTTATAGCATTAACTTGATAGTTTTAAGCAAACTATTATCTGTTAACTGACTATTCTAAGATATAACTGACTATTCTATTCTATGATATAATTATACCAGATTAAAATTTCTCTAGTGTAGTACTGACAGACCTGACAAATACGTTTAAAAATTGTGTAATTACAGTCAGGTGAAACTATGTGAGCCTATGTGGTACTGACAGTTGGTATATATTAAGTATTTTGTGTTGTACAAAATTATCTCTAGATCAGAGAAAACCTCAAAATACTGACAAGGAAGGTAGAGAAACATTAAAGAGCATAAACCTCTGAAACCTAACAGGAGAACCGAAGTGGTAAATAGTTGAGGAACACTGAGGCGAATCACGAAGAAGGAGCTTCAAAATTTTGCCAGAATTTATGTTACCCTTTGGGGCTTTTGGACTTGTGTTTTGCGAGCCTATCATTTTTAAGCGCCCATAGTTAATTCGCGACAAAAGGCTAAAATAGAACTCTCTCTCCAACGATCAGCCACCGAATAGAACAGATCAGAATGGAAACTTTTGCTCAGAAGCGTGCCAAGAATTAAAAACAGTCAATGATGTCAGAGTACAGCATTTTAAAATACTGTGTTTCAGTCGCGGACAGCCCACATCGCCGGATAGTCGCCCGCGGAAATGCAATGATCTCAGAGCAAATATCACTCATAAACTACATTTCTAGTCCTATATATACTTGTTTTAAAGAGACTATTTTCAAGGGTTGGTCATTAACTTATTATAGCTGCACGTGCCCTTGCTCTGCTGTGTTTTAATTGACTCTCAAAAAAACATGACTGCCAAATTTGCAAAAGTTACACTTTGTTACACTTCTTAAACGTTGACGAGGAAAAATTAGTATTCTAGTAGAAACGGATCTTCGCATTCCTTTCCGCCGTCGACCATTTAAACTGTTATCAGTAGATGTTTTTTTAGGTCAATAAATCTATATTGAACAGTTGACAACCACGCATCACGCACCTGTATAACAAAGAAAACAAAAATATAGAAATTATTAATAAACATTAATTCCAGCAAACTGATCATCTCTCAAAATATTTCCAATTCTACAAAAATGTCCAAATCCACTAGAAGGGTGTTACTAAACAGAGTAACGGAGTAACGAGTAACGAGTAACGGAGTAACGAGAAACCGAGTAACGGGAAAAAAATTCCATAGGTAAAAAAAAATACAAATTCTAAAAAAGAAATTACAAATCAAGCCTTGGAGTAATTTCATTGATAACACGACTACATGACAACCTTTTGTTGCAATGCACAACGGCCGAGAGGATTTTCGCGCTAAAAATGTCAAGTGACTGCGTCTCACTCAGTCAGAGCATGGCTCGCCTCGGGGAAGGTAAGAGTTTTTTTTTCTCTTTTTATCGCTCATATTTGTGGAACAGCCGATATAGTCCGCAATAATTACAAAAGCAATGAAGAAAGATGCTGTTTGGGCTGCCTTATTAAGGGTTATGGACTGTTTTCTTTGCCGGTTTTCCTGCCACTTTCACTGTTTGTTTTTGATTACGTCCAATTGGGCTTTCTGCCTAGTATAATTTCTCTCCATCAAAACAACAGATGACTACGATGTCATTATTATATCGGATAACTCGGGAGATGAGGGTAAGAGTATTTTATAATTGTCTTTATCGTTGCCACTGCAGGTCTCCTTTGAGGCTTTGCGGAAACCTCCGTGTTCATAAAACAAACACTATGCAAGGAATTCGAAGATACTATAAATAGACTGGGACTTTTATTTGGTACAACGTCCGTTAGGTTGGATTTCTGTGTTACTTATAAATTACAAATTGTTTTACCGATCAAATTGTAACCATTATGGCCGAGTGGATAACACATATTCGACTTTAGTACTATATTTTCATGATTAAATTATCGCGGTAAATATTCCCATCGGCGCCAACTTCAGACAGAATTAATGCACGAAAAACTAAAAATACCATTACCGATTTCCCTCGTTGAACTCGAAACCTTAAGTTCTTAATTCACATCTATTGCAGAAACTGAATTAAATAAAGAAATGTTGGTATTCCGGCCATATATTTTTTTATGCGTTGCGCGACCTTTTTCCTATATTTCGATAAGCCTAAAAATATTTAGCCTGCAAGCAGGCTCTCGTATACTGACCTATACTCAAAGTGGTCGTGGAATCGATTTAAATTCCATCGCATGTTAGCTGCACTGAAAAAAAAAACGTCCTCGCTTACAATATCGTCCGTTTTAACTTCAGAGTCGTCGAACAAGTACAACTCCAAATCAGGTAAAAGGGACAACGAGTCCGCCATTTGTTTTGCTTTCTTAATGCAGCCAACCGGAAAATACTGTTCCATTTGCCACACGGAATACCCGGAATTTCAATCCGGAATTCTAGGTCCTTATTTCTATGTTTTATTTGAATGTTATTATTATTATTATTATTTTTATTATTTTTATTTTTTTTTTTACCTATGGAATTTTTTTCCCGTTACTCGGTTTCTCGTTACTCCGTTACTCGTTACTCGTTACTCCGTTACTCTGTTTAGTAACACCCTCCACTAGAACACAGGGAGAAACAGATTAACTGTAGCTATAAATAAAGTTTACACTATCACATCAATTCAACCATTTTACTGGCTTTAGCCTTTCGGGATTTTTTTCAACCATTATCCTTAAAAAGTTAAAGATACTGCCAAAGTCTATTCCGGGAACCAAATTACCAAAAACATTCAAAATCTCTGTTCCGTACAATCTAAAAACAAAACTGTTGAAGTGTAAATAAAATAAATGCAAAGAAGAATTCAGAGTATGAGCATGATTATAGTATTTAGTGAGGTTATCAATATTTGGATCGCCGTTTTGATTTTTTTTTTTAGTGACATTTTGTTCCAGCTTCACGCCATCGGAATAGCTTTAAGGGCCTCTTTATTATATTTAGCCAAATATTTAGACATGAATTTCCAGTTCAGCAACGCTGCTGTAAACAAACGAGAAGTAGGAGCAGGCAATGAATGTGACACTCTTCCGAAAAGTCACTTTTCAAAAAAGCTGGGTTGATCGGGCCCTCCGTTAATCTTCAGATTTTTTCTTTGCCCCCTGCCCTCCCTCCTGACCATCCATCAGTCGGTTTCGCTTTCTTTTTACTTCTGAGGTGCTTTTCATCCGTCAAATTCCGGCTAATTTTGAGGTTTCCTGCAATTTTGAAAATTTTGTACATAAAAATGTTGATAAGAAAATCGAAACATTACATGTAAACAGTGTTAGCATTTTAATTCTATCAGTAAGGCCTGGTTTAAACGTTGCATTTTACATGCGCCGAATCAAATTACCGAATTAAGTGCATGTTAAATGCGACGTTTAAAACAATTTATTCGGCAGATTTGAATTAAATGTGAGTTCGGTAGAATATTCGACTGTTGCAGTTTCACTGCCGTTCATAGCCGTTCTTTGCGGAACAACAACGTGAAATGACCAGATTTTGCGCATTGTAGACAAGCTGAACCACGACGGATAATTTTGAGTTTTTACATTTGGAATTGAACGCTCAGCAATTAAATGCGACACAATTAAATGCGACGTTTAAAACCAAATGCCGAATTTTTTAATCATTTGTTCGAGTCGACTCGAATTGGTATTGTATTCGGCGGCGCATGTAAAATGCGTCGTTTAAACCAGGCTTAAGATCGCAAGAAAGCGTCGTTCAAAGACTGAAAAAGGCTTCTGCTTAGGCTGTCGAAACGCCAGTCACCACCAACAACAGCCCTTTCCACAGTGGACGAACTGTTTGCTGAAACACCGGAAACAAGTTCTTAACGAGTAAAATACCACCCACGGCTGGTTTGGCGAAAAAGTATAATTTTGGACTAACGTCGAAAACCCTCTTCTGATTTGCAAGAGCATCATTGACACAGGTTAAATTTTTTTCTGGAGTGGGTGTCCGAAAGACCACCAGTCCACCATTGTACCCTGTAAATTAACTGATATCGCATACATGTCAATTGCATGTTTTTTATTCGACATTTACTTCTTACACGTTTTGGATACTGAAAGTGGTCAAAATTTGTATGCGGTTCGATTTCATACATACCGAAGCTGAAAAAATATATATATAAACAGCTGCATTTGTTATGTTTTCTGCTTACCTGGGGTAAATGTCAAGCATACTTCAAGAAGTGTTGAAGCGGAAAGTCCTTTCATTAAGCGAGCAGCTGAATTATGCTTGCTTCAAATGGAATATGCGCTTACGAATTAGCGCGTTGTTGTGGTTACGTATTCTACATGATGTCATAGACACCATTGTCTTGCAAAACGTTCCCGCGTGCGCGAAAATCCTGAAAGAAAAATCTCATTTTTTATTTCTTTTTAACCAGTTAAAACTGAAATTTGGCTGATGTTCCAAAAATAAAACTTAAATTTATGCGACGAAGAAAGCACATAACACATTTATTCATTAGCGACCATAATTCCAAGATGGCGCGCGATGTTCTTTGTAATTATCCAATCATGGATCATTTCAGTAGCGCGCGCTTGTGATTATCGGGAAAATATTGCAGTCACAGTCATTATTAAAAAAGCAACACAACTATTCTTGTAATAACTTCGACAGTTGTTTAAAAACCTGCTAAAAATGCTTTAACAAACGCTGCATTTTAACCACAAAGGAAGAGCCAACAGCCCTCACTGGCCCTTGAAACGTCTGTTGTTGTTGTTGTTGTTTTTTTTTTTTACTTTTCTGTTACAAATGCAGTTTTAGCCAAACAACTCTTGAAGTTGCTTGCCAAACATTTGTGCAACTTAGCTTTTTCAACTTTTACGTCCAATTCCTGACCGCGGCTTAGATTAAAAACACGCACATTTTCTATTCCTTAATTGCGTTCGACGAAGGAGAACGCACCCTAATCGAGAAAAACTCTTGCTTTCATGGACTATACGACGTTGTCAATTTGGCCCCCCCAGAAAATTTTTCAGGGGCGAATGACGTCATCTCCATGCCATGTGCTTCTGTTTTGCTGTTTGGAGTGATTTCTCTCGACAAAATTGTCCTGTGTTATGGTCTGTTATCGCTGCTGTTTGGAGGGTTTTCATCCAAGGTAGAAGAGTTTTAATCAGCCACCGAACGTCGTAAAAGGAGTGGAAATCGAGTAACTCGATTCGTTGTTTTATAGGCAAGGTAAACCAGCGTGTTTGCATGCAAAACGATTCACAAAACTAGCTAAAATTTCAAATCGTTAGCATTTCATGTAAAACGAGTGAGTAGAATAAGGATCAAAATTGTTTTATCGCTTCTTTGAATTTGTATTCTATAGTTATTCGCAGAATGTTTAGGCATTGTGATGAGGAAATCATTATTGAATATTATGAGTGTATTGACTATGAACGAAAAGTTGATGTGCTGTGCCTCGATCTATTTTCAAATTGAAGTGAAAGTATTTGTAGAAGTCTGTGGAGTTTTAGAAGTTGTGTAGTGCTCTGTGTAGTGCCAAAAGATATTAAACAACTAAAGTGAAATAAATAATTATTTGTCGTGTACATGATAATTGTCATAATTCATTTCTATTCCATATGAATTTTAGTGTAAAAATGAATGCAAATTGCCCATTCATTTATGACTTTGTACGTTTCTGCTTTGTGAATGTCACATGAAGTGCTAGGAGCGACTTCTATTCACGTTGTTTTACAATATTCTGACATCAATGAGAATTTGCCGTGCCATTCATTATTTGAGGTTCTTTTTGACCTTCGGTAAACAATCACTGCTATGATGACAGATCATGTTTCCGTCCGGTTGAATGGCTTTTTGTGTAACAGTGTAACACCCAATTTACGATAACATAGCTTGCAAGCAAAGAAAAATTCTGCTTTAACATATCAAGAACTGCTACAGTGTCACAATTTTTTCACAGTTTATTGAACCCCTTCGAAAAGAACACAACCCATTTCTTGATGCGACAAATTCCAGTTTATTTTGCAGAGAGATGTTCTTTTGGCTCGTCACGCAATCTTTCCTCCAAAATGTTGTGTGATGAGATTCCTCTCTCGCTCATCCTCATCGCTCCATTTGAGGCATATTAAATTGCATAGTTTGCCAACAACCTTGCTCCTTTGCTACTACCTGACTCTCCATCTTAGGTCGAACGCACTCCCGTAATCGCTGATTACTACTAGTATATTAAATGAAAGTGCAGCAGTAGCTAGTTTGTGGTGGTTTAGAAAAAAAGACAGCATGCATACAGAATGTCTTTAACTCAGAAAACTGCATGAATATGAAATTGCATTAAGTTATTTTCATTCCATTTATACAAGGTTTGATAATAACAAATAGTTTGACCTGAACCCGCTTTCAGTGGCATCTTTTTTTTTATCGAAGTCCTCGAACAATCCTAAATTGTATCATCACGAATTTAAGATATCGATAACAGCACATTTATAAATAATATATATAATGCGTTAATCAGATAATGAATTTTCAATAATTCTACCCCAGTAGTTCGAAAGCCGATTAGGGCTAATGCAGGATTACGAATTTAAGTAGCTTTCAAATGAATTTTTCATCCTGAACTCAACACAACGATTAAAATGGGCCAAAACTAAATAAAATACGCACCAGAAATTAACAAAAAAAAACTTTGACAATAATATACTAATAGGGGTAACTTTAAGGAAGGCAGATGAATTACGATTTAAATTCAAGGCATTAAAAAGAGTTCATCAAAATAGCAAAACAGGTCGCATGTAAGCATGATTTACGAAAAAGTGAAAAAGAATACAATTTCCTCTTTTACGCTAAGTTGCCTACTGTCCGCAAGCTGCTGTACACTTTGTCACTCCAGGGGATGTCTGCTCACAGTCCGGTTCTATCTTTCTTAATCTGAACCATCTTTGTGGCTAATTCTGGCTAATTATCTTCTTTTTGTTGTTTATTCATGCTTTTTAAGTAAACTAACAATTTTAAGCCGATTTTCTCCGGTTTAAAGGAAAATGGTTTAATTATGAAAGAGTTCTTTCTGTATTTCATTTCTTTTTTTTTTTACAAAGCATAACTAACTTACAGGAAACATGTCTTACAGTGCGGACACTAGAACCATGAACGCCAAGGCTTTATTTTCACTTTATTTGTACTTTTTTATCACTTATTTTATTACTTTTTTTAGAACTAGCCAATCACAGACGCGAGGCGATGTAACGGCCGAGACATTTTTCCGCCCTTTTTCCACCGAAAAGCGTGTAAAACGTTGCGTGGGACAATAAAAACACGGAAAACAGGAGAAAAAATGTCTGTGCCATTGCTTTGGTTCACGGATGTGATTGGTTAGTTCTGGGAAAATGTAAAAAAAGTAACTGCAAAGTAAGTGAAAAAAAGTACAAATAAAGTGAAAAAAAGCCATAGCGTTCATGGTTCGAGTGTCCGCACTGTAATATGTTGTGAACTGCAAGAGTTTTGCCTGAAGAGGATAACATACAAAGGTGTGCTTGTATCTCTTGTTAATGTTAAAAAGAGTTGCCTCAGGCTTTGAATAGTTAGACTATAAAAAAGCAGAAACCGATACAACGTAGAAAGGTTTTAAATTTGTGTTCTATATTAAAACCTTTCTACGTTGTATCGGTTTCTGCTTTTTTATAGTCTTCATTTTTCTATTTTAAACCGATCAGATCATTATTGATACAACGTATACCAGTAGGATCATCGTCCACGGTTGCTTGCTTGTTTAAACATTTTTATAATCAATTTGAATAGTTATTTGATAGAACTAAAGGTTTTATTTTATTTCTATTTTCGGGTTATTGGTTTTGTATTCTATTTTTACCTACATTCAAGACTTCAATAACGTCGTTTAAGCGCGTCCTCGTGAACTGATTGGACAATCGGACAAAACACTGGGCAACCTCGTTCCCAGGGTCTCTCTCTGGGGGGTGAGAGACCCTGGGAACGAGGTTGAACACTGGGGTGACCAACGATGCACGGAATCAGGGGCATCGTATGTAAGGCCAACTACAATTCTTCAAGAAGCTCTATGTTATAAAAAGGTGGCAATATCCACAGAATAATTTACACTTTTTTTAAATAACGTATCCATTTTTCTCCCCAAGAGTGGTGCCGTTTTAGTATGAGGTCAACCGAAGAATCGTTACTTTTTTATGTACAATATAAACGTTTTAAAGGCTTTAATATTGAAAAAATAACGAAACAAATAAAAACAGCCGCCTTGTGTAGCTGTTTTCGTCGTTTTGGCTAACTAAAACTGTGAATTCTTAGAGAACTGTTTTATTTTCCCACATTTCTTCATCTTGAAAATTATAGTTATAGTTGGCTAACTATAACTTAACATTCTTGACATTTTGATCATATTAGTCCTTACAAGATGAATAGCGCTGTATCGAGCTTATAGTTCAGCCACAATTAGGACCAATTAGCGACAAAAAAAATATTAATCACTAAAATGCACCGCAACTGAAAAGGCCTGATTTTAATACTTCAGTCACGAAAGGAAGTTCGAACAACAGTGTTATTTTTAGCCAACGTCGGCATGAGAAACGGAAACTTAAGGCAATTAAGAAAAGAGGAAGGGGAATTTTCAAACCAGTGCAAGTTTATGTTACATAATTTCCGTTCGCCAAGCCGAACATCCGCAGTTATGTCAAAACAAAGCGAAAAACTCTACGGAACATCATACATTATAAATTAATGACAATTCTTTGAGATAAAACAACAAACATTTCACAGGAAGGAAGTAGGTTTCTTTTCAGCGAAACAAAAGGGTTATTTTTAGTAATTTGTTGGTAGCAATCACCTATAAATAGACTTGTTCAACTTCCTTTACACCTGCTTAATGAAGAAACCCTGACAATTGTTAGATCAATAGAAACTCCGTCTTTTCAACTTGACAAATCCATTACTTTTTTTAGTTACCCAACGAACTGAGTTCCCGGATGGTAAGTCCAAATTTTGGTTTATGCCCATGCACCAAAGTGAAATATTGTGCATTTTAACATGGAATCTCTGTCAAAATGTTGCTACAGTGTGAAAAAGTGCTTTTCTAGCAAAGTTTGGGGAAATTCAGGATCTTAACACCAAAAATTCAGTTTAACGGTTGAAAAAACGCGTTTATTCGCCAAAATTCACGCATGAAAGGGTTAACTTCACAGCTCTACTGAGCTAAAAATAATAAAAAAAAATGTTCATTGACGTTATTTGCAACTAATTTCTACTTGTTTACTGTTTATGCAATGTGACTACGTTGTGCACTTCCTTGATGTTCCACTTCCTTGATGTCCCACTTCCTTGACAGTGTTCCACGGGAAAATTCCAGGCATGCTCCGGGGAACGGGGCTCACGAATGGTGTTGTATTTAAGGTCATTCCCCCGAAATAGAACTGAAAATAGATTTTCAACCAAACTTTGCCTACTGGTTGGTTACCTTAAGGGAACTTAAATTTTGAAATAAGAAAGGGTGGTCACCACATTCATTTAGGAGCAGGAAGGCCTTGTATATACCACATAATTAATAACAGTTGAAAACTGCGTAGCGTCTTTTATACTAAAAATAATTGTTACTGTTTCTAAATGACGCTAAATGGCGGTATAAAATGCACCGACGTTTCGGCAATACTGCCTTCTTCAGGGTGGCACGAAGAAATAACCATATAATAACCATAATATTTCTTCGTGCCACCAATGAAGAAGGCAGTATTGCCGAAACGTCGGTGCATTTTATACCGCCACCTAGCGTCATTTAGAAACATTAACAATTATTTATACCACATAATTCCTTAATAATTCCTTTGCGAGTACTGGCAAAGTACACGTTTCCGGTGATAATCTTTTTTTTTTTCAAACATAGAAATTGATCTGTATTCATTTTATAGAGAGAATTTGATCGTTACACCTAAAATACGTCAAAAAATTGATTGGTCACCATACTCGTTTATGAGAACGCGACGATTTACTTCTCTCGCGGGCTAAGTTGCATTGAAAACAAACCCGCCATTTTGTTTATGTGCGCGCGCTAATTACGCGTAAAATTCAATACAATACAGGGCAAAGAGCTTAATGCTTGTTTATTCGTTTACTTCCTATTAAAGAAAGAAAACGACAGCAGAAACCAAATTAAATAGCATTGTACTTTGAACTGAAAGAACAAACAATAAAAAGCATCTTAAAAAAAAGAAAAGTTGCACTATGATAAAGATGAGTTATTCATTTGTCGCGAGCATGAGACAAAGTAAACTCCCCAATGGATCTTATCAGTATGCAGGACGCGAGCCACATGTGAACCTAGTAAATGGCCTAGCTCACCAAGAATCTTTCGTAGCTCAGTGGTTAGAGCGCCCAACAGGTACCTTGGAGGCCATAGGTTCGATTCAGACTTTTTTTCTTTGTCCCACGCTCGTGACAAGTGAACATCTCATCTTTACATTTACCGAGCTTAAAATTTACCATCTTCATATTACACATTTGTCGGACTAAGTTCTGAAATGTCATGTCAGCCTTACAAGGCACAACTGAGACAATTCCGTCTCTATACAGCTGTAGCTACTGCTTGCCTTTTGGAATGTTGTTACGCCTGATAGGCCTCGTTTCGCCGACCACGTGACTAAAAGAAACGAGAGGTCTGGGGATGACAAGGTTATGGCTATTAAACCAGGGGAATGGGGACTGATAGGAAATATCGAAGCGACTCTTCTGATCTAGTAGTGTCATACATCTTTCAATGCAACGTTTTGAAAACACGTTTTCCACATAGTCGCAAGTTAGAAGCAAGACCATTTCAAAATATTTCGTGGCTAGTCTGACGCAGCGTTTCGTCCCGGCCAAGGGACTCTTCAGAGACCTTTTCTTCTCAAACTCGTTGAGCATCGCGCGCAAAGTCCCGTTCGCAAAGAATGATGACAACAACCTCGTTGAGCATCGTGCTCAAAGTCGCGACTGCACAAAATCACGAGTGAAAAATTGACAATGAAAGTTGACAGTTACTCATGTTAGTTATTTGAGCGCGATGCTCAACGAGGTTGCTGTCATCATTCTTTGCGAACGGGACTTTGAGCGCGATGGTCAACGAGTTTGCTAGCAGAAAAGTCCCTTGACCGGGACGAAACGCTGCGTCAGACTAGCCACGAAATATTTATTCACAAGTAACTGTCAACTTTCATTGTCAAGACCATTTCAACAAAACTATTAAATCCTATGATTGTCAGTTGAGCCCTTAATCAATTGTACTTAACAATTTTTTTAATGGAGAATTACATTCCACCGTTACCGCTATGATGTTTGCAGAAACAACAGTTGCAGTAAACCGTCATTTAAATTTAAAGGAGAACGGAAGACTAGAAGTCATATTTTATATTATTAGTGGAAATCACAGAAAAACTTGGATTTGTAGAACAAGCAAGAAAAAGCGAATTTTCTCCTACCAGAATTGTAGAAAACGATCAAAAAGTGTAGTCATTTTCCATAATTGAACGTCCGCCATTTTGAACATTTTTTCTTCCGGTTACTTCCAAAAGAGGAATGTCAGCCACTATGTTTTTACGTCACTACGTACATGCAAATTTCCCATACAGTTTTCAATGTTTTCTGCAGTTCACGTTGCTGAACCAAATCTTTCGTATTGATGCTGACTGTAGCAAACGTGCATTATGTTTAAGTTTAAGTCTTATCACAAAAGACTCACCAAGGGATTGATACATATAAGTTTTTTAATTAAAGAGTTATTCAATAGAAAACTTTAAAAAATAGATGCAGTGTACCTACTGTAGGATATGGAAGGGGTACCATTTTCTATTCAAGGTATATGAAAGGGCTTACCTTTGCTCTCAAAAATGGTATATCAAAGCTTTGAGGGTTTGAATCTTGGGTCGGAGTCTCCATGTACCCCCAACCCCCCCTCCTCGGGCGGCTTTCTTCAACCTCGTTCCCAGGGCTTTTCCCTTCACCCACGAGAAGGGAAAAGCCCTGGGAACGAGGTTTGGCTTTCTTAGATTTCAATAAATGGCTGCAATTTTTCAATTTTTCTGAAGCTTAACTTAAGTTGTCTTGGCCAGATATGTTTTTACTTCAGCCACCTTTCTTAATTTTCAGAAATTTCCACCCAGAATGGACCTGTTAAAGTCCAGTGTACCACCTTAAATATGGGTCAAACCTCACGATGGCTTTCAACGACGTGCACAAGCCTCCACTTTGTGTCGAAAACTCGATTTGGAGTGAAAGGGTGAATACAACACATCTACAAGGCGGTTCATCGCAATCACACTGACGCAAATGAACTTGTTGCTCCAAATGATTTCATTGATTTCATTTTGCACATTCGATGGGGTGGAAATGTGAGTATCTTTGTATCTTACCTACTCATTAGGGCAACACTTACGTTTGGAAGTATCTTCGAAAGGAATCTTGGAAAGGGTCTTGGTTTGCTGTTCATTCCAGTAACCAAATTCAAGTTTAGTTTCACCGCAATATTAAAGCTGCAGTTAAAAGTTTTTAAGGGTATTTTCATGTGATTACCAACTCGAGTGAAAGAGAACTCGCAACTGCTACTCATTACCCCTTTATTTCTAAATCTTTCCTTACATTTGATTATATTGAATACATTTTAATATCCAGTGACCAGGCGTGACGGTCCTTCTGTGAGACAACACTGTGTTCACATCAGCGGACCGCTCGGTTGCTATGATGACTGGCCCTCAGCGGGAGGAGAGGAGCCATCAGGAATTTAAAGTCGGACCAGCCACCGGTGCCAATTATCTTCATGTTGTAAATAATAAGGATGGTAAATTTTAAGCTCGGTGATAAATAATGAAGATGGATTTTTTCTACATGACACGAGCATGGGACAAAGAAAAATTCTGAGTCCCCGACGGGAATCGAACCCATGGCCTCCCAGATACCGGTTGGGCGCTCTAACCAACTGAGCTACAAGAGACTCGTGGTGAACTGGGCCATTTACTAGGTTGATATGTGACACGCGTCCTGCATACTGCTAGGATCAGCAATGTCGAAATCATCAAGTGTGTAGTAAATAATAAGGATGGACGCGTGTCACATATCAACCTAGTAACATATCAACCTAGTAACATATCAACCTAGTAAATGGCCCAGTTCACCACGAGTCTCTTGTAGCTCAGTTGGTTAGAGCGCCCAACCGGTATCTGGGAGGCCATGGGTTCGATTCCCGTCGGGGACTCAGAATTTTTCTTTGTCCCATGCTCGTGTCATGTAGAAAAAATCCATCTTCATTATTTATCACCGAGCTTAAAATTTACCATCCTTATTATTTACTACACACTTGATGATTTCGACATTGCTGATCCTAGCAGTATGCAGGACGCGTGTCACATATCAACCTAGTAAATGGCCCAGTTCACCACGAGTCTCTTGTAGCTCAGTTGGTTAGAGCGCCCAACCGGTATCTGGGAGGCCATGGGTTCGATTCCCGTCGGGGACTCAGAATTTTTCTTTGTCCCATGCTCGTGTCATGTAGAAAAAATCCATCTTCATCTTCATGTTGCTTGGCATATCATTGACAATTGAGAACTTTAACAACTGGGGACCTTTAACGCTATATAATTCACCACTCGCCATGAAGAAGAGGAGGCTGTACTGATTGAAGTGATAGCCAATCGGCGGCTGGGATTCTTGGCGCCAGTTGACATTCTCATTTGCTGGGGGGGTTCCCGAAAGCATCTCGCCATAATCTTCCATAACACCGTACAGCTTTCCATGTGGACTAAAGAAGAGGAACTTGTAGGCGGACCATCCACTTGCTCCAATCCGTGTAGCGGATGCAAGCCAGTCGTCTTGGCTGTCTGTTGGGGGAAGCCGCCTGTAAAACCTGTCGTCTAAAACGCCATACAGCACCCCCTCGAGGTCAAAGAACAGAAACTGGAAGTCATTCCATTCCCCACTACCAATTTCCGTAGCGCGAACGAGCCAATTGTCATTGGAATGTTCCGGAGGTGATCCTTTGTATAACTTGCCATTCAAAACACCATATAAGGTACCGTCTGGGTGGAAGAACAGATGTCGGAAGTATTTCCAATCGCTCCGCCCTAGCACTGTTGCTGTTATAAGCCAGTTGTCAGATTCCGTTTGGGGAGGATATCTCCTGAAGAAATCACCATTCTTTCTAACTCCAAAGAGATCCTGTTGCGCTTCACTTGCTTCGATGGTGCTGAAACAAACAAGACAAGTCCTGATTTCTCGAAATCGATGACATTTTCTTATCTATTGCCATGCTGACAAGTAGAAAGTCGGTTCACCTCTGCCTTGTCGTTTTAACAATCTTTTTAAAAGAAGAAGTGACTAAATCACTAGGATCGTTAATGGCGACAGAAGTAGTTTTTGGCTATGTTCTCGACTGGATAAAATGGTTCCGGTCCAAGATTTAGCCAGGCAAGGTCTGTTTACTCGGGACCATTTCTTTTGTGAGGGTCTGTTTACACCGGGGTGGTCCAGTGCCTGTTCTGCATAGACGTAAGCAAATCAATTGCTTATACCAGTTATGCTATGCGCAGAATACATGAAGCAAATTCGAGCCCGATCAATTTGAGACCAGTCCCATGTGAACTGCACCGATAAGCATATCCTGTGTAAACGAAAAGCTTATCCATTCCGATATTTGGACCGGGTCCATTTGACACAGGTTCCGTGAACATTGCCCAAGCCAAATCCGTTCAATCGAAGCCGTTGTTAATCAAAGATCTCTTCGAGATTCGACTATTTTGCATGGAGTATGCGTTGGGGAAATGTTAGTATTGAAAGCGATTTGCGATGCATTAACCCCGGCGTATCTAATCGAACAGTTCGGTAATCGAACCCAATCGAACACCAATCGTTCGATTGCTGAACTCAATCGAACATAATCGAACTCACAATAAAATTTTGCCAATCGAACACAATCGAACGTTCGATTACCGAACGATCAGTAATCGAACTCAATAGAACGTTCGATTACCGTACCCTTGTTCGATAGGACAATATTCACATCGCATGAAAGGCACGTGGTCTGTAGAAATTCAGTCTTAAGGTTAAATCACTGCTAGCTTTCCTCTTCCCTTTTCACCCGGCTTTCAGTAAAAATGTCGAAAACGTCAGGAAGCTACATCCAAGGAGACCCGGGAGGACACTGCACGTATCAAGATTTCGTGTAGTGTAAAAGGCTACCAAGAATGTCGGTTCAGTGAAGATGTGGGAGAAGAGTTTCTCATCTATAAGAAGATTGGCTGCAATCTTTCTCTCTGTCTTTCTGTCTGTTTACAATCACATCGAAGATAATCATATAAGCCATTTCCTATCAACACTCACAGTACATCCGTACATGAGTATCAATCGTTGACACTGACTTTGTTCTGTTCTGTTTCAACAATTATATTCAGTATGAAGTTATTTTTCTTTATTCCCATTAAATAAAGGCTGATAGTGACTATACCCTACGCGTTTTACTAGTTTCCGGAGTCAAGAGATACCGTCCGAACAAAATTGCATCGGATTAGTTCGATTTTGTTTGATTGGTTCGAAAATCGAACTCACAGCAAAATTTGTTCGATTTGATTTGATTTTGTTCGATTGCCGAACCCAATCGAACACCAATCGTTCGATTGAGTTCGATTGGATTTTTGTTCGATTTTGTTCGATTAGATACGCCAGGATGATCCCAAACCAAACTTGAAGACCGTAAAAAAAATTTCTTCACCTCCGCTCGTCATTTTAACAACTCGCAAAAACACGAATTCTTTCTACAAAATATAGCACTAGTTCAAAACACTCTGGTGAAAGGTAGGTTTTCTTTCTGTACAAATGTCACTGACATTTATTTAACCACCAGTGGTATTATCTTGGTACAGAAAAGCGGTAATTGGGGATAATAATTTGCGAATCATGGTGCCGTGAGATAGCGGAAAACTACTGAATTCCTTCCACAAAATTAACACTCACCTTGCTTTTTATGCTATCCATCACTATAACTAATAACAAAAAAAATATTTGTTTGCATTTTCCGAAGTACTGTAGTAAATCTTTGCATGTAAAAGGTCGTAAACTGAACACAATTATTAAATAAACAACAACGCGATGGTAAGTCGGCCGCACGCTGCATATCAGATGTCACCATGCGCTTTTGAAATCAATACGCTTCAGAAACCTAAAATTCCAAACGTAAACTGGGCAAATGAAAGAAACTTGAAGGAAGTTTTGTTTTAGATTAATTCTCATTACAAGATGTAGCTACTAATGTATCAAAGCTTCAAAATTCTGCACATTTTTGAAGCCGTGAGATCCTGCATTATTCACGCTAAAGCGTAAGTTCAATTTTAGCCCGACGGCTTTTTGTAGTCAATTTTTCACTAAGTGGCTTTACCGATCCTTTTAAAAATTCCATTTAAGTTCGAAGCAATATTGTACATTACCATTTTCCTGTCTGAAGTCTTGAGAAGCTGCATTAAGTCGTGATCAAGTCCGTGAATTGTGGTCAAAACAAAAGATTGCGTGACGAGCTAAAAATACTTCTATGAATTAAGACGACAAACAATAGACTTGTAACAATAGACAATAGCATTCGCCAATATCCTCTGACAAGGAAGATTCGCAGCAGCTTTTAACATCTTAAACTAAACGATTCAATCGATGACTGGAACAGATCTTTGAAAAATACCAACCTGTAGATTGCAAAGCTACACATGCTAAATAACGAGGGACGCGTGAAAATAACACTTCCGCTCGAGAACTGCTGACGTATTCCTATCCAGTGACGTTTTTATCACCCACAGCGAAAAGTATTCCCTTGACAAATTAAAACAGTCCCTTGAGAGTATACAAAAATGTGGGTCAGAGAGTGCCAACCCAATGATCCCAATTCTTACCATTTTCCTTGTAACCAAGCAAAATAGTCGAAAAAATAGGCTAGTTGTTCTATTCTGTGCGGCATACACTCTGCTGACGAGACCCAATCAGGTCGAAACAGCTGTCCAGAGTTTGCATCTTTGGCTTTCAGTTTGGACTCTATCATGTCGTTGTCCCGTTAAGGCTTTTCATTTCTACGTAGTGTCAGCCTTGCAGTTTATTGTTTCTGAAAAAATAGGGACGGACCATCATTTTTCTGGAGGCGGGGGTATGACAAATATTGAAAAATTGTTTGCAGGGCCTAAAAAGACAAAATAAATTGTTTGCAAACATGATATGTGTAAAAAAACTAGTTTTTTTTTTAATTGTTTGCAGAGGTGCATAAATTAAAAAAAAGTTTGCCAAGGAAAATTTTTCATACCCCCCTCCAGGAAAATTATGGTCCGTCTCTTAGTGCATGGTAATGAGCAGGCGCGATTTTTGGAATTTCAATAGGACAGGGAAAAAAAGAATTCAACCAAATCGATTTAGTTTTTCGCGGAACAATTGCATTTACGGAGCTAATTCGACTTAAGCAATAAAAAAATTTGGGGTTAGGCGCACTTTAAGAAACGTAACAAGCTACAACATTTGAATATTTAGCCAACATAAGCAAGGTCGAGTCGTGTGATCAAAAACTTGAAACATAACCGTCCTCAAAATTTCATCAGTTGGAAATCTGCGTCAAAATGTGATAAACCATCAGCTACACAATGAACTGTCTCTCGTGGGCCACAACTCACTTAGCCACATTTTGACATGATCGGGGCTTCTGTAACTGAACAAACAAACGCTAAATGTTGAAAACTCTGAAAACAAGATATGAAACAATCACTCCCTCGGGAACCTTCGAACATCTTTGAATATGGTCGGGTCGTTATCGGAAATCCTGCCGCTCTCAGAATAAAAATCTCACATCTTTAAATAAAGGTTAACAGGAATAAAATAATTTTGATGTCTACTTGGTGCCTACCTAGTAATGGCCACGCAGATACTCAGCAAAATGCACATATGAAACTTGATGTCCATAACTGAACTGCAACAGATAAACAGAAATAGATAAATATGTTTCTGTTAACAACTAAAAGTTCGTTAGCTAAAATGGAACGTTACAGTTAAAATAATACAACTTTGTTTAGTAAAAACTGATGCGAAACGGCGTCCTGATGTAAATGATAAACGTGCGGCCTTGCATCCTGTTGGTGTAAATCGATCACACTAGAGTAACAATTTCAAACGCAAAAGATGTTAACCCGCTCACCAGCCCTACCCTCCCCCCTCCTCCTCCAAAAAGTAAAAACATCTCCATTTTAGGGCTATCTTGTTTGTGCGATTTGGGCTATTCCAATGGCGTGATTGAGGAAACTAGTGAACTCGGGGTGCGACGACCGTGACTAAAACCAGCTAGTGGCAGGATGGGGGGCTTGAACTCGAAACTGCGGATCATAAGGCAAACGCCCTATACCACTCGGTCACGCTAATCCACGCTAATTAATCTTGTTTTTGTTTCAAGTGAGTTGTTTTGAGAAAAATGAAAATAGCCAAATAAGCAAATCATTTCTATGCTTGTGCTGTACCTGAATTTTCTACTCAATTAAATGGTGCGACTTTTCGCGCAAGTTGGCACAAATCAAAGAGAGGATAATAATTCTAGCTAGACTTGAAAATCTTTCATTCGAAGACGTTTTAGAACATAATAAACATTGTACCAACTTAAGGACGTTCGCCCTAAAATTTTCTAGTCGATAGATGAACCAAAAAATTTTGACTGAGGTCGGATAAACTTGTGACAGAAATACCAAAAAAGTGGGGGTCACCGACTTTGTTTCAGAGATTAAGTCTGTAGAAAACCACCCTGATTTTGAAATATTGGCGCACGACAGGAATTACCTGCGCAATAAGGATGCGCATAAACAAATTATGTTCGTTTATCGATTGTGCGAAAAACCTTGGGAAAACATGTTTGTTAATTATTTTAAGAAAAATTTAATTTTTTGAATCGAAAGCAAAGAAATCTATGACGACTCGGCGAGCAATCCTTTGTTTTGGGATAATCACTCGATCAGTCTTGAGTCGCTTTTGCAAACAGAGGGTTTACATCTCAGTTGATGAAGCATTTACTCTCATATATATATATATATATATATATATCATTTGAGAAAAATAAATAAATAATTTTTTTTTAAAAAGTTGAAAAAATACTGGCTGTTTGTTTCGTGGTATCTACTGTTCCTCGCTAAACAACTTTATTAGCGGACAGTTTGATCTGTGCAGAATTGCACGTAACTGTGCTCAAGAGAACGCAGAATAATATTTTTATCTAATCGAGAAATTAATTAAAGAGATTGATGGATCAGTAGTTGTCTGTAAACAACAAAACAGGTAGAGTCTGAGAGTAGAGGGCTTGAACTCGTAATTACCTCCGGACTGCAATGAGACCAACGCCTTAAACGTTTAACCACACGGCCATGCTGCTTTCCGATTGCTTTAAAGATTTTTTTTTGTTGCAGGTGAAACGAATTTAAAAGCCAAATAAAGAAAAATGTCTACACTGACCCTAACGTGTACACTTGTGCTGTAGCTAACTTTACCGAGCGACAAATAAAACTAGACTTGAACATTTAGACTTGATAATTATTGCCGGAGTACGACGGACAATTAAACAAGGAAATCAGTTTGGAAAATCTTTCCGATCCCGCCAGAAATGGGGTCGAAGACGACAACAAACCAAACCTGATAACTTCAGTA
This sequence comes from Meandrina meandrites, assembly GCA_963693305.1. Taxonomy (NCBI): domain Eukaryota; kingdom Metazoa; phylum Cnidaria; class Anthozoa; order Scleractinia; family Meandrinidae; genus Meandrina; species Meandrina meandrites. The sequence goes on along the minus strand of OY855912.1, from coordinate 5,866,901 downwards.
GATAACGTCGTTTCATGTTATAAACGGTGGACAAGACTATAAATAAAATCGAAACTGGCTTGAGAAAATTCTTACCTTTGCTTGCTTAAATTGGCAGACACAACGAACAAAACTGAATTCAGTTTACTCTGTGCAAAATTGTAACTGTGCTCAAATTAAAAATGTGGAACACCGTTTTGTTCACTAATCAAGAAACGTATTAAAGAAGATTGATGGATGGGAGATGCTTGAATAATTACAATTAACAGTTGTCTATAACTACAAAACAGGTGTGATAACAAATACGTGGACTGCATATTTGCTTATTTGTTCGGCAGAATAGTTTTATATTTCCTTTGGAGATTTTTTGTTGGGGTTTTGTAATTTTCACCATGTTTAATTTTCTTTCTTGCACGATTTAAACACGTCAGTTTGGGCTGAATTTTTTCAGTGGAGTATTGGACCACATTGGGGTATTTTTTTACAAGAAGTACTGAAATGAATAAATGTAATAATTTCATGTTTCACTGAAGTTTCCAACCTCGTCCCAAAGGGCTTTTCGCTTCTTCGTTGGGGCTGGTCACACGAAGAACCCACGAGGTTATGAAATTTCAAGATTTTTTAATAGCTGTTTTTTTCCTTCCAGCCAAAAAAAGAGGGTTTTACACACTGTTACAGGGAGGTCTGTGGCAGGATTCACGGGTAAAAAAGTAACAAATAACGGATCACGAATATCAAATTTTTATTTTCCCGAAACACGAAAACAAGCAAAATCGAATAAAGACAAAAGAAAGGCTGCATATTACAAATTGCACACCTTTATTGCCATCTTTCCCCTTGTTCATGTTTTCATACTCTCCATAATCTTTCGGAGGTCTCGCAACACAAAATCACGTGTATCAGCAATAAAAAACAGCATTGTTAACGTAAAGTATTTCCTTTTAAGCATTGAGTTAATTGTACTGTTAGACAATAGTTCTGCATTTATTTATACTGCTCATTTAACAAGAAATTAAAACAAATGGGACAAATAATAAGCCGTTGTCTGACTCTCAGTTTGGGGTATGTTCATAGCACGTTCTTAAAATTTTGGTAAATCTCAGCCTCAAAGTTCTTACAAAAAGGTTCCTATAAACGAAAATCATGTTTGTGTGGTTAGAGCTATTCCAAAAGCGTGATTCAGGTATCGCTGAGTGAACTCGGGACGACCGATATCAAAACCACCCAGGGGCAGGGTGTTTTGCTTTAACACGTCGACCTTTGGCTTACAAGACCAGCGCCCTAAACGTTTAACCACTCGGCCATGCTGTGAGGTGAAGCCGAGCGATAATGATTCAAATAAGAAATGATAACCATTGTCGGCCATGACGGACAATTGAAACGGGGAATTTTGGAAATACTCTCACGTCCAAAATGGATATGCCAAACCAAACTCGATAGATAAGCTACGTAAATAAAATGGAAACTAGCTTGAGAAAATTCTTACCTTTGCTTCTTTAAACTCTGAACAAAACTTATGAAGTTTTCTCTGTGCAGAATCGTTACTGTGCTCAAGTCAAACGTGGATCCTTATTTGTTCATTAATCAAGAAACTAATTGAAGAGATTGATGGATGAGAGGTGCTTGAATAATGACAATTAACAGTTGTCTATAACTACCAAACAGCTGCGAATACAACTACGTAGACTGCATATTTGCTAATTTGTTCAGTGTAGTTTTATATTTCCTATCGAGATTTTTCTGTTTTTTTTTTTTTTTTTTTTTTGTTTGGGCTGTGTAATTTTCACCATGTTTTCTTTCTTGCACGATTCAAACATGTTAAGTCTAATTTTCAATTTCAGTAGAGTAATGGACCACATTGGGGTATCTTTTGCAAGAAGCACTGAAATGAATACACTGACATATTCCTTTGTAATAATTTTATGTTTCGCTAAAGTTTCAAGGCTTTTTAATGAATGTTTTAGCTTTTGTTTCCTTACATCCATAAACGAGGGTCTTACACGCTGTTAAAGGGGGATGTCTGGACGGTTCACGGGTAAAAAAAGTAACAAATCACGGAGTCACGGATATCAAACTCATTTTTTCCGAATCAAGAAAATAACCAAGCACTCGTTATGTCCTTTTCTTACACAAAGAAAAGTGACAAAGAAGGAGTGTTTGAAGATATAAACATTATGGTAATAAGGCGTGTTGTTGTCGTTGTTAAAATTGACCAAATTTAAAATTAAATTCGATTCATATGAATCCGTGTCTACATTTCGAGTTTTTAACGAACCAGATATACCGGTATCTCTCCCCTAACTCACAGTTTGAATCCCCAGAACACGAACGCAAATAGATCGAGGTTCCAGACACGTAGTGTCTTACTACAACCCTTGGGGGCAGCGGCTCGCTTCAAGACGAGCATTGCGTTTGCATCTATCCTTGTGTATATTTGGATTTTTAACAACCCAGATATACAGATCGACTAGTACTCAACAAATGACACCGATCTATGAAGAAATGGAAATGGCCAAAATATTGCCACAGATTAACTTATTAAAAACACGGATTGTAATAGCTTTGAAAGTTGTTTGTTTATCCATAAAGAAATGGAAATGGCTAAAATATTGCTACAGACCAGCTAAAACACGGATTGTAATAGCGTTGAAAGTTGTTTCTATATCCATTAAGAAATGGAATGGCCAAAATATTGCTACAGATCAGAGAAAACACGGATTGTTATAGCTTTGAAAGTTGCTTCTTTATCCATAAAGAAATAGAAATGGCCAAAATATTGCTACAGATCAGCTGAAACACGGATTGTAATAGCTTTGAAAGTTGCTTCTTTATCCATGAAGAAATAGAAATGGCCAAAATATTGCCACAGATCGGGTAATACACGGATTGTAATAGTTTTGACAGTTGCTTTTTTGAAGGTGATATGTGATCTTCGCAGTGAATTTCCAATTTAAGCAATTGGAATGAAGAAGCCTGAAAAAAATCAGGGCTTCAACGGGATTCGAACCCGTGACCTCCGCGATACCGGTGCGATGCTCTACCAACTGAGCTATGAAGCCACACATTGGGAGCGAGGTCAATTGTGAGTTCTCATTTTCCCGTGAAAGGAGTGAAATGACGTGTAGTATATGAAATGACTCATATATGAACTGCGGATATATATGAAGGTGATATGTGATCTTCGCAGTGAATTTCCAATTTAAGCAATTGGAATGAAGAAGCCTGAAAAAAATCAGGGCTTCAACGGGATTCGAACCCGTGACCTCCGCGATACCGGTGCGATGCTCTACCAACTGAGCTATGAAGCCACACATTGGGAGCGAGGTCAATTGTGAGTTCTCATTTTCCCGTGAAAGGAGTGAAATGACGTGTAGTATATGAAATGACTCATATATGAACTGCGGATATATATGAAGGTGATATGTGATCTTCGCAGTGAATTTCCAATTTAAGCAATTGGAATGAAGAAGCCTGAAAAAAATCAGGGCTTCAACGGGATTCGAACCCGTGACCTCCGCGATACCGGTGCGATGCTCTACCAACTGAGCTATGAAGCCACACATTGGGAGCGAGGTCAATTGTGAGTTCTCATTTTCCCGTGAAAGGAGTGAAATGACGTGTAGTATATGAAATGACTCATATATGAACTGCGGATATATATGAAGGTGATATGTGATCTTCGCAGTGAATTTCCAATTTAAGCAATTGGAATGAAGAAGCCTGAAAAAAATCAGGGCTTCAACGGGATTCGAACCCGTGACCTCCGCGATACCGGTGCGATGCTCTACCAACTGAGCTATGAAGCCACACATTGGGAGCGAGGTCAATTGTGAGTTCTCATTTTCCCGTGAAAGGAGTGAAATGACGTGTAGTATATGAAATGACTCATATATGAACTGCGGATATATATGAAGGTGATATGTGATCTTCGCAGTGAATTTCCAATTTAAGCAATTGGAATGAAGAAGCCTGAAAAAAAATCAGGGCTTCAACGGGATTCGAACCCGTGACCTCCGCGATACCGGTGCGATGCTCTACCAACTGAGCTATGAAGCCACACATTGGGAGCGAGGTCAATTGTGAGTTCTCATTTTCCCGTGAAAGGAGTGAAATGACGTGTAGTATATGAAATGACTCATATATGAACTGCGGATATATATGAAGGTGATATGTGATCTTCGCAGTGAATTTCCAATTTAAGCAATTGGAATGAAGAAGCCTGAAAAAAATCAGGGCTTCAACGGGATTCGAACCCGTGACCTCCGCGATACCGGTGCGATGCTCTACCAACTGAGCTATGAAGCCACATATATATCCGCAGTTCATATATGAGTCATTTCATATACTACACGTCATTTCACTCCTTTCACGGGAAAATGAGAACTCACAATTGACCTCGCTCCCAATGTGTGGCTTCATAGCTCAGTTGGTAGAGCATCGCACCGGTATCGCGGAGGTCACGGGTTCGAATCCCGTTGAAGCCCTGATTTTTTTCAGGCTTCTTCATTCCAATTGCTTAAATTGGAAATTCACTGCGAAGATCACATATCACCTTCATATATATCCGCAGTTCATATATGAGTCATTTCATATACTACACGTCATTTCACTCCTTTCACGGGAAAATGAGAACTCACAATTGACCTCGCTCCCAATGTGTGGCTTCATAGCTCAGTTGGTAGAGCATCGCACCGGTATCGCGGAGGTCACGGGTTCGAATCCCGTTGAAGCCCTGATTTTTTTCAGGCTTCTTCATTCCAATTGCTTAAATTGGAAATTCACTGCGAAGATCACATATCACCTTCATATATATCCGCAGTTCATATATGAGTCATTTCATATACTACACGTCATTTCACTCCTTTCACGGGAAAATGAGAACTCACAATTGACCTCGCTCCCAATGTGTGGCTTCATAGCTCAGTTGGTAGAGCATCGCACCGGTATCGCGGAGGTCACGGGTTCGAATCCCGTTGAAGCCCTGGTTTTTTTCAGGCTTCTTCATTCCAATTGCTTAAATTGGAAATTCACTGCGAAGATCACATATCACCTTCATATATATCCGCAGTTCATATATGAGTCATTTCATATACTACACGTCATTTCACTCCTTTCACGGGAAAATGAGAACTCACAATTGACCTCGCTCCCAATGTGTGGCTTCATAGCTCAGTTGGTAGAGCATCGCACCGGTATCGCGGAGGTCACGGGTTCGAATCCCGTTGAAGCCCTGATTTTTTTCAGGCTTCTTCATTCCAATTGCTTAAATTGGAAATTCACTGCGAAGATCACATATCACCTTCATATATATCCGCAGTTCATATATGAGTCATTTCATATACTACACGTCATTTCACTCCTTTCACGGGAAAATGAGAACTCACAATTGACCTCGCTCCCAATGTGTGGCTTCATAGCTCAGTTGGTAGAGCATCGCACCGGTATCGCGGAGGTCACGGGTTCGAATCCCGTTGAAGCCCTGATTTTTTTCAGGCTTCTTCATTCCAATTGCTTAAATTGGAAATTCACTGCGAAGATCACATATCACCTTCATATATATCCGCAGTTCATATATGAGTCATTTCATATACTACACGTCATTTCACTCCTTTCACGGGAAAATGAGAACTCACAATTGACCTCGCTCCCAATGTGTGGCTTCATAGCTCAGTTGGTAGAGCATCGCACCGGTATCGCGGAGGTCACGGGTTCGAATCCCGTTGAAGCCCTGATTTTTTTCAGGCTTCTTCATTCCAATTGCTTAAATTGGAAATTCACTGCGAAGATCACATATCACCTTCATATATATCCGCAGTTCATATATGAGTCATTTCATATACTACACGTCAGTTGCTTTTTTATTTATTTTATTGCTTTTTATACAATATTCTTGGACTATTCTAAAAATAAAAAAACTAAATATATTATAATACAATTAGCGCATCAATGGCGGCATAACAAGTTTCTTCCAACAAGATAAACCTCCACATAGTAAGTTTCCACCCAGATTGTTTTCTAAATATTATCCTTGCAAAACTTCTGCGATGTTTTTCCACATCCCTCTGTTATATGGCGTACTAGTTCGCGATGACTGTGTTTTCTCTGCGGTGGCTTTAGTCAAAATTGTTGAAGAACTATTTTTATTGCCCGAAGTCCTTCTTTTGAAAGTTCTACCCGTCATTGTTTCGGTCCGTGGTGTGGTGATTCTTTTCTGACGAGATGTCTTGGTCTGGGTTTTTCCAAAACAACGCTTGTTAAATTCATTTGTGGTTTGATTTGTGACGACAAGATAGAGGTGAAATAACGAGAATCCACACATAGCCACGCCAAAAAACAACACCGTCAGGAAGAGTATGGCCAACAAAGTGTGACGAACCAGCAAATACTGCAAAGAAAACAAACAGACTGTCAAAAGCAATCTCGTGTACTGATTCATGAACCAGCACCATTTTTGGACAATTCGCGTGGAAAACGCGAAGAGTTGCCAACTTTTATCCGCCAATCAAAAACTAGCGCGTTCACTCCCGAAGTCCTTGATTCTCTATGGCTTATCACACGCTCCTTGCGCGCTAACGTTGTAAATACCAACACTAGCGAACTATGGTTCAACAACAATCATTGTTCAGCCTACCCAGCTAGCAGAATTGCTTCACGGTATGTTCAGCCTTAACTCTTAACAGTCTTTCCAAGCATCTACCATTAAGGAAAGTTGTCCACTTTCTCTTGCAAACATTGCGAATACGTATCAAATTTCGAGTACTTTACAAGACTTGGTTAAAAAATTTCGCCAGGGACTTTTTAACAAATTTTAATTCAGGCAAGACGAAAGCCAAAAATTCACGCATTACAGTGCAAAATACGATATTTTTTAATTTCAATTGACCCTCTTGCATGGATCTTTTTTTCATCATTCAGCTAGGTAAAAATCAAAATTACCTGGGACAAAAAACTTATTCCCACTGGATAATGCTTGCCATCTTGACCAACATACTCCATGCTGATTAAGCCATCTGACATCACAAGATATGCAAACACAACGACAACCACAAATGCTACATACACACAGAGCGCCGCTGAACTTGCAATGAAACACCAAAAGAACTTGTAGTTTCTCTTTCCAATGCAGTTGTTCACCCATGAGCAGTGATGGTCGAATCGGCTCACACACACATCACAAAGCGCTGATGACAAAAAAAAAAGTTTTAAAAACTTCAATAGAAATATTAAAACTTAAGTTGTCCGACGTTTCGATGTAGCTTCATTATCAAGGTAAAGTGTTATATCGTGGTGTGAATATAAAATAGTTTGTGGAAAATAGTATAATAGACAGTTGCTGCATGATTATGTAAATAGCAGATGTCTATTATAGTATTTTCCACTTTATACTATTAACAACAGAACAGACCTGTGGATAAAATTTAACTGGAGGTTAAGCCAATTTAACCTGGGTTTAGGATTTAACCCTCTTTTGAACAACCAGGCCTGGGATTGGCTATATATCACTGCTCTACATGTATCTCTCTTGTTAATATTTACAAATGTTATGATTTTTTAAAAAAAAAAAAAGAGTACCGCCCTCAAATATTAGCAAAACAACCAAAAACACTAAAAATCTTAAGAGTGCATCGGTGCTCAATCAAGTAAATATGGTAAGGTACTGGAGTAGGGGGTCCAGTTGGGGTGGCTCGTGCTCTCCCCCCTCCCCCGAAACACACACACACACACTTTTTGGGAAAAAGAAGGATGAACAACCATATGGTAATGCCCATATATGGCTATGGCTACTTAAGAACAGCTAGTAGGCAAATGCATTGCAGTGATAACTTTTGAGCCCCCTCACTTCAAAATTCATTCTTTCAGGCCTGAGTTAGTAAGTACAGAATACTTTGTAACCGGTAAACCCATTACTCACTCCAGGCAAAGTTCTAAGGACACAGCATAATGGTAGAAACAGCAACTACCTGTACTTACAGCAGTGTTTTGACCTTGCTGGCTTGATAAGCTTGCATGTGTAGCATTCTGGCAATGTGTAATACACACCATCAGGCTCATAGTCATTCATGTAATCAGCATGATGCAATGGTGTTATTATACCAGGCTCTCTTGTCGAGCAAATCCAAAACAGAGTCACATTGATAGCTATAAGGACATATGTAATAATGCTATATATATTGATTTTATCAAAGTAGGGAATAACTTTGAAGGTGTAAATAGCAGTCCCTCCAGTGACGATAAAGCCATAAAATAACTGGATACAGGGATTCCTGAAAGGGAACACATGTAACATAAAAGTAAAGGTAAAACGTATGCAATTTATTGTGTACATGCTAAATCTGTAATATTATTTTAAACTGGGAGAGACACATAGAGCTTGACCAGTCTGGCTTTGAGCCCTGGACAAGGTCATTGTATTGTGTTCTTGAGCATGACACTTAACTGTTGCAATGCCTCTCTCCACTCAGGTGATTGGATGCTGGCAAATCAAATGCTGGGGGTACCCCTGGGATGGACTAGCATCCCATAAATGGGGAGAAGAAATACTCCTAGTCACTTAATGCTACAGAAAATGGAGCTGAGGGTCGGTTGTATGGGCAACTAAGTTTGAATGTGGACTTTCTCTGTTAATGAGCTCTCTGCTTCTCTTATCCCAGTATTCACCCCTTAGTAAAGAAGAAATACATACAAACAAGCTGCTGTAAAGGTTGGAAATATTTTGTGTGGAGAGAAGGAAATTGCAGTCACTTCGCTCCATGGTCAGATTGGTCCCAGCTAGATCTCTCCCAACCAAAGTCACATCACTCCAACCAAGTCACACTTAAAGAACAAGAAATGTTCTAGGTCATTTATTTGGAGTGAACTCGGTCGTACTCTACTTACACTTTACTGAACATGGAGCAAAGTCACTTTAGCTTGAGAGCGATATGACTTTTTCAATGGCGCGATCTGACTTTGGTTGGGAGCGATCTAACTGGGAGCGATCTGACCGTGGAGCAAAGTGACCGGATACTTAACTGATACCCCATTCACTGGGACACCAAAAAAACATGTTTAGTTAAACCAGGTTAAATAAAATGAAAATCAGCAACAGAAGACTGATAGACTAAATTTTGAATAGGATTCCAGTAAGTGCAAACTTGCGATTTCATTGTGCTAAATTTGAAGTTGAAAAACATTACTCAACAACTTCTATGAAGGAAACAATTTTAAACCGTGTTTAACTAAACAGCCTTCAAACATGTTTTAGCTTTGGTGTGAATGGGGTATGAGAGAAGAACTGAGAAAAAAAATTGAGTTCAGATAGGATATAGTGGTGATCATGAGCAAACCCTACGGCCTTTTATAAAATAGCGTGGTGTTCCTTACTTCACTCAGAAATAAAGATACCTTGTAAACAGAAGGTAGGTAGTGATGTTGCTTATTAAACGAGTAACAGCTGCAGGGATACACCTTTCAAAAGCAGACTTGACAAAATGGGCAACCTGGTGAGAAACCGCGTACTTTTCAAAAGTTAGCTTTAACCTAAGGTTATTTTTGTGAGATATTTTCTTAGAAATGAGAGATAAACTTCTGAAATAAGCACATGAGAGATATTGTGCATATAATGTCTTAATTACAAAGGCATCAACGACTCTATAAAAATATCCTGAAATATTAACTGTCTGTCAGTCCCTTACCGAAAATAGGTTTCTTCGAAGCAAACCAACCAAACCACTTCGATGGTACTCAGATTTTCCGGCAAAAATGATGTACGAAAGGCCCACGAAAAAAAGTGTATACAAAATGGCCATTAAAAGAAAATCCATCCTTCTCAATAGCTTTGCGATTTATAGCATATGTTAGGTTCTCGTCCGTCCGCCATATTTGTTTACCGCTCCAACGAAGAACAGCTGACCATCTTGTGGGCTCATGGTTAATTCCCTTGTTTTGTCCTGTTGTTATGGTAACCAGCGGTCAGCCAATGAGGCGATAGGCAGACATCTGTTGCATAGCGAGAGCAAAACATTTCTAACAGTTTATCACAGAAAGTTTCGGCGTTTGAATACCATTTTCAGAAAAGAGATCTGCAAGGTAAGTTGTGTCGAGTTCGTGTCCGCGATATTTCGATTTATTTCTGTAGAAGGACGTGCTTTTGGGCAAATTTACCATAACAATCTGATTTTCGTGATCGACAGACATTTTGTACATGTTGCATGCGTGTCTGTCTTGAGTCTTGAGTTTCAAAACTGAAGAAAGGCATTTCCTTGACTTTTCACATTCACTTTGAAGGCAGTGGCCGCAAAAAGTAGCTTTTGCCTTTTCCGATGTATGAATAGCACTTTACTCGACTAAAAACATTGTAATTTATATTTTTAGATTCAAACAAAATGGCATCTATCGTTTCTCCTATTGCTCAACCTTCAAGACCGAAGTCCGTTTCAAGACCGAAGCGCTGGAGTGAGGAAGTTGAAGAAGGTACGTCGTTTACGCCGTGATTGAAATGGATTCGATATTTAAAACTTCTTCAATACTATGTTTCATTTTTGGTGCAGCTTAACTGATGTTTTGTTGTCTGTACATTGCAGCTTACAGATTTCAAATCGCTGGTTATAGAGATGTTCATGAATATCGCGACGTCAAGCAGAAGGAACCTGTAAGTGCCGCAAAACTTTGTGTGAATTTACACATACATGTTGTTGGAAATTGTCAAATTTTCTAATCTTCGATCAGTGCTTTGTACTCATGACTTTATAAATGTCACTGTATATAAATCAACAAAGTCACTGTAAACTTTTGGCTTCATAGATTCTTCATAGCTTCATAATATCGTAACTTCTTTTTACCTGAAATTTGAGTGGGGTAGGGTGGGGGTATTTCCAGTGTCAAAAATCTGTCACAAACAATTCCCAGGTGGGGGGGGGGGGGGGGGGGGAAGGTACTAGGGATTTCAAGTGACAGGGATGATCGAATGGGATCCCTAGGGCTTCATGCAAACCCCCAAAAAATCCCTGGACCAAAAATCAACCCAATGAAAATCCCATGAATTTCCAGAAAAGGTTAAATGATATAGCGCAAAGAAAAACATTATTTATTGTTTATTCATCATGCCATTAGTTAACTTTCCATCATCTGGTAGTCCTTTTAAGAACACTAGAGACACCCAAGAACACTTCTGTTTCAACAATGACATTTATGAATGACAACTCTAACTCTATTGGCAGAACTACACAGCCAAGATTGTAGATTGTTTTTGTTAATACCCCCAAGAAATCCCTACTTTAATGAAGCCACCCCCTAAGAAATTGACAAATTTTTCTACCCAAAAATATCCCAGAACTGAAAATCTCAAACCCCAAAAAATCCTTTGATCATCTCCGTCACTTGAAATCCGGAGTACCCTCCTGGGAGATAGTCAGCTTTTGATTTTTCATCCCAACAAAGTGGTGCTCATGTCACTGAGCAAGTTCTTAATTTGTGTCAAATTATTTGCATTTACTTATAGTTCGTCTTTTTGTTCTGATCTTTAGGACCGCTGGCCCCATAATGGCTACGTGAAGAAGCTCCAACGAAAAGACGGCTACTTCATTTACTTTGATAGGACCAGAGAATGTGCTGACAAGGATGTTTATAAGTGCAAGCTATATGGATATTAGTGGTGATATAAGGAAGATTATGGATATAGTTAAAGAAACGTCATGTGAGATTGTACTGAAAGATGATCCTGTACTAGTCTATGCTAAAACGAAATAATATTATTGTTCAAAATAATGGAGCTGAAAGCAGTTAGATCTAAAGGAAATGATTCCCATCTGGCTTATTAGTAATTTATTATGTATAGTGAAAAATTATGAATGGTGTTGCAGTTTTTGAGCTATAAAAACTTTTTGCAAGCGCTGTATATATTTTGTTAATCGTAAGCCTAAATCAATAATTATTGAGGCAACCCAGTGTTTTATGCATCAACTTAATATATGAGATGGATTTTTGTACAGCTTTAACATATTCATGTAAACAAGTTTTTTCATTGCTTTGTATTAAAGTTTGATTGTGTAAAGACTTCAGTGTCTGAGTTCACAATGTCTAATAACCACTGCTCTGTTACCCTGAACATGTTGTCCTGCAATCAGGCTCGCAGGTCAGCTCCTTGCTGATGTCATCTTACAGGTTATTTGGTCAAAAAAATATATCACACAAGCAACTGACACTGCAACTCTTAGAGAACGACAAAGTTGGCTTTATTGAGAAGGGAAGGTTCTTGCCAGTGCCAACTCTCCTTGTGTTTCTGCATCGTATGTATCTGGTCAAAGTTGGATTCATTGAGAAAATTTTAAGGAGAGGGCTTTATAACCAAAGTTTGTAAAAACATCAATATCTGCAGAACTTCCAGCAACTGCAAGGACCTGTAGAAAAAGAGAAAACACGAGAATACATACGGTGCATGGCAGAATTTGTAACGTATATATATCTTATAAACCATCAAATATTTTTCGCGCATATGTACAGTAGACAGCATCGCAAAAACCCAGTAAATCGCTAAAATTCGCAGTTTTGAGCTACAAGGCACAACAATTGAGGAAACTTTACGTTTATTTTGAACATAAATGTGAATATTCCTCGCTTTAGTTCATGTTGATAGGAATTTTTCGGCTTTCCCATACAGTCCTTTATAATTTTGAACATCAACAGTCGCTCCATTTGTATGGGCTCCCTGTGGTACAGTATTCAGACTGTTCGATATTGGATTTTGAGTAGTGGGATAATTATTAGCGCATGTTTAAGAGTGTACGTCAGAACTCTTTCAACAAAGATTTGTTTCGTTCAAAAGGTAAATTTTCATTCAATGGAAAACTAAAAGTCACTGATTCAATTATTAAATTGTCATGGAATGACAAGTTCTTATTCTGTTGCCGCTATCGATCGTGGTTTATTTAATTTAAAAGAGTAAAAAATTACATTGTTGCTTCTTCCGGGTTCGCCAGGTGTCTTTTGCACTGATGAATATTTCACAAAAAAGAAAAGAACGCAAAGTATACATGCCTGTCCAGGAATTTTTGAGAGTTTTTGACATGGAAACTTTCCAAATATTGTTGGAGACTCCATGGCGCTCACTGAAAACCGCAATTAATTTTAATTAGTCGTTTAGGCGTCTTGATCATTAGCGTTTATGTTTCACACATTTAATAAATCTCGTTGACTTTTTTCTCTAAATAACGGGTATTTGTGTTGATTGTGAATAGTTTTGCTATTCGAAACCGTGACAAACACATAATTTTGTGGGTGTTAACAAAGCGCCACATTGAAACATTTATTTACTCAGAAACGTACTTTTGTTTGTTTGTAACATGGCACGTTTTTTTTCATGAAAAACACTGCAACATGATACTTCTGTTTTTGTCGTAAATGTATGTAACATGATACTTTTGCTTTTCTCACGTAACAAGCCATTTTTTTAAAAGTAACAAACGAATCAAAACTAAAACCATCTCTTTGGAAGGTTTTTTCAAAGTCCATTGCAGCTGGAGGATTTGCTTCCTCTGTCTTAGGAAATTTGCGGCTAAGTTTTGCATATTTATTTATGAAACTCAAAAATAAGAACCATCAAATAGGCCATTTTCGTATTCTCGGTATTGAACTGGAACTAGCGTGCAATGGAGGCTAATGCGGGAGAATATCATTAAAAACAGCTTCATCTCATTTGCATTAGAAAAGATTTACCCGCATTAGCCTCCTTGCAAGCTAGTTCCAGTTCGATACCGAGAATACGAAAATGGTCTATTGTCACGGAACGGCATGTCCTTATTCTGTTGCCGCTTTTGATCGCGGTTAAATAGACCGATTAATTAACAAATGAGTCGACTAAAGATGAAAACATGTAGTTCTTAGTACGTGAAAAGAGCAAGACCCCTAAAAGAATGATCAAATTAATTTGCAGCTTCATTAGGCGCCACAGAGTCTCCAGCAACATTTGGGAAGTTTCCTTGGGCGCTTTTCTTTTTTAGTGAAATATCCATCAATACAAAGGTTTAAATCCTGGCGTAAACCGGAACATGCAATAACATATTTCTACTCCATTCGAAACCGTGACAAAGGCATGAGGCCCTGCCAGGGTAAATTCCGACAAGCGACATGGGCCAAAAAGTAGCGACAGCGCTCAAACGAAATAGCGACAAACGACTGACGAAGACAAATGTATATCGCTAAATTTCCGACAGCGTTGTGTAGCCTTGACAAAACGCCGACACGAGACATTTTAAAATTCCGACAAGCGACCTGGGACACCCCCCCGGGCAGGGCCTCATGCATTCTTACTATCGTCAGTACCGTTTCAAAACTAGACAGTCCTCTCATTCAGAACTAGTCGTAATTAAAACATAATCGTGTCCGACTTAGAAATCACTGCGGCTGCTCCCAAAGGCTCGTCAAGCGGTACGTGCCAGTATGACGAACTGCGAATCTTCCCGGTTTAACCTGCATAAAGCTACCTAAAATGCACCCCGGAAATGCCGAAATAACGCCAAAAGTGAATACCTCCTCCTGTTTTACAAAAAAAAAAAGGTGGCCGTTGTCAAAGCGGAAGCACATTTTTCTCACATACGATGCACTTTTTAGACGCGGCAGTTTGATTGGCTTTTGGTATAAGCCCCAATCAGACATACACCTAATTGCAAAAATGTTGTCATATTAAAAAGGAAAATGGAAAAAGCCAAATAGGAATTAATTAGCTTAATCATCATAGCTGGTAGCATTTACTGGAAACTCTGGAGTTTATATCTGTACACATATTAATCGTGTTATAGGATAACACTCGAAGATAAATTTCATATCTCCGCGAAACCATGTATTATTCTTTTTATTATATAAACCTACTAATTACGATGTTTTTGACGATTTTCCGAAGATTTCCGATACTTTTCAAAATGTTGTCCGAAGGTTGTACGAATGTTTCCGAACATTTTCCGAGAATTTCCGAAGTTTGCCGAAGATTGCCGAGGAAGATCCGAAGATTTTTCGACTTAATATCGATTTACTTTGGCTCATTCAGCATTGGAACATGGCAAACTCTGCAAGCTGATTGGTCAAAAATGATATCACACATGTGTGGATATCATTTTTATCCACACATGTGGGATACCATTTTTCTCGATTTGCTACCACTCGCTAAAGCACTGCAGTTTATATAATAAACTGATTTACGTTGTATTTTGAGGCGTTTCGAGGCCGTTAATTCGGGCGAATTTCAAACATATTGTTGTAAAAACCCAATTGCCTTTTTTTCATTTTGCTTTTTTCTTTGACAAAGTTATTGCAATTAGGTGTACATACATGACTCACTCACTCACTTACTCACTCACTTACCACAGAGTCCATCACGACGGGTAAGAGGTATTTTTTACAAAAAAATAACTCAAAAATCAAACTTTTAATCTATAGACTTAAACCTAGTGCGGTAGAAAAAAATTGCGAAAGAGAAACTGAGAGAAATGCGTAGTTTGCGGGTCGCTTACACGCGGCAAAATATTGCGAGATTTCATTTGACTGCATTTTCTTGAATGGTGGTAAAGAGTGTCCGGTTCTGGAAAAAGACTTGCAGTTGACCGTGATGGCGTGAAAATCAGTGCGAATCGACAAACTACGGCCGTAAAACAAAACTTTAATTCCACTATATCTTTCACATTTAGAACGTTTAGTAAGTGAGCAACTTCATCGATTTTGGAGAGCAAAACTTCAATGGGACCGTCCGTCTCGCCGCGAAATGATTTCATCGTAAACTTCTGCCACTCCCAGTACCAATCAGATTGCAGATCAAAAAACTCCGCCTGCTTACGCGCTTAGAAAAGAATAAATATGTTCTTGACCCAGCTCAGGTTCATTTTAGCCCGAGCCGTAGGCAATACAAGAGCTACAATGAGCTCTGCGGAGGGCAACAAAAACATATTTACGTCCAAGAATGTCAACTTTATTACTGTTATATTAATTTCAGAGGGCATTCAGAAAAGGAATAAACAACAGTAAGCGATATTTGAACAATACGTGCGTCGACTCGGAAGCAAGCCAGCCAGCAAGAAAGCTTATTTTAATTAATGCAGAATCCTCAGAAAAAGTGCAGAAAAGAAAAGAATGCAGTTTAAGTTTAAGCGACTGTTAGTGTGGAGAAGCATTGCGTTACAATGACAACCCAAATAACGGTGTTCTGCATGGCCTGAGAATTCTGTTGTCTGTCAGTACAAAGCAGCCAGAAGTGATAAGATGTGATTCTATTCCCAGTCTATATTTTCTACTAGGGAGGCGCGCTGGCCTAATGGCTAGCACGCTGGATCCTGGATCGAGGGGTCCTTGCTCGATGCCTGGTTGAGGTGACTGTGTTGTGTTCTTGGGCAAGACTCTTCACTCTCCATGCACCCAGATGGATAAATAGGTGCCAGTCAATTTAATGCTGGGGTAACCCTGCGATGGACTAGTATATCCCATCTAGGGAGGGGTAGAAATGTTCCTAGTTGCCTTCATGCTTCGGATACCGGGATGATGTGTCACTAGGTTTGAATACAGACCTAACTATGTTATCAATTGAAAACATTGTCACTTCATTATTTCACCTTATTCTTTGGCGACTTATTGTTTACTTGGATGGAGAAAACCGAGTTTGGAGTGCAGGGCACTTGTGATTTAGGATCACCATTCAGCTGCCAGTGGAAGACTTTGGGCTCTGATCCAGCTGACAGTATCTTGAAATAAAAACAAAGTTAAACTAATTAAACAATTAAAATACTGCAATGGCCATTCTGTCAGGGAACAGGCTCAAGAGCAACTCGGTGCTCAATCAAGATTAACTCGGCTGATTTTGAAAGTTCACTCAAAATTTCTTCTTAACAAATCAAAAGGAGGCTGGAAATGGTTGAAGCTGTAACTTACAATATCATCATGAAAGAGGGCCGCTTGCTGAGTTGATTTCGTTTTTAAAACACTTGTACAAGCCATGGATCTCAAATGCCATACAGAAAGTGAAGGACCACCACCACACACCTGCAGCGAGTACACAAAAGTGACCAAGGTATAAAAACACATACATTACTTAGGCCTGCTTTAAACGTCGCATTTTACATGCGCCGAATCAAATTGCGATTAATTGCATGTACAATGCGACGTTTAAAACAATTAAATTCGGCAGATTTGAATTAAATGGGAGTTCAGTCGAACATTCGACTGTTCCAGTTTCATTGCCGTTCATAGCCGTTCTTTGCGGAACAACAACGTGAAATGACCAGATTTTACGTATTGTGGACAACCTGAACCACGACGGATAATTTTGGGTTTTTATATATTTGGAATTGAACGCTCAGCAATTAAATAATACAAAATTAAATGCGACGTTTAAAATCAAATGCCGAATTTTTCAATTCGAGTCGACTCGAATTAAGATTGTATTCGGCGCATGTAAAATGTAACGTTTAAATCAGGCCTTAAAATGCACCAAGAAGCTGATGATCTTCAACTCTCTAGGAAAGAAATGAACTATCAGATAAGATTAATCACACATGACCTTTTTTGTATTTACTGCACTTTTCAGATCTCAGCCAATAAATTTAGTTGCATTTTCTGCTGCCGTCAATCATTTAAGCTTATACTTCAACAGGTTCAAAAGACTTCTTGGGTCACATATGTGGGTTGTGATGAATAGATTGCAATCCACATTGTTTGTCGCCAACTGACTTTTCTTCAAGGTTGGTCATAAAGTCATGTAATGTGTAGTTCCCGAAAATAGCCAATTACCCACCCCACAGATGGTCACTGGCAATTCCAATGGAGAATGTGAGCTAGCCAGGGTAAGGGGGGAGGGGGTGTGGTCAAACCAAAAAAACATCTGTGAGGGAGGTATGAATATTTTCTGGAACAACACAATAATTATGATTTACAGGTTAATGATGGGTTTTCAACTTCAGAGTTCACGTGTTTTTTAAAAGGATACTAATTATAAAATTAATAAGGTCAGAAAAGACGTCATTCACTTACCAGCCAATCCTCACTCTCGTCGACAGCGACACACCCTATCCATAAGCCACACTGTGGTCTGTGTACATCCTAGAAAAGAAAATTTGCAAGAACAAATCTCTTATGTGTACATTTGGTCAAAATTAGTGTAGCCACAAAAAGTTTAAACACTGTACTTCCTTGACTGCATAAGCACCCACATTGGATTAAGAGTTCCTTGACTTAGCATTCCATAGAGTCATTAAATTTAAAATATGCAGAGGAAAAATATTTTTTCCTTGTTGTCCAAAAGTGAAATGAACTCGTCCAAAATATATATATATATTTTTTTTTAACTTTAAAAACATTTAAAAATGAATTAATTTTAATTAATTCATCTTTAAAGTGCCTATGAAATGAAAAATGAAGCTATTAAAAAATAGGCTTATTGAAAAGGCCTTTCAAAGCAAAGAAGGGTGGCGTTTTTCTTTCGGCGATATCTTTTTTCCTCCCAGAGATATTCAAGTTTCTTCTAATATGCAAATTAGGTACTGATGACGTCACAAGTTGTGTTTGTGAGGGTCAAAATACAAAACCAAGCATATCTCTGGAAAGAATGAAGCAATGCAATGGAAACTTTGCATGGGCATTTAACCCCATATAATACATGACATGGTGCATAATTTAATGTTGCCATGGCAATAGTCTTGGTTCCAGTCTCTTTCCTCTTTAATTCAAATTTAACCATTTTTCACCTTACAGGGCAAAATCCTTAGCTCTTTTTGAAAAATATACAACGCTTGCACTACACTAGGTCTCCTTATCAAACTAAAAGAAGCAGACAATCTTTGTTGAAGATCAAATACAGGAATTATCATTTCTGCATGACAGAGATCTGGACCCAAGTGTGTTGCCATAGCAACATCAAAATATACACCGGCTGGTGTATTTGTTTGGGTGCAACAAGCTTGGCAAGTTTAAGTAGATTGTCCAATTATTACCAGAGATATTCTTAATTTTGTTTTTTGAGCCTTAAACTTCACACCCTGTGACGTCATCAGTACCTAATTTGCATATTATAAGAAACCTGAATATCTCTGGGAGGAAAGAAGATATCAGAAAAAGAAAAACGCCATACTTCTTTGCTTTGAAAGGCCTTTTAAATGAGCTTATTTTTTAATAGCTTGATTTTTCATTTCATAGGCACTTTAAATGTTTTTTAAGTTATTATATTAACCAATACATTTTCTTAAAAAAATGTATTGGTATATACAGTTTGTAACACACTTAAGGGGGGTGACTCTTAACTACCAATTTGTTTCTAGGGCAGGTTTCTGATTGCCATATTTTGGAAATCAGACCTCATATAGATAATCTTTTTGCGCAAGGTTGTTCTATTGAAGATTCCTTCAAGAGTTTCAAGTCGCGGCCATATTTAATGCGCCACGTGACCAGAAGAGAATAAACCCTAAAACTCAAACGGCGGATATATTTTTAAATTAAAATGAGCGCCAAGAGAAAAAGAACGTTCACGTGCGTAATGTGACGTATCGCTTTTGTGAAATTCGCATTATTATAAGAGTTATGGCGTAATAAACACTCGTATTTACAGACTTTCATCAGTAGCGTTTCCTTTTTTCGTGTTAACGGTAAAAGCATACGTCAGATTATAAAGACGGCGACGTTATCTCTGATTCGTAAAAGAAATCCGAACTTTACCTTATTTCCTTGGAGTTTTAGGGATTTTAAATTTTAACGCGCGGTTTGGGACTGGCACTAGTTTCGCACGCGCAATGATATATTTTTCTAAGCAGGTGTACCCCCAAATAAAATTCACCATTTAGCGTTACAGAAAGCTTCAAAATCGCTTGCTTCAAAATGCAGTCTTCAGCAATCCCTTAGCAACTGCTCTGGATCTGTAGTTAAGAGTCTCCCCCCTTAAGATCACGCTATCATCATTATTCACTGTTCAAAATAATATGGAATGTGGATACCAGTTTTAGTGAGAGACTGCTGTTGCCACCAAAAAACCTTTTACATCACTTATTAACAATAATCATTATTGCAGTACTGCAGTAGTAACTAGGTCAGGTCTGTATACAAGCCTAGTGGCCCATCAGGCTGGAGCTCATCCCAGTTTCTGTAGCATGAAGCGACTAGAAGTATTTCTACTCCCTCCTGGATAGGATGCTAGTCCACCACAGGGTTACCTCCAGCAGTAAATTCAACGGTACCCATTTATACACCAGGGTGGAGAAAGGCAATTTAGGAGTAAAGTGTCTTGCCAAAGAACACAATGCAGTGCCCCGGCCAGGGCTTGAACCCAGACCACCTGATCCGGAGTCCAGAGCACTAACCATTAGGCCACAGTGCCTCCCAGTAGTGACAAGTGCATTCATTGAACTTTTTGTACCTCATTTTTGCTGGGTTCTATCATGTCAGTCATTGATCCTTTAATTCTATAATCTGAAAGCAAAGTAAAAGGTAAGCATACCAAATTTACTTCATTGAGCGTCTTGTACGCTTTGAATTTTTAACCAGGGTGCCAATTGAGGCATTCATTATGGTGCAGGTGACTATTTGAGGGTGGCAGAGAGAGCTGTTCATGCCATTTGTCAGTAAATGATAACAAGAGAGAGAGGAGGCTGAGTTAGATGAATGTACCATATACTTGTTTTGTTTTGTTTTGTTTTTTTGCTTTGACACAATTCAGTCTGACGATGCTTCAATAAAGGAATGCGACGCTTATTTGAGGGCAGGGCTTGTTTATATTTTTGCTCTCAGATGCGTCACTTATAGCAAGGGCAGTGCTTAAATGGGGCTGGTGCTACATGTAAATTAAGTAAATACGGTTACTCTTAATGCCTTTTTTAGCTTCTTGTTAATGTTGACTGGTAACTTAATTTGTGAGTTTCATACCCCATAATCTAACAGTGCCATCTTCTGATCCACTGACACACTGACTGCTTTTGGCTCTAAGGCTAAGGCAATGGATGTAATCATTGTGACCTGCAAGGGTATTCTAGAATAAAAATAAATCATTAAAAGTGTAAATAAAAATTTAAAAAAATAGTCATACACTACCCAAGATGACATAAATGCACACAACAAATTGAATGTTGGGGGGGGGGGAGGGGGAGGGGATTTGATTTAGGGAGTAAAAGGGTGGGAACTCCACCGAAGATAGGAGCAGAAAGGGCGAGGAGCAGAATTCCCATGGTGGTGGCAAGGAACCAGTAAAAATTGGGAAAATGTTTGCAACAGTGCATACCATTTTGCAATTTAGAAATAATGCAAAGAGGCAGGAATCAATAAGAAAGGGGGTGGAAGAGGGAAGTTCAAAACTCCCCCCTCCCCCTCCCCCTTCCCCACTTGAATCTGTTCATTAAGATAAAGGTAAATCAGTAAAAATCTATTCCTTTTATTTTTCCTTAGCATCAGCTTGTATCATTAGGTTTGTGCAAGGAGCTATTTCACCCCCCCCCCCCCCCCCTGTCATCAAATCATCATCACCATCATCATCATCATCATCATTCATTTGCCACAAAACAAGAATAATTTCACAATTATTTATACAGAAGTAGGGCGAGGGGACCTCCAAGGAACCACCAGGCCCATGGGGCTGAGGCCACCTCGGTTATCAATATATTTATAATTGAGTTGTGAGTGTGTGGCTTGGCCAATTCAGTATCATTTCATTATAAATTGTTGGAGGTAACATCAGTAATAACTTCAACCATTGCAAAGATTAGATTGAAATGTTGGTGCCATGGGTGCTTGCCTTTGAATACTTGCCTGCTCATTTGTATCAAGAAGGGAGGGTGGGGTGAAAGGGGGTTTTGTGCATTTCAATACCTTGCATGTTCCTGACTCCAGGTCCCACATATAAATATTGTTGTCCCCACAACCAGTAAAAAGAGTGTCCTCCTAAGAAAAAATTGTAAGAACTGAGTCCTTATCAGACAGGCTGATATAACATTAATAAAAGAATCTCTAGAGTGTCTTTCAAAATTTAAGTTACATGTATTTTTGTTTTGAATTTGCAGAACGTACATGAATTGTACATTTTATTTATAAGTTTGTAGACCTCAGCGTAACTTACAATGTTCACTCTTACCGGTCAATCAAAGTGAAGACAAACAGTCGGATTATTGTGAATCATACAGAGAAACATTTAACCAACAGTTCTGATTTTTGCTGGATTGGATTAAGACTGATTTATAGTGCACATGTTGCTGTAGACAGGTTGCTGATTTTGGACAGATCTATTGACTCGCAAGCAAAACAATGTTACAAAAAACACAGGGATGTAGTTAAGAATTTTAACAGCCGGTATTTTGTACTTGATAGGCATTTATCTGGGCCGTAGGCCCAGAAGATGGTGCCAAAAGGCACCATCCCTCTAGGGGAAATCAAGCCGGGAAAATCAAGGTGACAGCTGGGTATTTTTCCCGGCTCGTGGCTATTATCTACATCCCTGCATAATAAAATAAGCAGATTCACACAACAAACCACCAGACTATAACAATATTAATAATATAATTATTAAATATAAATGCGCCTTCAATGACATACAAAATTAATGTTCATGACTGCACTTGCCAGTGGCACTTATATTACATATTCTTTCTTTCAGTTCAGTTTTTGTTATAATTTTTAATTTTTTAATTAGTAGCAAGTCTTACAATTAAACACCATGGTCATGCATTTATATACCTGTTCAGCAAATGCTAAGGCATTGGTCTCAGGTGCATCCAGAAAAGTCCTTACAAAAAATATAAACCACAATCAATAAATTATTTATCAATGTTATTAAAAAAAGAAAAAATCTCTACATTTAGAAAAATCAGAAGACATGGCTTGTATAAACAGGGCCGTACAGCCAGCAAGAGGCAAGACAAGGCACTTGACTCCTCTAGATCTAATAGCCCAAAATTAAAATGAACATACATTTAGTTGGAAAAAAAATTCTTCTCATTTGAACGAGATTGATTTTTCATAAGAAATACCTTATGAAAAGTGCTGAAAATGTTTCAGAGCTTCTAGGTATCAAAACTTTATGAGGAGCATACCCTCAGACCTCCCTTAGGGTCCCTTAGGGCTCGCACATTTGACAATCGCAGATCTAATGCCTTGTCTTCTCCAAAAGTCTGGCTATGGCCCTGATAAATCTTGCAGAGGCATGAAAGATTTATAAAGCTACTGCTAGTGAAAATTACTGACAGAGTAACTGGTAATGAATACATGCTGTTAATATTAATATCAATAGTATCATTTATAACAAAGTGCCAAACACAAATAAAGCAATTATCTGACCTACCTACTTGCAGGAGGTTGTAATGTCCAGGCAGCTGATGGAGACTAAAGTATAAAAAATTACAAGATTATTAAATAATAGAAGGGATGTCAAAGTTTACATGTATGTAGTTAAATATGTACATGTACACTCTGTAAGTCAATTCTGAGCATGCTACTTGATTGCGCCACACACCAACTAGGAAATGTCTATCTCCTTAGCAATGACACAGACCAAGCCCATTTGGTCATTGGTTGTCCTCTCTAGTTGTGGAGTCTGATCTAAGATCCATTTCGCTACATTTCAAGTACCGTCACTAATTCTGGCACTTTAATTTCTTTTAGACAAAAAGAATGGCCAATTTAATACCATTTTCCATATATTGTTAAAGTTGTTTACTTAATGTAAAACAAATTCCTTCAACTAGACTGTAAACACTTAACTCACCTCTGTTTTATCAAGAATTTCATCCCATCGCCAACCATGTATTTCAGATGAGCCACCACTACAAGATTAAAAATCAATCAACAAAACCAATCACAGTATCCACTAGCTCTAGAGTAACTATGTCTTAATACCAAGCCAAGGTAAAACTGGAAGAGTAACATTTCATCGTGCCACATGTTATTGCCTGTGCAATCTTCATATGACATAAATCTGCAGGTCAATCGAGGAACACTGCGGCAAATGAACCTCCATTGTTTTTACAGAATAGAGAACAGTGTACGTGCAATACAGCAAATATCAAAATAAACCACAACTATTGCATTATTAGCAGATAGCAAACTTCCTGGGAACTTTGGAAACAAGATATGTTTGTCCTGCATGTACAACACTGTATCATGTACCAACTACAACCAGAACGTATTTATTCTACAACTAACTACAACTAAATAAATTGCCCTGTCCTGCAGGCTACTACAAAGACTACCACATATACGTGTGGGAAAAAATTTTGTTTATTTTCAATGTTTTCAAAATACTACCAATTGAAGTAAATCATAATTATTTACTCAACAATTATCCCTGGGCTTATAATTTAAACATTTTTAATTTTTTCCACGTGGTCTTTCAAAGTGGGCTCATTAAAAACTCATTCAAAAGCATTTAATAAAACACACAAACTCTTTTTCATGCAGAAATGGTAGGAACATCTAAAACTCAGTCCCCCCCCTTCCCCCCCCCCCCCCCCCCAGGATATAAGCCCCTCCACTTATAAGCCCACCCAGAAACCCTCATGAAGTTGTATAAGCCCAGGGCTTATAACTGGAATTTTACGGTTTTTCGATACCTGATGAGAAATTTGTCAGTTGATATCAGACTGTAAATTGGGCCACCATGACCTGAAATCAGATTTGAAGCAAACAGTGAATGTCTTACATGCGCTAAAAATAGATCAAAGGAAGCTGCTTCACAAAACTTTCATGTGAGCTTATGCACCTAAGCTACCTGCAGGGAAAGGGTGAGGCCAGGCATAGATAGAGGATTTGACATAAATTATCTGTCTGCACTTTTAACCATTTAAGATGTCTTCCTAACAAAATTTTGTTGAAGTTGTGTCTCTTTTGACCAATCAATCAATCAATCAATCAATCAATCAATCAATCATTATTTTCATGAAGTCTTACTCAAAATTTAATTATGGTCTTCCTAAGAGTCACATATTAACATAAATTACACTAATTAACTACATTTATTGTAAAAAATACCAATAATTGCGAATAATAAAATGTAATGATATTTTAATAGTAAAAATACTTAATACTACAAAAAATCTTGCTCGTTTAAGGAAATTTTAAAAGCATTCAAATTGGGTGACTGTCTGATTTCCGGGTGTATCTTGTTCGACAGAACAGATCCCCTGTAGTATAGGTTATTTTGGCCAGACTCTGTTCTTGGCCTGGGAATAAAGCAGCTTGGATCAGAGTGCCTAAGGTTGTATGTGTGTAAGTTCAAAATATTGGTAAAAATGTTCTGGGGTAGGGCATTTGAATAGAGAATCTTAGCTAAGTTCAAATCACCCTCCTTCACCCCTGGGCACCTGTGCACAAGAAATTAGATGCATGCATGTGAACTAATGTGTTTGGATGTTAATTGGTGCAGTTGGAGGTGTATGGTGTGTTGAGAGTTTAGTATCTGGTCTGATCGCCTCATCCCCCACAAAAAATTAGATACTCTCACGTGAGAAGTGACTTAACCCTCAATAGACTGGTAAACTTGAGAGGATATGCTCACCTTGAAAAAATACTATTGGCCTTTTCTTATTAGAAGTTGCATCAGGTGCCAAAGCAGAAACGATGCTAAAAAAATCAAAAAAAGCATTGACAAATTCTATTTACTTTTTCAAGTAGGCAGGGAAAGCAAAAAAGTAGCCGGGGACAAAAATATTTTTGTTTGATGTAGTTTTTACTTTCCAGTGGTTTTGTTTCAAAGTAGCCAGGGCTCAAACTCATAGTTACCAGGGGAATTCCCTGGCCCCTGGCCCTCAGTTTAGAGGCAGCCCTGTATTTATATAAGGCTTGTGTTTTATGCCAAAATATCATTGTTTGTGGGAGCTATGCAATGGAAGTTCCTTGTATAATATTTGTAATATTAAATTGATTAATTGATTAATACTATGTGATTCTATTTCGCCATCCTATATGTATAAATCAACCTCAGCCCCCCTCCCCCACTCCCCCTCCTCTCTGTTCCCATGTCATTAAAACTTAAGCTTAACTGCACCATCTTCACAACCCAGATAAAATGACACAACGAAAAAAATACCTAAATACAGCAATTTGTCCGAAGTTGTTGCACGCCGCCAAATAATTGCCGCATGGCGAAAACGCCACTGCAAACACTGTTGTGTGAAGTTCCAGCCGCCTCTGATATATCTGATCCTACAATATATCAAAATAAAAGTTCTCTCTGCAAACATCTGCTTTCCAAATTGTTGTAATTTGGATGAGATCGCCAAATTTCTGTTGAGACCTATTACCTGGTGGTCTGCCGCCATCTTTGTATTTACCGCTTTATGGATTACCGCTGACTTTTGAACGGAGACTAAACCAACCTCGTTCCTTGCGGAGTAGACCCTGGGAACGAGGTTGAGAGACGGTTGAGAGGGTTGAGAGGAAAAACAAACTAAAAAGTTGGTTTCTATAGAAATGTATTTTTATTATTATATGTTCTGGTCAGTGGTACCTTGCAATGCCAAGAAAACAGGCGATCAGATGATGGAAACTATCATGGTACACAATTATGGACATTAGCACAGTGTATCCGAAGTGTCAACATAACCCGAGGGCTCCCTTATAAAATCAGCTGTCACGCACTCTTTCCTGAGGAGGAACGATTGCGTCACGAGCCGTCTTTGTAGGACCCGTGTAGGAGGCTAATATAAAAAAGAAGGTGAGAAAAAACCAAAAAGGTACCAGAAGCCGCAAGAAAGAAAGTAAAAATCAAGGCCTGCAATACGGGAACTGGTCTCATTTGATCACCCATCCCAGTTCTAACCCCGCCCGACAGGGCTTAATTTGACGAGAACCAGTGCTTGTGATAAGGTTGTTGTAGTGAGAAAAGGGGCTCATCATTAGTGCACAGCGCATCATTGGCGACTAATACCCCATTCACACCAAAGCTTAAATCTATTAAAATGTTGTTTAGTTAAACACGGTTTAAAATTGTTTCCTTCATGGAAATTGCCGACTGATGTTTATCGACTTCAAATTTGGCACAATGCCAAGCACAAGTTAGAGCATACTTGAACCCTATGTAAAATTTAGTCTGTCCTGAGTTGTCTGTTGCTGATTTTTATTTTCTTAAACCTGGTTTAACTAAACATGTTTTGTTAGAGCGAATCAGGTATAAGCCGAGTTATTTCCTGCTACACAACTGATCACCAAGTAGCTGGAAGTCAAACGGGATGTTTCCGTGCTACTTTGAAATGCTGCGGTGTAACTGATAAAAATAATGTTCTAATTTTCTGGAACAAGCTGTCGAGTCCCGTTAGCTTTGAGACAAGTTTCAATTTTCCAAGTTGAGTGTAAATTTTTATCAACCAGATTGCGAAAAATTGAGAAAATTACACCGCTAAAGATTAATGGTTATATATAATTTCATGGAAACCCAAATGGTTGAAAGTCCAAATACTTTTTTCAAGAATTCTTTTTAACATCGGTTCTAGAGAAAAGAATGAGCTGCTGAGAATCAAACTATTTCTGAGAATCAAAGTATTTATTTTTATACTTTATTGTCGTGTCATTTACATAATCTTACGTTAATAATACGAACATGCGCTTGTGTTTCGCTTTATTTTCATGAATTCTTCCTCGTTTAAAAGGAAATTATACAAGAAGATCCCCGTTGAGAGAATCAAGAAAAAGAATTATCTGAGACTGGAAGGCTCAAATAAATCAAATCATTTTAAATAGCTTACTGATTTTCTACACACAACAATTATATTTATATTAATTTATATATGTGTAATGCACCAGCGAGTGAACATGACTTAACGAATGCACGAAAGAAACTGCAATGTAGTGTAAACTGGTTGAAAGCTAACTACCAATATCTGTCAGTGTAGATAATTCAATTATTCACAAATAGTATTTTACCCAAACGAGCGAACTTGCAAAGTTCTGATTGGAAGCCCGAAAACATCGGATTTTTGGCGGAAACTCGCATGCCCAGGCTCGCCTTTCAAAAGCATCGCTCAACTAACTGCTCCTTCGTGCTTCACTTCCGAAGATACTCGAGATTGAGTTTAAATTAACTTACAAAAAGTAGCACTTTTCGATTTAATCATCTCAGTACCTAAAATAACGATGCTAAACCTGTCAATTTTTTTTCCATTTAGGATCATCACCAGCCTTGACACTCTCTCATATCAGTTCTTTTGTTCGAAGCGCCGCCAAAAAATACGACAGTTTTGCAGTCTACGCTACTTTGATTTGAATGCGAGATCCTGAGGACAAGCTTGGTCTTAATCGTTTCTTCTAGGGACTGGGATTGGCTGCTCGAGAAAACCCTGCATGGGAGGGGATTGAAATCTATCCTAATTAAGAGTCTTAATTACAAATAAAGTACGCGCCATATTGAACAGGTGATATGTTACACAAAAAAACCCACCCCTGTGGAGTTCCCTTAGTTTTAAGTTCCCGCCTTTAACCGGTTTGCCCCTCGAGGAGATCTGCCTTAGAAATCGGTTTGCTTTCTTTCGAACCCTTTCCCCCTCGCTTTCCTGGAACCTTGAATCTCTTCTCGGGGAAAAGCTCTTCATACAACACATCAGTTCGGTCAATAAGTTTTTCAAGTCGGTTCTCTAGTTCTGACACTGTGTCCTCGTGAAGACCTGTGATCATGGTCGAGTGGCGTTTTTGGCCCATCAGGTTCACGGCCTTAACACGTGAAGCTGCCGTGTCCCACAGCACTCTTCCTCTACTGTGAGGCCGGCGTGTCTTGCCGATTCCCGACCACAGCTTGAAGCGCTCGATGATGAAATCGACGATCTCATACTCGTTCGACTGCTTGTCGTTGTCGTGTTTCACAACGCGGAAGGAATCCACCACGATGGACAGGAACATGTTGATTAGCACGAACGACATCATGAACATAAAACCGAAGAAGAACAGAGGGCCGAGAATGCGATTGGTGTCCCGCATCTCGAAGTAAGCCGTCCTCCCAAGCATCAGACTCAGGAGCGACGTGAGAGAAGCAACGACACTACGATAGCTGTACAGCACTGGTCCAAACACCAAAGCTGCCACCAGCGTGAATGCGGTGAAGACTATGCCCCACACAATACTAAACATCAGCAGAGGATAGTAAGCGTACTTGAGCGTGGATGCCAGTAGAGAGAAGCGCTTGTTAAATCGGAGCAGTTTGTTCAGTTTAATGTTCGCAAGGAGGACAATAATAGCCACGACGAACGTATAGGTCTCGTCCCAGTACCCGGCGAACTGGAAGCTCTTGAAATTGAATGGGTCATGTCGCACTAGATCCAGGACATTTCTGATTGTGAGCGCGCGATAAATGTACAGCGCAATGGCTGCGAAGGTGAACAAGATGATGGCTACCTCCACGCAGTTCCAGAACTCTTTGAGGTAAGCTTGGATACCGGTTTTATAGATGTGTTTGACTTCGCGATACAGGAAAAACAGGATGAACATCACAAATATGCCCTCGCACGTCAGTACCAAGAACATGGTGCTGTTGGTGAAGTCGTAGAGGCGCGCGGTTTGGATACTAGCGTGCGGTATGACGCCGCCTGTGGCGGGAAATTCTGCCACGAGCGTGACAATACAAAACAGGTTCGATTGTGCGTTGTATATGGTGAACTCGGTCAAGACGGCGCGTGCGTGACGTTCGACCCAAATATCGTTCTGAAGTTTTTCTAATCGGTCACGGTTTTCCATTCCAGGTTCCAAAACAATCACATAGCTGTAAAAAGAAAAATAATAAATAGCAAAAATTATGCCACTGAATATAAGAATTTGCTAGAGAGAACAGCAAAAATTAAGGTCTTTAATGTGGTTGCGTACTAAAATTCCCCCCTTTTCTAAACGGTTTGTAGTTGCATACCATTGGTTCACACTGAAAAAGCAAAAAAAGCTGGAAGAAAGGATTAAATTTCCAAGGAAAAACGTTAGCTCGGTAACATTGTGAAAATTTGTTTTCTGCCCTTTCTTGTTGCAGTTGTTGTTTATTGTTTTGTTAAGTTAGCCAACTTGAGGATAGGCAAGGTACTAAAATTGGTCAATCAGTGATTCCTTCTTTAAATTTTACATTATTCTTTCAATTCGCCTGGTCACGGAAATCTCATCCCTACATCAAAGTTCATTATTCCCAGCTTACAATATCAATAATTCACTCAAAAATTGTACTACTCGATTCGAGATAGAACAAAAAATCTTTATCGCTCAGAATAACCCACTCTAAGAATCATTACACAGCCCCTTTTTTCGGCAGAGAAAGTTGCTTAGCAACAAACAGGAAAATCTGACGTCACAGAGTTCCAAACCACTCGCACTGTTTCTGATCGATTAACCTAAAAGTAGTAATCCTCATAACTGATCGGCATGTATTTTTTCAATGATAGTTACGAGAATTTGTTGGTACATCAAGACAACACTTACCCTCCTCCGCTGTATGTGTTAAGCGTGGCCCAGAAGGGGTATCCATCCAACTGCGTGCCGTTTTGATATCTCCACTGCATGTCGTCCCACGATATTTCCGTGTCGTATGTCGTGATGTTTTGCCAGCCCTCCGTGTAGTCATCCTCATCGTCCTTAGTAATGAAATACTCGCCGTAACACTCGTGAGTGATGCCATACACCTCTGTAGGAACTTGACAGGATTCTAAATGAAGTAACAATTGCCGATGTGAGCTGCCTGGTCATTTTAAACGTTTAGCTGGGAGAGCACTACCTGGGGGAACGGGGCGGTGATGCTCGTCGGAAATTTTGAATTACGCCCCTAAAGGAGACCAAGCTGGGCGTAGCTCGAGCTTTTGAAACACATATTTCTATATTTCTTCTATATATTCTTCTAAATTTCTTTATTCCTTCGCGCGCAACACTAAACGAGACCTTGACGGCTAAAAGTACTGGCTTTTTAGCACCGAGCACCCTAAGTGATATCGAGCCAAAACTGCGAGCAGTCACTTTCTTTTTCTAGCGTGCGACGTGGAAACACGAATGTGAATTATGAGAACATCGATATCCGTCGAGTAGCGAGCGGTGAACTCGCGACTTTTGCATGATTTTAATTTTTCAGGTCTCGCGTAGGATTTCAGAAACAATAACCGGCCGGTCGCAGTCTAAATCGAGCCTGGCTATGAATGGAAGCAGGGTTAAGGGGCAGTATCACGAGAGGTCTATCACAGGCTATGATAGAATTATCAAGTTGTACTCACTGATCAACAAAATGACCTTTGAACAACAAAATTGGCACAAATTGACTCTCTAAGATTTGAACAAACCATAATAAATGTCTTTTTTAGTGATTTTCCTCCAATAACACTGTGAAATTTGAAAACGTCGGCCCGACGTCTTCAAATTCTAGGCCATTTCTTTCCCACCCGTCTGTAGCCACAACAGTTTTAAACAACTTTCGGGACCAGTACAGTGCGTTTTAGCAACGCCAGGCAACTATTAGTGGATTTCCAATCAACACCAACAAAGTAGCACTAAATCTTGGTGAGACTGCCTTGAGTGACATTTCTCGTGACAAACTAACCTCTCTTTATCCTGACAAGCCTCATTCTTGCTCCCCCTACCATCTGACTGTACCCGTCAACCATGAAACCGTCTTGTTTTCTTGGTTGGCCGTTGTACCATGCCTTGGGAAACAAGCCATTTAGTAACTCGGTGCGAGTCCAGTTCCAAAACTCTTTCTGCGAGGTTATCTGTTAAGAAAACAATGTAAGGGAAATTAAGCGAGCGTTGAAGAAATCATGTTAGCGCGGTATTTCTATGATGATATAACATGAGGGACTAACGTCAACGCCAAAAAAACATTTCCTTTCTACGATCACAAATCGTGCAATACAACAATAGAGTCAGTCAAGAGAAGCTGTATAATCTGCCTGCGGTATGTGTACGTTACTAATCAGACCAAGACAAAAGAAAAAAGTCCGCGCCATCGGACCACAGGGGCCCCAATGCGATGGGTCAATACTCACATTAGAAAATCTACTGCCCATCTCTTTGAAAAGGTTTTTAGTCTGGTAGAAAGCCATCTTGTCACGGTGAGTATACGCTATCATCAGTAACAGCGCAAGAAACACATAGAAGGTGACAATCTCGCGGATGACAGAGTACATCTTTCGTTCCTTCATTCTCGCCGCTCTCATGGCAATCAGTCTTGCTTGATCGGGTGGAAGAATCTTAGGTTTCTTGTTCCTTGTCTCGCCTGGATTCGCGCTTTGCTGGATAAATTCTTCGTCCTCCGCAAGTTGAAGCGCTTCCTCTGTGATTTCGAACTCGCCTTTGTCCGGTTTTTTGACAACTAGGGCAAAGAACACGGCCAAACCGAGTACCTAATATTACAAAAACACATTATTTAGTTCTTAGTTGAGTTTTATCAGCCATTTAATATAAGTCTAATATATACTGCCCGCTGTGTCCCGCAAGAAAAATGCTGTTCTTTATGCCACATAATACATCAAAGTCATTGATGGCAAGATATGGACCTCATTCTTTGTTTATTGACCTCGTCGGCGTTTAGGTCCAAAAACACGCTAAACAGGGCATGGCCAACACACTGCTACCGTATTGACCTCATGCTTGGGCAATAACCCATATTTAAACTGAATGTGCGTACCTTGAGTGGCTGTGTGATGAACACATCCTGCACGAATGAGACACACGACGAAAACAGCCACTGAAGAGACCTGATGTTTCCAAACTCTATGCCATAAAGTATGACAACCACAGCTGATCCAGTGGTGAAGGCAAAGAGTAAAAACCAAGCAACGTACACGAAGTAGTAAGGTAAAGTGTTCCTCTTTTTAAACCACAACAGCAACCGACGTGCGCGGGAAGTGGGAGCTATGAAAACGATTAAAAAAACATGAGCATTAACATATACTTTGCGGATGCCAGAATACGATAGGAAAACCCCGCTTACCTATCTCGTATGTTGTGCTGAGCCTGCGATCGATAAGCAGTGGACTATCCGTAAAACTTGCGCGGTCCACGTCAGTGTGCACGTCATTGATTGACAGCCGTGTCCTGTTGTTCTTTTCCCGCGAGGAATCTAGGCTGTTGTTGGATCCTTTGGCAGACTCGTCGGAAGATTCTTTCAGTTGGTTGTAGTTCTCAAGATTTTCTTGCGTGAACGACAAAGCAGGCGGTGACGGGTTTTCCTTTTTGGGTTTGATTTTTGGCTTGGGGCGGACGTTACGAAAGATCTGAACCACAATCAAGTTGATAGGGAAGACAATGAGGCTTGAGATTATCCCAATGAGTACCTGCACAGATGAAAAAAAGGCAGTAAAAAAGCACATTCCTTCATTTCGGGAGTTAACGTAGAGCAGTCGATTTGTATTGCGTTCTTTCTTATTACGCACAAGTTTTTTGAAAAAAAAAAAAAACGTCAACTCAGAGAATCAAAGGATAGTACAGAATGCGAAGAGGACGTTTAATTAAAAGTATGGTATTTTGTTTACCTTATTATCTCACCCTCTTTTGAAGAATAATTGAAATTAATTCATTCATTCATCAACTGTCAAAGTTTACACCTTAGCTCTTTTAAGGTGGCTCGACTGGGTTTTTTAGGGGCAACACCGCTCAAGTTTGAGAACTAACCAGACTGTCATTAACAATGCCATCGAAAAACGATCACCACAGCTGAATTAGGTAAAGATGAAAATTTGTTATGACCAGTGTTATTTTGACATCGGAGTTGTCATAGCAACGTAATGACGTCATCACGTTTATCAATTTCGTTCGTATTGCTCGGCACCAGGAGATTTTTTCGGAAATCGCTCAAGGGAGCATGTACCTCCTATACCTGCCTCAATGTTTGCAAAGTTTGAACAAATTCTGTGAGAGCGTTATCGAAATTTTTGGGGATGAAGTTTCGAGGGTTATAAATACAGCAAAAAACATACTATTGAGATAATAGGGTAATATCTGAAGAAAACCTCGCGCTTTGGGAATGCAGTTTCATCTCATAGTAGTTTGATGCCATTTAAAATTGTGTACACAAAGTTATGGGGATCGCCACGACCGATTGCGAAAAAAACGGATTTGATGAGCGTGCATTCAGGTGCTCTTGTTGCCACTTTTTGTAAATAATTTGGTCTACACCTACAAATGTGATAATTATTTGGAAACCACTCGATGAATTTTTTTAAAAACTTGTCAATCTCGAGGTTTGTCATCAGTTTATATGGCCTGCAAGTTTCAAGGTCATTGAAAACATTTAAGACAATAAAATCGGGGCTCCAATGTACTACTTTTCTCTCGCAGATTTTGTGTTTACAAGTGAGTGTCCTCATTATTCACGTGTATTGTTTCTTACTTTCATGTCCACGTGCATAACTCAGCAACAAATTCATTTGCATTAAACAGAACGCTCAATTGCTTTCTAAAAATGTTCGGGAAACATGCTTATATGACTTGAAAACTGTAATAATATTCGTTACGCCGTTAGACTGTAATACAGCAATGCCGAGGGTCTCTTTCTCCAGGAAACGAAAAGCTATTTTTGTGTAGAACAACAGATCAGGAAAAAAGTCTAAACTCACTGAAAAATGCAAATGAATTTTTTGCTGAGTTGTGCACGTGAAAATGAAAGTTGAATACAATGCCCGTGAATAATGAGGACACTCACTTGTAAACACAAAATCTGGGAGAAAAAAGTAGTACATTGGAGCCCCGATTTTATTGCCTTACGTGTTTTCAATGACCTTGAAACTTGCAGGCCATATAAACTGATGACAAACCCCGAGATTGACAAGTTTCTAAAAAAATTCATCGAGCGGTTTCCAAATAATTATCACATTTGTAGGTGTAGACCAAATTATTTACAAAAGTGGCAACAAGAGCACCTCAATGCACGTTCATCAAATCCGTTTTTTTCGCAATCGGTCGTGGCGATCCTCATAATTTTGTATACACAATTTTAAATGGCATCAAACTACTATGAGATGAAACTGCATTCCCAAAGCGCGTCGTGTTCTTCAGATATTACCCTATTATCTCAATAGTATGTTTTTTACTGTATTTATGACCCTCGAAACTTCATCCCCAAAAATTTCGATAACGCTCTCACAGAATTTGTTCAAACTTTGCCAACATTGAGGCAGGTATAGGAGGTACATGCTCCCTTGAGCGATTTCCGAAAAAATCTCCTGGTGCCGAGCAATACGAACGAAATTGATAAACGTGATGACGTCATTGCGTTGCTATGACAACTCCGATGTCAAAATAACACTGGTCATAACAAATTTTCATCTTTACCTAATTCAGCTGTGGTGATCGTTTTTCGATGGCATTGTTAATGACAGTCTGGTTAGTTCTCAAACTTGAGCGGTGTTGCCCCTAAAAAACCCAGTCGAGCCACCTTAATAGCCGATTAGCGGACGACTGCCCACCTAACCATCACAAAAAAGCATTCTGCACTAAAACGAGTACAGTGGCTCGGTTACACCTTCAATGAACAAGCCACATCAATCGTTTACATTACAAAACAACTGATAGCAAGGATGCAGTCTACTTTTTAAAAGTATACAAAAGACACAGCTAAAGAAGCAATAGAAGAACACGTGGGGCCGGCCAATGGAACTTACCTGATTCCAAGTAAATACAAGCGAGCCAACGTGCTGAACGTTGGCAGGATCATCTTGTCTTTCATAGTACATACCGCTGGCCATAATCGACGTGAACAACAGGCACAGACAACAGGACAGTCGCTGTACTCGCGTGAATCGGCTATTGGCTGGACGAGCAAGGACTGAGAACCACAAATGACTGTCGCTAAGGTTACGGCGAGTTCTAGCAACGAACAGATGACCAAACTCCGTGAGTTCTGCTTTGCTAGCCAGCGGTACGAGGCGTTCAACCTACGAAAACATAAAATAATCTTATTTAGCCGGGGTATAAGTGTAGTTTCTGGAAAATTTTGGCCTTTGCATCAGTAATGCATGAGATACGGATTCAAATCAAGACCACGTTTACCTAAGTGCTTCGTATAAAATTAGAATAAAATTTTATGTTAGGTTAATTTTATGTTAAAGGGGCACTGTCACAAGGATTTTTACGTTTTGGGGTGAAAATATGCTAAAGATGAAATGCACTGCTTTTTCATGTACGCAGAATACTCCCAGAAAGTCAAGAGAAAGAAATCTGTTGATTTTCTCAAAGGAAGAACAAACCATAGTCAGTTACGGACGATTTTTCCACAAAACAAAGGAAAAACTTGAAAAAATCAGCCTGATGTTTTTAAGTTGCAGCCATTCGCATCCTGGCGATCCGCAGCCAAACACACTTAATTGTAGTCCCAGAGAACTGGTTGGGTAGTTTTAAGCGACACGGAACCAGTATTTTTGGGTCTCCTGTGATTAGAATGTCTTTTGGTTTTTCAAAGTTATATATCCTAAAAATTTGCGACAGTGTCCCTTCAAATCCAGTCGTACTCTAAGTCATCTAACCTGTCCATCTTCCTCGTCAACAGCCAGCCATCTGTTACAGATGAAGTAATACCGCTCATCTGTCTGTAGATCAATCACCATGATGCGGCTTAAGAACCACGAGCCGCCCGCGTTATCATGCCAGATACGAATGTACTGAATAGTCCCCAGGTCAAACGGTGTGGTGAGAAGGAACGTATCCTGACTGCCACGTTGAAATGGATTTCTGTCAGGATCCTCCAGAGCCCTCGCCTCGCTGTCCTGCTCGTCACCGTACAGAATAATACTGACTTTCGACTTGGAGCCGGCGTTGCGCCGCATACCGGTCCACAGCGTCAGCTCGTAGCGGTACGGGTCAGTGGGATCATTGTCCCGCAGCGGGCAAACACCAACCTAAGGGAAAAGGAGCCTTAGTGTGAGTCCTTTTCAAGCGTGAGTCTTCATGCGTGACGTGTTTTGCGCTTTAGTAGAATACACAGGTAACCCAAAATATAGAAAGCATGGTATACCAAATATAGAATTTCACAGGTACCCCAAAGCATAAACTGTACTGGTACTCAGATAATAGCTGTATTCGCAGAAGAACGAGAATTCACTCAAAATATAAAAACGATATGAACGTTCCCATTTAAATAAACAAAATGAATAATAAATCACTTTATTTAAGTGTCGGAGTATTAAGCACTGTTGTACTAATTGTGGACACTATAACTAAGCAAACAAATATTACAAATAGAACAGAAATTTGTTAAAAATCCCAACTGGTAGGAGGCTGACCAGTTGGCTATTTGAATTTGGGACCACCGAAGACAAATCCGTTTAGTGGCAGGGAGGAGGACTTGAACCGGGCACCTCCCCCCGGCACCTCCCCGCTGCCTTTCTATAAAAGAATACCCTGGAGATTTCGAGCAAAAAAACTTTCACCCAGCCCCACCCCTCTGCATATTTTTTTCTGCCCTGTCCCTCAGCGGTCAGACCTACTTACCTTGATAACGTCAGCTCTGTCTTTTCTTCTCGCCCAAATAAGGCCCACGAAATAAATAGAGAAGATGACAACCACAAACACCAGCATTGCGAATCCTTCTTGCAGATCTTTTACTGACAGGGGACCAATCGGATTAGGTTTCACATTGAGGGAGCCATAAAACGTGGCATGGTTGCACTGACACTGTGTGGCCTGGATACGAGTGTTCTTGCCCACCTAATGGGAAAAAAAGTGTGAACACAAAACTGTTCAAGTGTGACTGTAACGTTGCTGAAAAAATAGAGAGTCCACAAGAGAAATTGAGGAGGTATGAAATGAGGTTGTAAAAACTAAGTGGAAGAATGTTTTTCTTACCTTACATCCCTCTTCGAGCCATTTTCCTTCTTCCATTCCCCAATACATGCAGCGTACAGGATAAATTGCTACCGTATAATTCACGCGCACAGATCCCACCCCACCTGCAAACGGACCCTTAACCATGACGGTCAAGTTGAAATAAACAGGTCTTGCTGGCAATTTCCAAGCCATGTATGTAAAACTGTCAACTTTGCGGAAAGGCGATGGCACTTGTTCGTCCTCAAATGTTGGCGAGAATCTAAGTTTGTACTCGCGAGGAGAACTCGCTTCAAAACTGATGTGGAAAATCGCTGTTAGAGTTTCGTTGTGCTCCGGCTTTACGTAAACTAGCAATGGACTGTAAGGGTTATCAGGTGGTAGCTGGAAACGATGGCTGTGGTTGGTGTCCGCCTCGAATTCCTCACTGTATCTTTCAGAAACACTTGCTATATCAGTCGGTATGTTGATTTCGAGATCTTCTGCAAGATTTTCAATTTTGACTTCTTGAACCCCTTGCTTTAGTGCAAAGCCTTCTATCTGGCTAATGTAGGGCGAGCTTGTGGCGTCCGAGAGGAAGATATTCTTTAATGAGGTGTGCTAAATAAGGAAGCGAGAATGTTTGATTAAGTTTTCAAGTCTCTTTACTGAGACGATACTACGTAGTTGATAATTGTCCTAATCTCATCACCCGTCTCCTTTGTCAAGGTAGCAATCGTGTTAGGAGAAATGATATGTTTATCGAGATTTTTTACTCTCTTCCATACGCTTTTCACGCATTTCGGACCTACAAATAATTAACTCAAATAATTAACACTTAATGACTGGTCCTGAGGGAAACAGTTAATTTTGTTTCTCGAGAATCTTAAATGGTGGGGGGGGGGGGGGGGGGGGGGGGACAATGAGATTCTAGGGAAACAAAATTAACTAGTTTCCCGAGGGGTCAGTCATTAGGTGATTTGCTATATAGCACTATGAAGGCTTAAGGCCTGACAAAACAAGAAAACATGATTCCAGAAACATGTTTCCGTAATCGTTTCCTCGTTTTGCCATGCTTCCATGCCGCGCGGAAACACGAAATGTTACTGCCGTGTAGCAGAGGCAAATTTTGCTGCTTGCAAACAAAATTAACGCTGGAAACAATGCTTCCTGTGTGGCAAAACTGGGAAACATTGAGGAAACATGCGCTCGCTACTGATTTTTCTGGAAAAATGTTTCGTTTTGCCAGGCCTTTAGAAGGACGGCGGTGATCGGTGAACATTCGCGGGTAACGTCATAGATTTTGCAACGTTGCGCGCTCAGAGGCTTTTGACGAGAAACAGTTTTATGTTTAGATTTCAAGTCAGTGAGAGCGCCCGATGTTGGGAAAGAAACTCCAGCTATATGGCAAGCCGTGATATTTACCTGTATGTCAATGGCGTCATCCTTCAAATTTTCCACAACAGCATTTGGACGCGGCAGGTTAACGCGCACGTCCGAGCCATTCTTGATGGTATACGCTGAAATGTTGAAGGCGTCTTTATGAGAGCGCTTCAGGCTCATGTAAAACGCGTTTGTTTTCACAACTGTTTCGCCTTCTTCAGCAACTTTCTTCCTCTGAATTGCTGCACTAACAAGGTTCATTGCTCTCAACGATTTATCTACCACTTTCTTCGACTCTTTAACGTCCTAAAATCAACAATAAATGAAACTTTAAGTTAAGAACGATTCTCACAAGTTTTTCAAAACAATTCAAGGTCTCAACGTGAACTCGTGACCTCTGCGTTACCGTACGATGCCATGTTTGGCAAGGACGCTCGTCGGGGAATGCATTAAACCCCTTAAACGACCAATCTGGGCGTGGCACTCTTTATTTGACGTCCCTTAAAAGATACCATTCTAAAACGACACAAAGAAGATCTATAGTTGATCCCTAGTATCTCGTGGGTATTTGCGAGGACAGGAGCGATTTTCATGATCGAAATGGCGGTTTTGAAACTAACTATTAAAAGAAATTAAATTACCTGTTGATTTTTCAGAGAGCTGATTCGATACGACCAGGCACGTGGCGGAGGACCGGTTGTCGGAAAAATATCTTTGAGAGCTGGAAAATGAAATCACAAGTCGTGAAGTTAACGTATATAACAACACTGGAAAGGCGATTAAAGGATTCGAATTCATTACAAAGACAGCTTGTTGTCCTTTTAGGAAAGATAAGAGCATCTCATTTTGCCAGTAAAA
The DNA here is from genome assembly GCA_963693305.1 of Meandrina meandrites. Taxonomy (NCBI): domain Eukaryota; kingdom Metazoa; phylum Cnidaria; class Anthozoa; order Scleractinia; family Meandrinidae; genus Meandrina; species Meandrina meandrites. Next base: position 5,827,025 of record OY855912.1, on the reverse strand, counting down.
CACTATCTCTATTTTCCTTCGCCCACTGTAAACACTACCTCTGTTGTTATTTAGGGCTAGGGGCATTGTTATGACCTGTCATCTATTGTTTTAAGAACCAATGAAGTAACTCGTTCCGAGAGGTAGTGGGCGACTATTTTGTCAGCGGAAGCCTTGAGTCCCCTTCCCCTCCCCTCTCCGTTTCCCTAGCACTCTCACCAACATTTGGATTGTGCGGGAAATGCGCTTGTGACGTGGCCATGGGGCGTGCCTGTAACGCAAGCTTGCCTCACTCGGGTGGAGAAAGGCGCAAACAGAAAGACCTATGTGCGTGGCAAATTAATTCCAATATATTTCTTATATAACAAATTGCGGGACACCTTGCTTAGAGTTGGTCTATAGAGTCTGAATGGCTATCTGTGTTTATTTATTTGTTTGTTCGTCTGTTTGTTTAAGTCCAGCAGCTCACAATTACCTTCTTCGATGAAAGGTGAGGTAGTCTCTTTAGAAGCCTCCAACATGTTTGAAGTCGCAGTAAACATTTCTCGTGACTGTTCTTCTACCGTAACTGGCCCAAGATCTTTGGCGGCCTCATTCAGGAGTTCGCTTGCCTTTTCGATTATTTCTGCCCCTTTATTCTAGAAAAAAATGAAGTAAAATAGGGTAGAGTGCGCCATGTTTTGTAAAGTTATCGTTTCCTTCAACTATCAATATGCATTATCCGCCCCTCGTGATCGTTACTTCACTAATGTACAAGATTGAAGCAGGTAGAACCTAATAAGTATTCCATATATAACATATTCCATTTTCATATATAACACTTCATATTTGACAGAATTATGTACCTTTTGGTGAACTTTTGACAGTGAGGATATTTTTTGATGCTTATTATAAACAGCGTGCATATAATCAGCGGTCAGTCCTGGACATATCTGCACTCTTCTTCCACCGTCTTTTATATTTCGACTTCGTTACTCACCGGGCAAAACCCCGGTGGCGTTGAACTTTTTCTAGCACTGAACAAATTTAAAAAGCCCATGTATATGGTAGAATCAAAAGGTTATGGGGCTTATTAGATTTTCGTTAACCCCACATCAAGCCACTGTGTGCTAAATTCATCATTTTGGGAAAGAAAAGGTCAAATGAAATGGAGACTACCTAGAAAGCTAAACATAATGGCTTACTAGCGTCCTCCGCAGGCAACTTCAGTGCTGACGGAAGACTGGGGACCAACGAAAGGGAAGTGAACGAAAAAGACTAGGAATGAAAAAGTGTCCTTGGGCTGCGGGCTGCGGGGAGTCCCGCGCTCGTTCCTAGTCTTTCTCGTTCACTCTACTTTGGTTGGTCCCTAGTCCTCCGTCAGTAGCGTAGTTGCCTGCGGAGGAGGTTGATGTCTTACTTGAGTTTGTGGTGTCAACTCTGTCTTGTGTTTAGTGGCTTCTATCAAAGCACCGATCGTCTGCTGAGCTTGAGTAGTATCTGTTAAATCGATATCGGTCAGTTTATCGACCAGCTCTGAGCGAATCTGAAATAAAAGAGACGTGTTCAAACAGAGTAAGTGACAAACTCTTGATACTTATCAGCAATGTTGCTCAAAGGTCTATTTCAGGCTATTGCGTTGTGGTGCCAAGTACCTCAATGGGCAAAAAAGAATAAATATACAGAGAAGACTTAAGTTGGTCCTAAACCGAAAAAATGTTATTGTTTTGGGAACGCCACAGGCTCCATCCCATACCTAGCCCCCACTCCCCCATATCACCCTACCCCTACCACCGCCCCATCCTATCCCATACCTTGCCTCCCTCCCCCATATTACCCTACCCCTACCACCCCCCACTTATTTTATTAAGCCCTCAGCAACACTAGCGTACCTTGGTTCGTTCTTTATTCGTTCCTGTATCAGACTTGTTTCCGTAGTTAATGATGGAGGAGTAAGAGTTGACCAACTGGACAACTTTTTTAGGCTCCTCCTTAGCATTTATTTTGTCCAATTCTTTTTGAATATTTTCATCAGTTACTTGCTTATCATCTGCCTTTTTCACCTGAGAGAATCAAAAATTGCCAGTGAGCAGCGTCAATTTTCTCATAGTCTTTTTGCATATTTCCAGTACATTACTCTGGAGAATTTAACTCTCATGTTGGGTCACTATTTGTGGGTCTTCCTTTTAAGGGAACTTTCGCCTCTCATCTAGCCTGCGAACGCAAACGTATTTCCGGCTGTCGCTTGTCTCAAAAGCGACAGCCGGAAATACCTCTGCGTTCGCAGGCTACCTCTCATCGTAAACAAATAAATAAATAAATAAATAAGCAAATCTCGTTAGAGACGTGTAAGAGTTTTAATTTATATGTATCATGTTGTATTAAAGAAAGATGGAAAGAAGCAATAGCGCACGGCGAACAAAATGTCGGAAAGTAGGAGAAAAAGGTCAGAAACCGGAAATTAATAAACAGACTCTCCCCCAGCTCGTCTGTTTTATTACTCGCCCCACCCCTGCCCCACCCAACAACTTGAACTCCTCCTCCCCCCCCCCTCCCCCCCCCCCCTCCCCGCTGTGTTCATTTTTTATATATAACAATTGCCATATTATCTTACCACGGCCTCTAGAAAAACGTCTTTACAACACTGGTATTTGTTGCAGATGCGCGCCGAGAGGTGGAGCTTGAAGTCATCCTCTGGGTCTCCGATGGGAAGTACTCTTGAGGGGGTAGTTCTCTCGCCAAAATACCACAGCTGGTAAGCTCGAGACTCTGTCGATAGCGTGTTAATCTCCGCCAAGTTAGTCAATTTAATTTGGTATCGAAACTTGTACGAAATCGGGTTGTCTTTAGTTACCCAGTTTTCGCATCCTATCTTAAACAACGTTATCGCTGCTTCGCCACTCTTAGGCCTGAAAGAATAATAAGCAAAAGCATTTTTAAGGGCTAGTTTACGCTGGCGAATGGAGCGCCCGGTGGCCTCAGTAAATGTTAGTGCGCGGGATTCCAGATCGAGCGATCCGCGTTCGAGCCCTGGCCGGGGTTACTGCGCTTTGTTCTTGGGCAAGACACTTTACTCTCATAGTGCCTCTCTCTCTCCACCCAGGTGTATAAATGGGTTCCGGTGAATTTAATGCTGGGGATAACCCTGTGATGGACTAGTATCCCATCCAGGGAGGAGTAGAAATACTCTTAATCGTTTCATGTTATGGAAACCGGGAAAAGCTCCCGCCTGATGGACCTTACACTGGCGAAGGAAGCGGAAGCGGAATCGGAGGCGTAATTGAAAGGAACGTTACGCTAAAATCGGAAGCAGAATCGGAAGCGGAAGCGGAAACGGAATCTGAAAGATCGGTATCTTTTCTTTTCTTCCGGTTCCGATTCAGTCGTTTACGCTCTAGTGAGAACAAGGCATTGTAAGTAAAATAAAAGCAAAAAATGAAAGCAAGGTTCCCGTTTCCGTTCCCTACATTTCTGTCGCTTCCGTCGCTAATGTAAACCAGCTTTAAAGAGGCCCCCCTAAAAAAGGAATTGCACGTCTTTCCTTGTTTGACAAGCGCGGGAAATGCGTTGTGTGACGAGAACAATACCTTTGCACAAGGGCCATGCGTGACGTTACTAGCCAAGCAATAGTTATGATGGGAGGGGGGACTGTAGACGTTTAGCGTGACATGGTAGTAAAATGGTAGTAAAATCGAAAACGAAAATGGTTCCTTCGCGGTCTTCAATTGTAAGAGAATTCAGTTTATAAATTTTCCATACAACGTAATGAGAAATCTCCAAAGAAATGATCTCTTATGTCAGAACATTTTTGATGTGCAACAAATTCTCATAACTAGCATTGAAAGAGATGTATGGCAATTAGTAAGGAGAATTAACAGTTCAAGCACTTACGTAACTTTACAGGTTCCATTCTCGGGTGGCGAGGTTGTCTGAAAGGTAAACTGCACCGTGGACTTGCTGTTTCCTCGTCTCCCAGTAAGTTGTGCTATGTATGTTGTGTCTTTCTTCAATGTATTCTCCTTTATAACCAGGTTAATGTTGTTCCAACCCAGGTTTGGGTTCGTGACACTTGCATTTCCCGAGAGCTCGTCTTCGTGACCATTGCTATTCAGTAGTTTCCAAGTCGTTTCGGTCAGATACTGGTTACTCTTGCAGTTGGTGCATTTTCCTTCCAATGTGACACGCTCGAAAGGGTTTATTTTGGCCTGACAGTCTCGGCAACTATGAAACAAAAATAGTACGTTGCAGTGGCGGATCCAGGGGAGGGGCCCGTGTGCTCGCCCCCCCCCCCCCCCCCCCCTCCTTATTTTTTCGGAAATAGCGCATTTTCTTTGATCCGCCGGAATTATCTTCGCAGAATTCAACATTCATAGTCAAGCCCCCTTCCCCCGCCCTGTCTTAGGCGAAGGTCTGGATCCGCCACAGTATTTCTAACGGTGCTTTTTACACCAGCCTTAAAGGTTGAAAAATAGCAGCCATTTAACCCGAGCAATAAATTTAACTTTTTAACTGTTCGTGGTCAAGCAGTCGGTAAGAGTTTTGTCTCAGTTTCGCAACAGAGAAAACATTCCAGATAGGTATTGTGATATCGCTAGGCTAGTGTTAATTATTGGAAATTGTTTGGGTAGCTACATGTTATGATTCGATTGTGCGGTGGTAGGCAGTCAGGTTATTTTGAGCTTAAATCCATTCCATCTTGAGGTCTTTCCTAAGGTTCCTGGGGTGGGCGATGAAAAATCTATGGCTTATACTCTTAATAATTATGGTATTAATATATATTTGGTGTTCAGGGTATTAGAAATGCAATAGACCATTTCCGGGTTACCTTATGCCCTTTGTTTCAAAACGAGTCTACGTGCGAAGCCATCCATATGAAAATGTCCTTCACCTTCAAGTCCATTTTCATTCATTTAAATGGGTTCGCAAGAAGACTCGTTTTGAAACAGAGGCAAAAGGCAACTCGAAAATGGCCTATTATGGTATATTTCCCCTATATTATAAGGGAGACTCCCACAACAAAGTCGTTCAGTCTGTGTCACGTTGAAAGTCTGATTTGAACAGGGCTCCACAAGCTTAAATCTGCAATCAGTATCTCTGCACAATTATTCCCTCTCTCTTCTTCGAATGCATCTGACTCTGATCTCCTTTTCCATCTTGCGCAGCTGCCAGGTTGCGAGAGTCTGTTTATTAAGGGACCCCCAACATCGTTTGTGGGAGGGTATAATAACAGGAACCTTCACATCGGAGTACGAGTCCTCACTCCTCCCTGTTGCTGACCAGTTGACTGTATTGCAGACTATATGACTAATTGTGATATAATCGAAAGCATTAACTCTAACGGCGGTGGCAAACGAGGACAGGTTGTTGCGGTCACATTGTTGCTCATGATGTTTCTTGGGGAAACATTTCTTACGGACACGAAATGTTTCTGAAAGAAATCAGAAACAATTTTTGTGTCTCGGACACAAATTTTGCGTCCGCACGCGCGAGCAAACAGAGAAGCATTTGTGTCCGCAACATTGTGTCCTCGTTTGCCGCCGCCTTAAGATTTGAAAAGTTGTACTCGTACTCAAAAATCTCGTATTCGCAGTCCGATCTGAAGGTCCCAAATATTTACGCAAGACGTGCGTCTGCGTTCGCATAGGCGAGAAGGCAGCCGAATCATCGAGGTATGGCTGTAAAAGAAATCTTGACATTATCTTCTTATGAAAAGAAAAACGCCTACCTTATCTGCAACGATGGGATGTTGGGTAGTAACTTCACCCGTTGATGTGCTGATTGGGATCGCGAGCCTTCACTCACTGTTACTTTGAAGACGTAGGTGACATTTTCGCGGAACTTGTCGATGTCGAGCTTTACAATATTCTGATCACTCAGATCAGGAAGTTTCGCAAACTCTGTCGAATTGCAAAGTTCATTTGGAACTGGTGGAACAGAGTTGTTCTCAAACTTGCAAGTCCATTCGAATCTCAATGAATTCTCGTTGTCTGGGTCAGAAGATTTCGACGCGTCAAGTTCCAGTTTGGTACGATTCGTACTGGAATCTACTTCTCGCAAACTACCGCCGCTGATCGATGCCACGAGTGGGGAGTTAACGACTCTGAGGTGGGTGTTATACCGATACTTCTCATTTGCTTGAGTGTTTTTGTCAGTGTAGCTTACGTTTAATGTAACAGAATAGTTCCCAATTTTCAGACTTCTGGCCTCTAGCTTAAAAGACGGCTTCTGCTTATCAGACTCAGAAATAGTTCGAATTGGCGGTGGAGATATATTCCACAGGTATTCAAGGTCACCTTGGCAATCGGGCGTTTTCTCTACACGGACTTTCAGGAAGTCAATGGTAGTGCCTTTGGTAATGATTTGAGGATCTTTTTCTTTGTAGCTGTTTGGAAAGTATATTGCCGGTGGGCCACATGGCCTGGCTATAACACGAACAATCCTTTCCTCTGAATATTCTACCACGTGTGCTTTCACAGTGATGTTAAAATCTGTCTTCGTTTCATACCTGTGTGTCACTTTCGTGTCGCCATCATCGGTAATGACAAACTTAGGATCATACCGATCTTCAAGCTGAAACGTGTAATTCACCGCCCGCTTAACGGACACAGAAACACCGATTTCAAACGTTTGTCCGGTGGCAATCTCCAAGACGTTCTCAACGGTGGGTGCTGGATCAAGCTGGATCAAAATTTCACCTATATCACCCATGGCCTGCACTGTAAATGATAGCGACTGTGGAGAAGTCGGGATATTGTTTCTTGCTTTGATGGAAATGAGCTGCTCTCCGTATTTTTTGTAACTGAAAGAGAATGAAAATAAGAAATTGATAACAGGGCGGGTTTTGAAATGAATGTTGAAAGCAGTTTCCTTTGGTTTCGCATTTTGTAAGCTCTTACATGTCTATGAATAGTTTCAAATAGCTTATAGTTTCAAAGAGTGCTAACCAATCGGGGGAAACATTTTGCTTCTTAACCAATCAACGAGGAAAATCAAACCGGTTGCGTGTTAGTTTTCTCGCGTTCTCCCGCTCTGATTAATTGGTTCTTTGCTTTCACAGCGGTCAAACGCATTACGCGCGCTGTTCCCGCCAAAAACTGTCGCCGCCAAATTTCGCAAGTTTGCAAAATTGAAAACTACATAACCGACGATATTTCCTACAAAGTTAACACTCACACGTGCGAAATGTTAATGACCATGTTCACAGCAGACTCGTAGAAGGTTTCGTTAGCGGGTGACCCGTCGCCAAAGTCGATAGTTAACGTGACGTTTGTTCCGTTTAGAACGACAGAAAAATTGCATGAGACGTCCACGTCAACCTTTTTCGGCGGTGTCTCCCTCCATGCTAATGACACTGGTTGGAGTACGCTTATTACTGAAGAGGCGTTCGCAGAACTGATGTTATTGCGGGCGTGGACAGAAACTGGATAGAAACCTGCAATGGTCGATTACAAAAGCCATGAATAAAAACCTATTGTAAGAAAATTCGCACTTTGCAACGAAAGGGCAATGTTTTATCTACCAGCTCTCAAAAACTCATGCCTACGCTGGTGCAAAAAAAGGAAATGACGGTACTTCTTTAGAATTCTCCGCGGCGAGGTTGTGTCTAGCGAAACATAACTACGGAGAACTTTTGAAATCTTCGGAGCGTCTTCGAATGTCTTCGGATATGTTCGGACCGTCTTCAAAAAACTCATCACCCCCCACCCTCCCCCCACCCCCAAAAAAAAAATTCGGAAAGAGTTAGCAGGTTTACAATGCGAATTTGTTTCTATTCTCACCAATGTGGTTGTAGACTACTTCGGGATTTTCCATGTTGTAAGTTGCGCCATTTGTTGTCCATGTGTAGCTCATGTTGCTTCCTTTGTCTCTAGAGCTCTCGAAGCGAATTTCCCCCCCTGCTGCATAGCTAACGTTTGTTAATGGCGTCACTATTGTGAGGTTTTCGATGCGCTCCTGGAAATGATACAAAGCAAACAATAATGAGCAATGAATAATATCCTTTTGTGAAAAGGTCAGCACATTGGTTAAAACAATGCAGAATGATCCTTTCGCCTCGTTTGTATTTCGAACCGCTGAAAAACTGTAATAACAGTTGTTTTGGGCTTTCACGGGATTCGAACCCGTGACCTGCTCGATACTGGTGCTTTGCTAGAGCTCTACTGACTAAGCTATGAAACCACACGTTGGGAGCTTGGTCATTTTTGTGGGTTCTGTTTTTCCTATGAAGGAATAGATGGTTGGAATAAATTTTATTTTAACAAAAAAAGATGCTTTTCGGTAGGGGGTGGTGGTGGATGAGGGGGGTAGCGGGGTCTAAGCCTCCCGCTTCCGGTATCTTGTACTCCTGGTTTCCGCCCCTTTCCTTCGTGTTTCCGGCCCTTTGTCCCATTTCTATCGCAAAATATTACGAAATTTTTCTCAATTTCTCCCGGTTCCCTCCGCTTTGGGAGTCCCGCTCCCCGCCCTCCCTTCACCCGCCCCCCGTGCCCCTACCGTCCCTTTTCTACCGGACTCCCGCCCTCCTCCTGCACCCCCCCACCCCCCCGCTCCCACACTTTTCGCGCTTGAGAAAACAAAGTGACCCAAAAGGCACCCTTTTCCGCTTGCAGCTAGAGCAAATGGTCATTGTGATCAAGTGGTCAATTGCAAGTGATCAATGGTCATTGTGATCAAGTCAATCAATCAATTGGCACTGTACCTGAACGGACACTTCACAGGTCTGCAGCTCACTTTCACCCACATTATTCACGATGACTGTCAGCTTGTGAATTCCTGCTCCGATAAACTTGACATTAACCGCCGCCTGCGAGGGCTGCGAAACATGAGCTCGCAATATATGCTTGATATCGTACCGAGTAGCGCCTCCCGAGGAAGCCAAATTGCCTCCCATAGAAATGCTAAACTTTGAGCTGGCATAGAAAAACGATGGATCGTCGATCGTTTGTTCGAACGCCAACGCTCCTGAAGTGGTGTTGCCCACCCAGCCTATGACGTCACCAGCTTGGACTTTAATGGCTTTCGAGGGGTTGGGAAAGATGAGATTTTTGCCAAGTTTAGTGATGTCTACAAGGATCTCTGCAAGAAGAAAATTACGGTAAGAAGTCTTTCACAAAAATCTGCAATATGATATATGCTGTATGTAGCGGCGTGGGTAAGTGATCACAGAATCTAGACACGGTGACGCAAGTTTTACATCTTCTACCATACCAATAACATGCAGCAAAATTCACGGTGGTCCCGTGTTCAACTCCTCAGTCAGCCTTCTTTCCTGGAGGAATTCGTAACAAGTAAAAGTTCATGTTCTGTTTCAAATATTTGTCTGTTCGCTTACTGCTGCTGTCAAAGCTAGCATCGCAGTACATTAAAACTTAAAATACGTTGAGTTTTGTGGTCAGTGCACTTAATATATGTTGTCACCGCACCACTGTTTATGAGTGTAGCAGTATACCCTACATCGCATCCCTCCCCTACAATGAATATATATACTAGTTATGCAACGCTTTCGAGTGGTATACTATGGAATATCCCACGAGTCACTTGTATTTTCTCGGTATACACGCGAGCCTTTTGACTATTTTATACCATGCCATAGAAAATACGCTGACTAAATTTTGTCGAGAATAAGACCGCAGCGCAAGATGGGAAGGTTGGGTTGAATACCGTCGAATATACAACGGCTTTCCTGTATTCCGATTGGCTGTATTTTCTATGGCATGGTATAAATAACAATATATGATTTCTGTAAAAGAAAATACTCTAGTTTATAACCATTATACAAAGGAGTCTGATAATCTACACAAAATATTAACAGGAAAAACTTAGGTATTTACATGACAAGAAATAAAGAAATTATTGTATGGAACGTGATCCCAAACAAAATAATACAGTCTATTTCAAGAAAAGTATTCAAAAAAGATCAAAGAGCTTTTACTATCGAATAATAGCGGTTATTGTAATTAAAATTTTGCTACACTGTGCATGGCGTGCCTGCAGCGATGACGTAATCCGTGAGTGGAGAAGAACTGAAAGGGAACGAAACATTCTGTCCTTGACAAGTCGACAAGCAGTGCCCAGACCCCACGCAGATGCTGTTGTTTGCCGGGCAACTGAATAGATTGGGGCTCACACAGCTGTCTGCTCTGGGTATACAGGAGTGATTTCTTGGGCAAAAGTGTGTGTTGGAGGAGCAATTGGGACGGTAAACCTGAAAAGATAAAACAAGCAATGGAATTGAGTCGTTATTCTGAAAAATAGATCGTAAAACGATAAGCGTTGAGCAGAGTGTGCATTTATGGTACACGAAACAACTCACTCGGCCAATATCGGTAACGTTTCAGTTTTTTGGAATTTAATCAACCAATAATTCTTGGTCTGTTTTTCTCTCGTAACTTAAATCGATAAATATCTAGTCGCAAATGCTTTCTAATGGATTTCATTTTGGCTCGCAAACTCTAAGAAACTCCTGGTATTCTGGGGATTTTTGTGGGCGTTATTTTCGAGCTGACATATTTATCGGAGTAGCTAGCCAGGGGGGTCACCCCTCCTTATGTCTGCAAGATATCAGGGCCACCGAAAAAGTTTTAACTTTGCTTTAAAGTCCCCCCCCCCCTTCCACCTCCTTATTAGAGCAAGGACTTTTTAGCGATTACCATTCAATTATTTCATTATCAGACCAGCTATCATTAGATTATTTTAAAAATTAGTATGATTAGTAGAAGATTTTTATCTGACGATTTGATATTTTTATTTTACTTTTAGTATCTATTTATTTTGTGTCCAGAAAATTAGTATGGGATTTTGCCAGGCTATGTGGTATTGACACATTAATAAAGTTTCTATTCTATTCTATCATTAATTTTATAATTTTTTACATCAATATTGCCACACAAACACTGTGTTTCGCAGTATGTTTGCAAAACCGCGTTTTGGAAACTAACGTGCAAGCGGATGGGTCCTATTTTTGAGGCGAAAAATTCCCAAGCCAATATGTGGCCATCTTCTTTCATCATGGCGGAAGGAATGACATAGGCTCCGTCTGTTTCTTGGGAGCTGCTGGAATTTCCAAGTGTTGCTGTTGAGCCTATATCGTATACTAAGGCGTCTACGAAAAAAAGCAGGACAACATTAGCCTAGCACACCAAGAGTCAACAACAACAAACCTGCGCTTTATTTGCATGACCATAAAACATTACAGTATTGCAAAAGCATAACAATAATAATAACAATAACAATAATTACAATAAAAAGTCATTAAACAAAACTAATCAAATAATCAGTGATCAAGAATTTGATAACAATTTGTCTCTCATTTCAAAACAGGACGATATAAACTGCACTAATTGCATATTAACATAATAGTCAGTGGAGTTCATTAATTGCACAATCAAGGCTATCCGTAGCTCAGTGGTTAGAGCGCCCAACCGGTATCTAGGAGGTTCCAATCCTGCGGACTGGCGGAAAGCTCCGATTCTTTCTTTGGGATCCCAGGCCAGGCTTGTGGTAAATCGATTTCGATATTAGACAAGTTACATAGAATTTAGTTTAATCAAAACCCAAATGAAATGACAAGAAAACGCTTTGTTGTATAGGTACAATGCATGTGATTTCACTGAGCTAGATTTTGGGCCGACAACTGTCTCCCAATTTGCAATCTCGTCCCACGCTGTCCTTGGTGTTACTCTGCAAGATGAGATGGTGGCTGGCAAACCGAGCCAGAGAACAAACAGCCAGCCAGAGTGTACCACTGCAAGTTTGAAAGCGGAATACCTTCCCACCAAAATGAATTCAATAAACTGGACAGCTTTGTCATGTTTTCACCTAGTATATACCATGAAAACACTAGCTGTGCCTCGACTTTTTATTCAGAATATCAGAATACCATTCAAAAGCACTTAAGGTACTCTAAGTTACTTTTAAGTGTTTTGTTTAAACGCGACTTAAAAAAGATATTGTTAACTATATACTGAAAGCAGTGTATTGTAAAATAAGTCCTTGTAAGAAATTTATTGTAAGTACTGTATCGTACTTGTGATTAAGTTCATTGTAAGTTATGTGACGTCTATGGTAGGTTAAGTTATTGTAAGTGATGTATTCTAATGTATCAAAAGTTGTACTTGTCGCAACCAGCCTCACCGGGTAAGTTGAAATTGGAGTTTTTGCCAGGTGATGACGTCGCTAATCTAGCTTCCATCCGGGTTCCTTGACTGACACTCAATACGATCTTCGTTTTGGTTTCAGCTTCAACAATGTCTTGTGGATAATCCAAACTCAATAACCCCGTGGAGCTTTGAATAAATACCCAAGTGGACGCCATAACCGGGCCTGACACGTTGGTCCTCGCAGAGGCCTTCACGTTGAAGTGGCCCACGCGTGTGTACACGTGCGTGGCGTCCGGACACGTGGTTAGGACGTAAGAGCCGTCACCAAAGTCAAAAGTGTACGACACGTTGGTTTCTCCTGAAACTGAGCAATTCAGGTTCATTTACGACAAATGTATTGTGATTTATTTTTAGTTTTCGTAACAAGCGTAGCAAGAGGAGCAAGAAGGAAAGTGGTGCAAATTTCGTCGCTTCTATTTAAGACATTTCTGTCACGCTTAGTCATGCAGTCGTAGACGATTCTGCCCCCTAAGTCATCGCAGGCGATTCTGTCACATTCGGTCATATTATTTTAGGTAATTCTGTCACGCAAGGTCATGCTGTTTAAAAATATCGTGACGAAGCGTGACAAAATTGTCTCACGTTGTGTGATTGAATCCGAAGTTTGACAGGATCGTTAACAACAGCGCCGAACCAAAGTAGCGCTGAAAAATAAAAAATCTTAATTTCCTCTGGTTTTTTTACCTTTTTCAAGAGCAGTTGTGAAGTTGACTTCCTGCAATATAAAACTCGCATTTTGTGGACCATACACTTTAAGTTTTCCAATTGCATCTTGGGTTGAATATACCCGGATGTATGACGTGTTACTACATGAGGGACCTGAGCATACTACGTCACAAAGACTTTCGCTGGAGACTTGACCATAAATGTCAAAGGAGCCACTTTTACAAAAGCACAGTTCTCCTTCAGTGGCTGCGTGTGTCTGGTTCAAATAAGCACAGGCGGAAGTGCATTCTTGAGCGGAAGTGTCGGACACAATGTAGTTTCCGGCGGAAATGTTAAATGCACGGTCTTGAGGTTTCTCCTTGAAACATCCCAGGTACCAGTCTGAAACGAAAAACATGTGTCATGGAAATAAAAATGCTTTCTCCTAGCGACAACAACCATCTTGGGACATAAAAGAAACTTAGCAGAAGAAACATAGAACAATTCTATATCATGAATAACATTAGCGAGACACAGGTTGTTCTTTCAAGAAGTCCGTCCATCCATTCTGCTATTCTCATTGGGGGTAAACACACACACAAAAGCCAAAATAATCCACGATGCGCTACCTCACATTTCCAGCGTGACCCAGGGGAGTGCGCGGCTTTCCCACAGACCTCACCCTTCTATTTAAGAGCAGTCTGCTTGATAATTCAGCCAGTTTAAGTAAAGTTTAGGTCTCGGGTCCCTTGCTAGGAGATTTCGCCCCACCCTCCTCCCCGCAACAATGGAACATATTAGGGAGCTTAAGCAATGACGACGGCGACGCCGAGGACAACGCCTGGTGAAAAATGAATTTATATTTTGCTCTAGAATCTCGCGATTATTCAGATGTATTCAACGTATCTGTCGGTTTAAGAACTGGCTCAAGCTAAATGTGTAAAGAGAGCGTTCAACTCCAAATAGAAAAATTAAAAATTTGCCGTCGTGGTTCACGTTGTCCAGAATACGCAGAATTAGGTCACTTCACGTTGTTGTTTTGCAGAGAACGGCTAGGAAATGTACCAAGACTTCAAACGCACGTGCAGAGCTATTGTTCTGCTCATTAAGCCTTTTGTTTGGTGACGTTCTCGTTGCCGCTGCCGTCGTAGTTTGCTTAAGCTCCCTATTCTCTCACGGTCTGCCGACTCGCAAAGCCTCGGGCAGATTCTTCCATATCTTATGCATCTGGTCCATTTGGCTTCGTGCGTGTGTGTACCTGGTGAGAATATATTACTTTTTGCACCAACAATCATCGATCAATCAACCGTTACAGCAAGTAGCCCAAATGTGTGGCCACTTTTAATTTATTCACATTCTTTTGTGCAGATTTAACCCAATCAGAACTCATCTGGAAGCTGTCCTCGGCTTCTGATTGGATAATGACTTCACAAAAGAATGTGAATTTATTAAACGTGGCAACACTTTTGGACTTCTTGCTGTAAATAAAAAATGAAGAAAAAAGCGCAAACATTTTAATTCGTGGAGCATGAAAAGCGAGTCGCGCGCGAGTGGAAAAGCCGCGCGTACTTCGCGTGTCTCTCTCGCGTGTCTCTCGTATAGCCTTCTATCGACAAATAATCAAATATTCCCCGCAGGCTAAAAAGTGAATATTTTGGACACAAATGTCAACATACATCTAGTACTGCTTGAGATATCTTCTGATAACTTAAGTCGCAAGCCAGGTTAACTTTTGAAAGGAAAGCAGCACATTTTAAATTATAAACATTTGAATCGCAGGAAACTAAACTGCGTTGATGAACATTAAAAAAAATAGGAAATAGGGAAGGGAAAGGGGAAGAATAATTTTATTTACAAGTTGTAAAAGATAACAAAAAATAGATGAGCTTTGTATGTTTTACCTGGGATAAGCCGAGCTGTACTTTTAATTTTAAAAATATTCAAAAATAGAGTGCTGATAGTCTATATGCTTATACTGCCATGTGTTTCTCTATCTCTATTTTTAAAAAAAAATTATTATTTTTGCTTTGTAGTGCCCATGGTGTTTATGAGCTTTCAGAGGAAAATCTATTTGATTGGTAAAATAAAAATAAAAGGAAGCCCTGCCCTGCGAAATAAAACGTTCATCAACGCAGTTTACTTTCCTGCGATTCAAATGTTTATAATGTAAAATGTGCTGCTTTCCTTTGAAAAGTAAACCTGAACTGTCCTACGTCTTATACATGAGCCTCTGGCTCGGACATTGAGGGTAACCTCGTCCCACGTAAGGACATTAAAATTGTATTTAAATTTATTTACATTTACAAAGTAAAGTTGCTTTCTTACTTACTAACCTACTTGATGTGTAGGCTAAAACCAACCATTAACAACATACAGTTGAATACCGATAACTCGAACCCTCAATAACTCGAACCTCCCGATAACTGGAACCTTTTTCGATTCCCTTCCCGATAATTTCTTACTAATTTTGCCCTCAATAACTCGAACCCCCGATAACTCGAACCTTTTTCGATTTCCCTTGAAGGTTCGAGTTATCGGGATTCAACTGTGTTGGGAAATAGAAACCATATTTACAGTCTTACATACATTGCACCTACCCAGTGGGGCTTTTCAGGAACAATAATAAATAAAAAATCATCAAACTCTTTAAAAATCCCGTAACTTGACGACATAATATAAAAAAATATAAATATCAAACCATGGATATCCATAGCAACCACTGAATGACAGTTCAAATCATTTTGATTGACAGAGAAAAAGAAAGGAAAGGGACTTCTAAGAGAAATAATTATTTAAAAAGAGATATATAATTGTTTGCTTAATTTTCAGTGGTGAACAACAGAAAACGTTTTAAACAATTGTTGAAAATGTCGCTTCACAGCAAAAAGGACCAAAAAGGCCTGACAATTGTTGCTTGAAAATAAAAAAAATTGCATTTAGATTGAGTGGTAATCACTTACAATCGTAAAAAACAGTGGCAAAACCAGACGAATGAATATGTTAAGGCGTCAAATTTATTCCGCTTACTGTGGTTTTTTGTAGAACCTAACGACAAATTGCGCGTTTCTTTTCAAATAAAACTCTTTTTTTACACCTAATTTTGCGGCTCTGCACGTACCAATGCAAATTGAATTTGTCAATTTGCATTTTAAAGTCGTATAGTATCTAATGTGTGTAAAACGGCTAATTTATTTTCCATTCAAAAATTATAGCGAAACTCAACTAAACGAGTTCTGAAATGCTCTTTTTTTTACGTTTCCAAGGAAATTACCATTCAACATGTGCCATTTTAACTTTACTACTTAGAATTGTTTTCGGTTTGTCGTGTCTGGTGAAAATGATCGAAAGCCGAATTACGAAGATTCTCGACAAACATTTCGCAGTAACAACTTGCAACTTTCGGTTTGTCGTGTCTGGTGAAAATGATCGAAGACCGAATTACGAAGATTCTCGACAAACATTTCGCAGTTACAACTTGCACGTCGGATTTAAACTGTATGTCGAAGAAACGTCTGTCTTCCATAAAACAAGCTAATTACGTTAATGTTTCAAGTTAATTTGCTGAAAACATTTCTCGGTTGGCTAGTAATACATTTGCATAAACTGACAAGTTAACAGTAAAAATGCATTAACCAACTAACAGGTGAGTTATTTTCCTTTAGCTGACTAATGAAATAGCTGTGTTATCACCTGCGACTTCCTTTAATTATTTTTCCGTGTTATTCTCTGCAGGGAAATAGGACGTTACTGCAATTATTCAACACCTGATATGATCAAGAAGCATTTTAGTTTTTTCTGCAAAGAAATTACGGGCTTGGTAGGGTATGCCGGGGGCATTTTTCATTTATAATCTGGAAAGATCTCAAAACAATTTTTTCCATTTACTGTAATTTTACGTTTTCGACTAAAACGAATGGAAAGCTAGAAAATTATGACAAATAATTAATTTCGCGCTTTTATTTCAATCAACAGAGCACACCTACACTTACGTAAATGATTTAATTCACCCGAAAGTCTCCATGCGAAATGTCCGTTTGTTTGCTTTGTTACTTCATCCTTGCCAATCGCAATATTTCTCAGTGACGACTGAAGCGTCTTTAATTTGATTTAACTAAAGCAAATAACAAACACGAAAAATACAACGTGATCTACTAGTTTCGCAAACAATGTTTACATTAGTTTCTTTGCAAAAAAAAGTCCGCAAATAGCCTCGTATTTTAACGAACTTAACTGCGTTCAGGAATCGTTTTTCAGTCGCACGCAATTTCGAAAGGAAGTAAGTCAGACCTAAAAAAATTCACATTTCAAATTTATCTGAGCGACTTAGAACTACAAAATTAAAAAACGTTTTCGCGATAAAGTTTGTGTTCGTCCCTCCAGTTGCATACAAATAAAAACGATTGTTGCCTTTTTTTAGAAATGCATTTCTCATAGGCCAGTTGCCTGCAGCTTTTCAAGAGTAAGCCTTCAGATGGCAGAGTTAGTTACGGTTGTTTTAAATTTAGCCCCAGACGTGACCAAAGAAACTACTTACAATATAGTAATATCGCATCTTCGCGATTTTTCAAAAGGGATCGTAAATCTTTCCTTTCTGATTACATCATTTAAAATGCAAGTCGCGAAATGATCGACAAACTGAAAGAAAAAGAAAAACGACTCAAATTAAAACGAACAGAGAATCCACAGTATTGCGTCAGCGTACTTGAAGCAAATGCCGTTTTACGTAGATCAGATGGATGTTTACAGAAATGGAAAAACTAAATTGTCCCTAATCGTTCTTCGGCCAAAAGATCCCTGACAAAATTCTGATCAGCGCACTCAGATATAATCGCGAGCGATTTATCGTGCGCGTTTGAACGAAACCTATACAGGTTTTTTCTTTATCAATTCACCAATTTTATCTTTTAATCGCTAAACGGTTTTTCGTATTTGCGTTGCGTATTTTGGGTATTTATGAGTTTTGATGTTTTGACGAAACTGCTGGCTATTATCTTATCCAAGAAATATTAGAAATCTAAATTAAAAAAAGACTAGAATCGAAGCACTAACTTGGTGATGAAATTCTACAGGTTTTACTGAATGAAAATAACACATACCGAAAATTCATTTCTCTTAAAAATGCTACATTATTGCGAAATTATCGATGAGGCAAATGAATTCGAAATTCGCCATTGCGCTGTTTTTTAATGTGGGGTAGCGGTGAAAAAGCCTTATGTATATGTAACAGATTGTTAAACTTATTATTCTAAGCGTCCGTGGCGTTTAATCTGGTATTAAAACCGTAGCAAAGAAAGAAAATGACAACAGTCACAGAAGCGGAGGCAATTGAAAGTGCTGTCAAAGCCAGTTGCGGCAAATTTTGTTTCACAAGGAAACGCAAATTGCATATACATGAAATCGGCAAACGGAATATCAAAAAGGTTGAATAATGCACGGTAACAATTACAAATTACATTTTGAGGATATATACATACAATAGGTGGTCCCTATCCGAAAGCCTTAACCAATCTGAATACCCCATGCTGTGTATAACAGCAAACCCTGTGTATCAGCCTCTACAGTACGTAGCTTGGGATGGCTTCGATGAAATTTGAGTTCAAATCAGTTGAATCATTTCACTCTATGTGTGGAAAGCAATGCAAAAGTTATTTCTCTATATAGGTCGGCAGAGAGCAAGTTTGAAGGCAGGCAACATAGAATGCGAGGAAGATGTAAAATTCGGTGGGGGTTAACTTTCATCCGAGATAATTGAACTCAGACACCGTTGCGAAAAGCTGGTCTTTTAAGCGGCAAATTAATGTTATGCACATTGGAAAAAAGTGAATCGCGCCAACTACGGGGCGAATATAGATTTACAATTCCCTTTACAAGTGAATGTACAAATTATATGCTGCCTTTGTTGCAGAAAATGAATAACTGTTATCGAATTTCGAGACGCGAAATTATCGAATGGGGGACTTATCCTCTGATTCAAAGATGGTACGATGTTAAACATCTTCCGTGGGAAATATCCTCGTGAAATGAAATTGTAACCGTTTCACAATAACTCGATTTGAGTGCAGCAAAAAAATGTCTATAAAGAAATGAAGGGTCAATTTTTTTTTTGCGAGATCATAGGAAGTACAGGCCGGCTGTGTCAATAAATATGCGGCTTGACCAAGAGAAATTTTCCCTACATCGCATCTCATTTTCTCAAAATGGTCTTCGCGCTTAATATTCTCAGTAGGATTAGATAGGCTTAAAACGATATAATTCACGAACCTTTAAATATTCTTGGCATAAGTTCAGGAAAATTCCCGTAATAATTTTAAGAATAAAATGTGTGTGAGCTGTAATTTGCAACGCGCGATAAAAATATTAACGATAAGTACTCACCAGCGTTGACTGGCCTACTTTCAAGTAGAAGAACACTGAGCTGTTTGGGAAATAAAAGCAAAACGAGTTGGTATTTTGAAGAAAGAAGGGATTATGCGTGAAAACCTTTTTTTTTCGTCAAGTGTACACTTGTGGTGTCCCGATTTTAGGTTAGCGCGAATAAACTTAAATTGAACGTACCGTTAACAACCAGTGTATCATCCGCTTGGGGAACGAAGATTCCGCGATCATGGCGGTCTTTCAACTGCAGATGCTGTAGATTCTATCTCAGAAAATCAGTGAGCTTTCCTGAGTATGAGCGACGATAAGTTTTCCTGACAGATATCATGGTGTAGAATCGAGGGTCTTCCGTTCCTAGTGGCACCAAACATAATATCTAGAGCCAGCTGTCATACTGACATCTTGACATTTCAGTATTTGCAATAAAAGCAAAACAATATAATTTTAATGAATTTGCATAAAATGAG
Source organism: Meandrina meandrites (assembly GCA_963693305.1). Classification (NCBI taxonomy): domain Eukaryota; kingdom Metazoa; phylum Cnidaria; class Anthozoa; order Scleractinia; family Meandrinidae; genus Meandrina; species Meandrina meandrites. Next base: position 5,807,422 of record OY855912.1, on the reverse strand, counting down.
CCAGCTATCGAGATAGCTGTGTGTGTTAACCGTCAAACTACAGCATTTTATTGGACGATCGTGTTATACGACTCTTCTGTAATGATGACACATCCAGTTGGTGAAGCAGCTTTTTTCCTTTTAAGTACGAAAGACAGTTTTTGAAAGCTTCACCCGCTTGCTTTTAAAAAATTCTGTCTGTTTCCAGGTATTATAAAGTAGATTAACTTGCTAAGTCTGAATCCGGCGGCACATTTCCAAATTTTAGCGTTCGGTCTCTTTTGTTTGCCCTGAAGCAAACTGACAACAAAATGCAACCCGCTAAGTTTTCCAACACAAACAATTTTGACTCTGTCAAAAAAACCCCACAAAGAATGACCTGAATGAAGAATTTTCAATATAACGTTAATCACTAGCGAGAAAAAAACGAGCATGATTGCATTCAACAAATTCTAAATGTTCAATTACAATATTGTCCATTTTTCAGTGAAAAGTTATACACAGACGAATGGGGTATTCATTTATTTTGCCCGGAGAATTTCGATTGTTTTTCTCTTCGCGATTAAAAATACTCCATTTTAGATATTTAAGTCTTTTCTTTCAGATGTCAATGGATATTTTGGTGCGGAAGGAAAACTTGCCCGCTCTTTTCAATTTTAATAAGTAGCCATTGTTTAGAACACAAAGACGTTGCAACAAGTAATTTCGGCTTTAAATAATTCTTGTTGAATACTATTACAATGGCTTCTAACAACCCACTTGGAGCCAGGAAATTCTTTTAATTTCGGTAACGACGAAGAGATAAAATAGTCTTACTGTAGCGAGAGTTTTTAATCTTTATTCAAAGGCCACTTCATTATCAGTAATTTATAATCCAGAAGCAGTGGACTACGTAACTATGGTAACTGACAATGACGTCATTCAAAAAAATAACCAAATACAATGCATTTGGATATGTTGTAGGCGTGTGTATACTGCAGAGTGTAAATTTATCTTGTTTAATGATGTCTAAAGGATGAATTAAATACAAAGAGAAAAGCTCACCTTCACCTGGTTTGGCTTGAAAAACTACGATTAAATAATTACATGTATGGGGTGCAAAGAAATATCAGCTCGTGAGATTCATTCTAAGAAATCGCCATCATTTGGAATAAAATAACTGATAAGTGAAGTTTTATAGGAACTTCTGTTTTTAATTTCTCTTTACCGCCCGGAACGTTTCATTGTTCACCCGACTGTCCCCGTTTTACAAACGGTCGAAAACGACATAACAACGGCTCGATTTCCGGTGAAAGTCAATTTTTGCTAATATGTCTACTGTTTTCAGGTTTCCATAATTATACATCAACAAACCTAAAATTTGGTTAACAGATCGCTTTAGATCATTGCAGAACACAGTAAGCAATATTAAATATAAAAATCATGCGAAAATGTTGGAAAAAATGCACTCTAATGTTTGCAGCTGCCGTAGCTCTTATTATTTTTGTAGGCGATCTTCGCGGGATAATATTGATTAAAAAAAAAAAAAGCAAGACAAAGTCACAATAAAAACTTAACATTTAAATATCTAACATTTTCAACGAATTTTATTTCAAAGCCTTTAAAAGCACGTGAGGCTTTTTCTTTCGGCCACGAGGCTTTTTTTTTGGCCGTGAGGGTTTTTCTTTTGTCGTGGAGTTACTTCTTTTGCCGTGAAAGCTGTGGGTCACCGCACTACGCGGATGGTAAAGACATCAAGTTTCCTTCACTGTGGTCAGTCTGCATGAAAACGCTGAGTAAACTGGATCCTTTGCTTTATGTGTCCGAGATTTCATCAGTAATGTAACCGCCTTTTTATCGTCTGCAGGCATACTTAAAAGTGTCACCATTACACATGAATACGTGATACAAATAAAAGACTGAAAGGAAAAACAAAACGAGAAACGTTCTTCCTTCCTCATATATAATCATCCTGGTTTATTTTCGCTCTATTATAACTTCCCTGGTATTTTGAAAAGCTATGGTTTAGAGGTTTCCTTCAAGTTCAAAGTAATTTTGCAAATCGGAAAAATGATTTATGTATCTTGGCTGAGCTCTGTTCTCTGGAGCAATAACAAAACATTCTCACTTTGCGATCTTTTGGCCACAGGTGTGAAGATTACATTAGAAAAACATACAAAGTGTACTACTATTCCAGCAAAGGTAAGAGGAAACCCGAAAGCCAAATGCTAAGTATGGCGGGAGGGAAAATTGTCTTCGCTTGCTGAGAACATCAGCGAAAGGGGATCAAAATTACGCTCGCCTCACTTCAATTTAAGAACCCATGAAGCAATATCCCGGATGATGGTAAATTCCCCAACCGGAAGCTGGGAGATGAAGCGTCACAAGCTCCAAAGAGCTATCTAGGGGCTCTATCTATTTCTTGAAATATATGTTTTCTTTAATTGGAACATCGCGGCATAGC